>JAZKJV010011487.1:0-140241 GCA_037367405.1 Ottelia alismoides | reverse complement strand
TAATAATCAACCTTAATCCATGTACATTCTCTTTTTCTTTTCTCTTTCTTTCTTTTGCACTTCTTTTTCAAATAAGTGTTTGCTAAGGGACTAGCAAAGTTATAGTATAGGGGGGTGATGAATACCATTCATCACTCTTTATTCTTATATTTTAGCTACAAAAACCTATGCAAATGCATGTAGATATGTGTAAATAGGACTATTTAGCAAAAGCATGCATGTTTGTAAAAATAGATAATTAGCATGTTTTTGTGCAAAAATAAAAGAATAAAGAAGAAAAAGAAAAAGAGGGAAATATTTAGAATAAATATTGAGCAACCTAACCCAAGGGAGGGCTCAGCATGGGCCTGACCGCATAAAAGACAAAGTAGAGGGAGATAGGGGCTCATGTGTAAATATTTATGTAAATAAATAAATAATATTTTCCTCATCCAAAAATACACTTGTATATATTTTGTATATATTTATACACTATCAAAAACAAAATAAAAATCTTAAAAATCAAAAAAACCAAAAATACCCCTTCACCTTGTATATAGACCACCATCTCTATTTATTTAACCTTGTAAATACACTTATTTATTTCCAAAACTTTTTGTAAATATTTTATGGTATGTTTTGTAAATAAAATAAATAAAAAGAAACAAAACAAAAATCAAATAAAAATTACAAAATTAAAATACAAAAAATACCTTGTATATATACCATGTATATAATTGTGCATAAATAATTATTTCCCCTATGTATATAAATAATAAAAATAAAATAAAAATGGCCTTTTATTCCTCATTTTATCCTATAAATAAATAAAATATAAAATAGGAATAAAAATGTATAAAAATAACTAATTAAAAATCAAAAATCAAAAATCAATATAATGTATATATACCTATGTATAGCTACTATGTATATACCTTATTTTTATTTCTATAAATTAATTAAAAATCACAAAAAAATAGAAAAAAATAAAATAAAAATATTTTGTGTTTTAAGTTTTTGGAAATTCGGCCATTTAAAGGCCCAAAAAATAAAATAAAATTTCCAGCCTTGGCGGGCTCTGATTGGTCCACGGGGATTGTTGACCCCCGGTCAACACCCTCCCCCAGGACCACCAGAGCCCGGGTCCTGTTCGCGGACCCGACTTCACCCAATTATTCCCACCAAACCTGACCTCCACTTAGCCTAATCCCAGATCCTAATCTTTCCCCAGGTATCCGGGAATCTCGCCCGACATCCCTCCTTGGGATCCGCGCTTCATCTCGCCCTACCCGATCGAGTCTTCCCGGACCTGCACCCACATAAAAGCTAAGCTCCGCCGCACTCTCATTCCATCTTTGGCTCTCCACCTTCACTCCCGTGACCTCCATTGTGACCACCGAGGTGACAGCTCGCGCCGGCCTTTGTTGCAGAGAGGAGTAGGTGCCCGACCATCGATCCGGCTGCTTCTTGCCGCCGTGCTCCGACGTCCGACCGGAGCTCGAGCCTCAGGCTTTGACGCCCTTCGAGGCGAAGACCAGGAGCTAGCTAAGCTCCAGCATAGTCTCCCGCATCACCCAGGTATCCTCTTAGCTTAGCCATTTAGTGTAATTTCCGATTTCGCCCAAATCCATCCTCCGACGTGTTCCCCTGATTCCGGCCTACTCGTGCATTATCTCGATCATCGGAACCCCCACACACCTTCGCCGTTCCTCCACGCACGTTCTTCGCACTGTCACTCAACCCAGCTCGCCCCGGAGCTGGGAGTCGAGCTCCACCATCTTCCGCTCGCCGGAGCTCTTTCGCCCCGCCGCACCGATCACCCTCACTTCGCTTCTTTGGGTCGAGGCACTTTGCCCTCGACCCGCGAAGCTTTTGGCGTGTTTTGCAGGGCAAGAGGAGGGCATCTGAGCCCCCCTCACATTCAGGCCGAAGGCTCACCGCCGCCGAGCTCGTCGGAGCCCCTCCAGGGCTCAGGTGGGCCATCGGAGGCTACTACCAGCTGCGGCTCCCCCGTGCGGATCTTCTCCGATCATCAGGAGCAGCTGAGGAGGACTGCAGCTCACGCACGAGGCCGGCGAAGTTCGCCTGCGTCGTGTTCTTCCACCATCCTCCAGCACCGTCCGATGGCTCCCAAGCTCCAGTTTTAATCCCAGCCGTCCATCTTCCGAGAGCTGCAGCCGTTGATTATCCAGAGGAGCTCATCTGGACCGTTCGCGCGAGGAGAGAGGCACCTGCATCGCCAGCCTTCTGATCATCCACGTGGCCTCTCTTCCACCGTCGATTGGGCCCGAGAGCTGAAGAAGGAGAGCGCCCGCGCACCAGGACCGCCCGATCTTCCACGTGGCGCGCATCTGGCCGTCGACGAATAAAGGGGTAATTTACTTAGGGCCCCCTCTTAGTTTGTCTTTTTCGTATTAGTCCTGTAAATATTTTAGAACTTTTATTTACGTAGGGTAATTTGCATTGTGGATCCTGTGCTTAGTTTTATTTGCATGTATGCCCCTGTGTGTATGTGACCACGTGCTTCGTCACGTGTTTGTCTGGCTATTTACATCTTTTTCCCTGTAGTTCTGTTGGGTTAATGAATGAATGATAACTTTTTGGTAATTGCATTTATGCCCCTGTGAGTGTTGTTTATGCGCATGTGCGGATTTTAGTGGGATTTTTGCATCCAAGCCCCTGGGCTTTTGGTACGAGTTACCAATAGGTCCAGAAACTTGGTTTTTATTACCAAAAGGCCCCTGAGTGCCCTAGCCACGCGCCACGTGCGTGACTTGCTGGGATTTTTGCACCTTGGCCCCCAGACTTTAGGGTATTTGCACTTACGTCCCTGTGCACAATGCCCCCTCTTTGATTTTTGAATAAATATCAAACCACCTCCAAATTCGATGAAAATTTGAAACATGGCTCCTGCCATGTTGTTGGATTTTTGAGAATTTTTGAGGACATTTTTTGATTTGATTTAGTATTTTTAAAAATTCAAAAACCTACTTTTTAGCTACTGTCTAGGTTTAAAAATACCAAAAAATTATAAAATCACCCCCAAAAATTCTAAAAAAATTAGTTTCTGTTGTTTGCTTGTTATGTGATTTTCCAGCCAATTTTGGCTATTTTTCATCACTTAAAAACCTTAAAAATTGAAAAACCCTTAAAAACTCATAAAAATTACAATAAATAATTGAAAAATCCAAAAACAATAATTAGGGTGCCTAAATTTTCCTTATTCTTTCTAGATTACAGGAAAATTACCTTCAGGGCTTTTTGAGATCCTAAAATATTTTATTTTTGGGTCTTAAGCCTTGCTGGACAGTACCTTTCCTTTTTCGCATTGTTTGATTTTTAGAAAATAATTTATACCTTAGAAAATTGTCAAAAATTCACCAAAAACACTTAAAAACCTAAAAAACATAAAAACAATTTTTCCTTAATTTTTGCTTTATTTTTGGTATGTTAAATAAATAGCCTAAGTGTGATTGAATTTACTTTCTTTTAGTTTCTTTATCTTTTTAAAAATCCAAAAAAATATAAAAATTAATAAAAACCACTAAAAAACACTTTTCTTCTCTTTTATTTTATTTTTACTACTTCGTAGGCTTCTAGCCAATCCGTGCTCCTTGTGTTCGACCCTGGGAGCTATACCAGGTTAATATCATAGCTAGGACCGCTTGAGTTGCTTTGTGTGATTTTGGATTTATTTTTGTGGTCCGATCTTTTTCTTGATTGACACATCTGAGTGAGCGAGGTCGCAACGACCTCATTTCTATACCTTTGCCTCGTTCGCTCGGGTTTTTGTGTTATCATTCCGCTTCCATTGTAGGTAATTTGTTGTTTCATTATTTATTCATTTTTATTTTGCATTTTTTGCATATCATATCACCACCCCACCCTCCATTTGATCTACATAATTATCTCCACCTCCATCATCACATTTTTTCCCTCACATCATTTGCATTCCCTGATTAAAGAAAATAAAAAAATAAAAAAGTAAAACAAAAAGTTTTTTTATTACAGTAGAAAAAGAATTAAAAAATTAAAAAAATCAAAAAATAAAAAAAATAAAAAATGCAGCAGAGATGGCCGTCCCCCCCAGCAGCTGCCGACCACCGCCGCCTGCCCCGCGGCCCTCTTCCGCTCCACCGCGCTGCAGTGGCGTTGCCGTCCTGCGCGTGCGGCCCCATGCCATCGCCCCCTGCGTTTCAGCCGCCGATCCTCGCCAACGGGAACCCACCGCTGCTGCAGAGCCTGCGTCGCCCCACCTCCCCTTCCTGTTCTCACCGTCGACGGCTCGCCTCCTCCGCATAGTCCCGCGCGGCCGGTCAAGACACTGCTGGTTGCTCCTCCCGGCCATGCCACCACTGCCTTTTGGGTTCTCCCCCATCGTGCCCCAGGAAGAAGAAAGGTTATTTCTTTTTCCTTTAATTTTTATTGTAAAAATTGCATAAGTTTCTAACATAGTTCCTGTAATGACAAAAACATCCTTACACATATTTGTGTTGTTTATTTTCAATTTTCGTTTTGCACGAATACCCCTGTGTTCATGTCTTAATTTGGACATCTGTATTTTGTCATTTTATTCAATAAAAAATGTCTTGATGCTGAGCAACTAGTTCTCTTCCACTTGGATATTTATTTATATTTTTATGATCTTTGGGTAATTAATTAAAAATGTTTAACTAAAAGATTGCATATTTTACCCAATTAGTGATTTTAAATACATATCTAACTCACGGCTGCTTTAAAAATTCTTGAAAAATTAGATATCATGTACTGAAATGTGATTGAATTACTGTCCACATTTCATCCAAAATAGAGTAGTCGTGTGCTTGAAATAAATTGTGGAGTGATTTTAGTAAAAGATTTTTAGTTAAATTCACACATCATATTTTTGCAAAATTATAACTCTTATGGATTCCTTGTATAAATATCTATTTGGGATAATTCTCTCTTTGGCTAATTGGATATTGTGGATTTATTAGGATTTAATTACCTACAGTCATTCTGTTTTCACTAAAAAAATCATCAAAAATTTATATTCTGTTAAAAAATTCCAAAAATATTACTGTAGTATCCTTGCATCATGTTTTCATTGCACTAAATTTTTCATAATTTTTGCATTAAAATTGCGAAAAAAATCCATAAAAAGTGTGTATTTTTTATTATTGCATTTTAACCCATAAAATTCTAAAAAATGTCGTGCATTCATCTCTGGATTAGGATTTTAGGAATAATATATTTAGGCTAAATTGAACTTATTTTGACATTAAATTAATTTGGCCTTGTTGTGTGTTTTCTTAGTTTCTTAATTCACCTGCATTTTGTTGTTTCATTTATTTTTGCATTAAAAAAATACAAAAAAGTCCCATTTGAAAATCTAGACCTAATTATCCAAATTAACCCAAAGTTGTTCCTTTTCCTCCCTGTGTTTGACCCTAGACTTGCTCGTGATATAAATTTAAGCAGAGACACTCTTCACGAAGATCTTCTCTCGCTTCTAATTGATTCGCTAAGTACATGTACTACAACGTACCAGAATTAATCATCGTATTTAGCGAGCCGTCAGCTATGTACAATGTAAGTAAATATTTTTGTAAAGTAATTTTTTATTTTGAATTTTATATGGAATTTTGAAGAAGTTTTGCAAATTTTTATGCAATTTTTGAAAACATTTCTATAGATTTTTATGAATTTCTAATTTTGTAATTTTTTTAATGATTTTTGCAAAACAAATGAGTTTGTCAAATAATTATATACAAATATTTACACAGGAATGCTTCTGGTTATTTTCAAGAATTAGGTAAGGGTATTTACAAAGATTAAGTAAGTTATTATTTATAGATTAATATACAGGGTTTGTAATGGGTTTTTTTGCTTTATTATGTGCATGGTTCCCAGAATAATTTGAAAAGCTTTTGACAAACATTTTGAAAACTTTATTTTGAAAATAATTTGAAAAGTACTTTTTTGCAAACATTCACAAAAATTTAAAATCATTTTGTAAAGATTTTTCAAACAATATGTATAGATTTTTCAAACAATATGTATAGATTTTTCAAATTATTTTTGCAACCATTTTCCAAACCATTTATAAATAGACTTTGAAAATATTTTTATTCAAACAAAATAAAAAATTTTACAAACAAAACATTTTTACAAACGTTTCAAAATATTTTCCAAAACATTTTCAAATAGTTTTACAAAAGATTTTTAAAAGAAATTTTCCAACCATTTTACAAACATTTTGCGAACATTTTTAATCAATTTATTAACTGTAATTACAAAGAATTTTGATGTATGTTTAAATTTTATTAATTACCCATATATTGAAAATATACAAGTACGAGTTATGGCTAAAGTATATAAAACATATAGACGACCTCCTAAGGTTAGCTTGAGCTATGTCCTAATAAATCTGAGAGAAAAGAGAGACATAACTCGTACTAATATAGGAAAGTCTAACTACAATGATTGAAGAACAACGAATGAATGAATGAGAAGTTGATTGCCCCCCTTATACTTGGGATCAAGTAATCTTAATTATAAGAAACATGTACAACATGCAGGGATGGTCGACGGTGGGAATGAATAGATCATTAGCTCGGCATGTCCCCCCAATACTTATGGTAAAATATCCCCAAATATAGACAGAAAATCAGAAGTTGAGGAGACGGGCAAGGGTTCTATGAATGAAAACCCGAGTACACTCATCTCACCATACTCACGATGAAGCATATCCTATGTATAGCAATGGTGAACTGGATGAGTGCAACTTTTCAATAGAATGAAAGAATGAAAAAAGAAAAGAAGAGAAGAAAAGAAAAGAGAAAATGATTAATCAATCAAAAATGTTTTTGTTGTCCTTGTCTAAATCTATTGATGCTGCCACTTGAAGCTCTTCATGGTAGGCCATTGATGAAACATACTTTGGCTAGGGTCTAAAAATATCCTCATAAAAAGTGAAGATAGAGTGTCGCTGAGGTGATTGCTCACTAAAATTTAGTGATAAACAATTAACCCATAAAATAAATAAAGCAATGTCAAGCAAATATGTGGAGTTAAATTTTATTATATTAAATTTTATTATAGTTAAATTTTATTATAACTATACAAAAGATGTGTATAGGTGCAAGTATTGTAGAGGTCAAACAAAGGGTGCACACAAGATAAATTGGGAGAATTAATTCCAAAAAATATCCTCTTAGTCTCTTTTTATAGTATTTGTGTGGGTTTTTAGTTATTTAATTTTTTTGCATTTTAATTTTTTTTATAAATTTTTAATCAAATTTAATTTTGTAATGTTATAGTTCTTTTTATTCTTTCTTATTTTTAATTTTCTTTTTAAAATTAGGTATAATATAAGAGGATAGAGAGTATGCACCCAGGTGCATGTAATTCTACATGCACCCGGGCCTATAACTCCCACATGTTTTTACTTTTCCGAAAAATACCACCATGTATATTCTTCTATATATCCCTCCTATATGTCATTCCAATTTCATCAGAAACAGAGATCACTACGTCTTAACGGTCTTAGAACTGTTGTAATCGACTTGTTCTGGATGGAGGACGTAGGGGTCTCTGTTTCTGCTGAAATTGGAATGACATATAGGAGGGATATATAGATGAATATACATGGTGGTATTTTTCGGAAAAGTAAAAAAATGTGGGAGTTATAGGCCCGGGTGCATGTAGAATTACATGCACCTGGGTGCATACTCCCTATCCTCATAATATAAGTATATATAATATATATAGATAATATAGGTAATAAGAATAGAAAATGAAAAATACCATAAGATACAATTCTTTTTATTTTTTAAAATGTATTAAAAATATTTTTTGGGATTTTTAATAATAATAATAATACTAATATTAATATAAATAAATGTAGCTATATATATGATATAGACTCTTATATTTATAAATATAGCTATAAGTACTCACAAATCAAAAAATAAAATATTTTTGTCTTTTTTATGTTTTGTTTTATTTTTTGTATTTTTCTTATAATTTTTACTAATTTTTGGTTTTTTAATTAAATGAAAAAGTCAAACTGTGATTAAAATTAATAGGTAGAATTGCATCGGAATTTAAAAATGACTAAAAGTTCTAAAAGTTTCCAAAACTATTTTTAATATATAGCATATTATATAAATAAAATTCAGAAATAGAAATATATATATTTGGCTTTTAAAAAATGTTTTAGAATATTTATAAGGATTTTGTATCTTTTAATTTTTAATGTTTTTCTTTTGCTATTATTATGGATTTTTGGTCTGGAATTGCTAAGTGTATATTAAACAAAATCTATTTTTTTGGAATTTTTCAAGATGCTTTTATAATTTTTATGTATTTTGTAATGCAAACAATTAGAAAATGCAAGGATTTGGATTTTGAAGAATATGAAAATTAAATTAAATGACCCATAAAAAATGTCATTTATAATAAGGGGGTGAGGCACTTAAGATAACTATCTTATAATTTTTAAATGAAATTTGATATTTTAAAAATTGAATTAAGATAAATAAAAATAAATTTCCTAATAGGCACGTAAATGTAATTATCGAAAAATATACTTTGTTTTCAGAACCCCCTGAAGAAGTCTAGGGCCAAAAGCGCAAAATGCCCAGATTTGATAACTCATTAAACACTGACAGAGGTATAATTGCAATACAAAAAAAGTACGAAGTCATTTGTACAACTTTTCCAAAAGTTTTAATGATGAAATTAGAAATTACAAGACTAAGCTGAAATAAAAATAATCTGAGGCCTTAGGTGCAAAAAGTCCAGTCTCCTCAAACGCACGGCCACTTGAGGTGACATTGATTTGACCTATGTACAAATATAGATAGTGCAGGGGTCAAAATACAAATTTTACCAAATAAATATAACTGTCGATAAAAGTTTTTGGATCAAAAATAAAATACAAATACAAAAGGGTTTAAGGAAAAATTACCCTACGTAGTTTATCAGATGGCGTGGGTGAATCACTAATACATGCGTTGCTCTCTCGTTGTTGGATACCGCTTCACGGATGAGCGGTGAGGATCGCATCTCGTGGGAGATCCAATGATTATGGCGTAGTTCAATCGAATGGCAGCTACGAACCGGGGGCGCTCCTCTTGATCAGATGGTGGATAGATGGCCTGGACCAACTAGATTGAAGCTCTTCCTGGGCAAGCTTCAATCTAGGAGACTCGGGTCTGCGGCCTCAGGGAATGCTCCAGTCAGGTGCAAAATGGAGCCGGAGCCCATCCTCTATTGATGGTGCCCTTAAACGGGTCTGGGCTCCATCGATGGGGGCTTGGAGCTCAATGAAGCCGGAGGGTGTTTTGGATGTCAATACCCCCCATAAGGGGTCTTCGGGACCTACAAAGACATGCAAAAGCACGACAAGAAAGGGGTGAAGGCTCCTAGCTTTTATTCGGTGAAGATTGGTGTGGGAATGCTAGTGGAGCAGAGAGGTCCAGTGAGAGGAGGTGGATGGACCTCAATCCTTCGATCTATGGGGACTCGAAGGTGGATGGGTCGTCAAGATGATGAAGAAATGGAAGATGGAGGTGATGGAGACATCAACAGGTTGAAACAAGGCTTGCACGATGGTGGGACGATTGCCGGAGTTAAGCTTCGATGATCTATGGGATCGAGGTTCTACAAGGCTGCGTTCATTAAAAGAATAACTAATTGCAAAACTAAAATTCAGTAATTAAAATCTACCTAGAAAACAAAGGAAAAGAGAGTTCAACCTGCTAGAGCAGGGAGCTCAAGACCTCGCGGCGGATATCAGATGGTTGAGATGGATCAACTTCAAACGAACCTATAACATGTTGCATATCAGGTGCGGAGGTCACTGTCACCTTCCTCAATGTACATGGTGGAGATCTGGGGGTTCAACTTGAAGAAAGGGATCAAAATCAAAAGGGGGTCCGATGTAAGGTTATATACATGGTTGACTTTGGATTGAGGTGATAGCTCAATCAATTGATCTTCAAATCGATGTAAAGCTTCAGCGTGAAAGATCAGTGATCAGGTAAGAGAAACAGAGAAAGAATCAGCTAAAAATTGAAAGAATCAATGGCGGTAATCGATGAGGTAGGGGGTGAAGCAGTCCAACATGCTTAGGTTTGAAGTGGGAAGAGTTCACCAAGGGTCAATGTTAGACGAGCTCCTATTGGTCCAACTGGACCATTGGAAGACAAAATAGAAATTAAATTCATTATTAATTAAAAATAATAATAAATGATTTTATTAATTTTACATTAAAACATGAAAATATTTATAAATTTGTGTATCATTTTATTATGGTTTTTATTTATTTTTACAAGTTTATTTATTATAAGTTGCTTTTTACAAGTATAAATATAGGTATAGTCATCTATAAAATATGTACTTTATTTTTATTTTATATGTAAGATTTTATTATTTAATATACATATTTTATATATTTATGACTTAATTATATCTTCATAAATAATTTTTTATTTTATTTTTCGATATAATTTGTACACTTAATTAATTATAGTTGCTTATTATACATGTATATATGTATATAATTCATCTATATATTTTGTACATTTATTTATTTTAGTGTATTTTCAAATAATTTATTTTCTAATTATATACATATTTTATAAATAATATTTACAAAATTATAAAAATATAAAATTATGGAGAATGTAAAGAATAAATAAAATGAATATTTTATTTAGGTTTACTATACAATAAGGGTCCAAAACCTAAATTTTACATATTAACTTCAAACTAAATGAAACCATCTTCATTAAATAGATAATAAAAAGTTATAAATAATTAAAGATGGTTTTGATGAATTTTAAGTTCAGATGAAGGAGATACAGGTCTGTGAAGTCTGGATTTTGGCTTTTTATTATGAGTGTAGAAGGCACATTGTGTATTATTTTTATATGAAATAAATTTTGTATTTTTATGTATATTTATCTACAACGTTTATGCATAAAGTTTATTGATTTGAGGTATAAACATTAAAGAATAAAGTAGGTCCTAAAATGGGCTTATTGGGGATTTATAAATTAGGGTTTTATTGTATTTTTGTCCCTTGTCTCCCCCTACTTTATACCTTGTCGACCCAGTCATCATAATGCCTCGGTCTCAGGGTTTAAGGTCATTCAATACCTTTAGTTTTTCATTTCTTTTCATTTCTTTTATTTTTTTATTCTTTTATTTTGGCTTTAAAAACAATATTTTCTCCAATATTTACATAACAAATAATGTAAATTATTTTATGTAAAATGATGTTATTTACATGCATTTAGCAAGGGTTTAAAGGCAAAAATGAAAGAATAAAGGTGATGAAATGGAGATTCATCACCCCTCTATACTTGCCTTTGCTAGTCCCTAGCAAACACTTATGCCTCTAAGTGCAGAAAAGAAAATAAAGAAAAGGAAAGGAAAAAGGAAAAACTTGGATTGGTTTGAACTTTCAAACTTGTCTTCACAAATCAAAGTTTGGAGTTCAGTCGGACCTTTGTAAGTTAAGTTTGGTCGAAACCTTATTGGAAAACAGATCTAAAACATAACAACCACTAAGATCCACAAGCACAAGTCTCCTCAAAAGCCAAGTCAGAACAAATCAATGTCATACACGGTCCCTTATGACTATGAGTCTACCTTCTAAAGTGCTAGTGATATGTAGCTCCTCTCGGTTGAAGCGGTAAAAGTCACTCTTCTCCAACATGGTGACCCTAGTTCCCCAATCCAGCAACTCTTTCCTCGATAAGCGGGGTTCTCCCTTCTAAGTTCAAATGCAACAAGCTTAAGAAGAGGAGGTGGAGAAGAGAATGGACGGTAGCTAGTGTAGCTACCTATCCTAGGATGCTTGACCAATGTAGACAAGTCATCCGGCTGTAGGCTCATATGGATTTGACTTTGAAGCTCACGCTTTCTTATTGACTATATAGAAACATACTCTGATGGGAGTTTATTTTTATTTAATTTTTGCCCATCTATTTTTTTGGAAATTTTATTTTTGCATTTTTAAATACTATATACAACAACATTTACATAAGGACTTTTCCTCTTGAGCCTGTAGACTATACCTCTTTTGAAGCATTATTGCAACCTACTAATGAATCTCCATTTCATCACCATTATTCTATCATTTTTTCCTTAAAAACCATAGTAAATGCGTGTAAATACCCTTAAATTGCACAAGTTAACATTCATGCATTGCGGTGTAAATAGTGCACAAAATACAGCTTTTATGCCAAAATTATAGAATAAAGAAAAGAAAAGTAAAAGAATAAAATATTAAGAATATTTTATGACCCTAAACCCTTAGACCTAGGCATCTCGATGATTAGGTCGACAAGGAATAAAGTAGAGGGACATAAGGGCCAAAATACAATAAAAATCCCTTTTTATTTATTAATTCTTTATTCATTTTGAGACCTATTTTTATTTACACTTTTTATACCACAAATAAAAAACTTTGAACATGAAAGTTGTGGACAATAAAATATAGAAAAATACGAAATTTATTTCATACAAAAATAATATATAGAATAAAAGATACACTCAGAATAAGTTTCCAAAATCCTAACTTCCCAGACACATATCTCTCAAATAAAAAACTCAAAATATATCAAAATCACCTTTAATTGTATATAACTTTTAATAAGCTATTTAGTGAACGTGGTTTCATATTTTTTAGAGTTAAGGCATGAAAGTTAGGTTTTGGACCGCTATTGTATAATATACCCAAATAAAATATTCATTCTAATTATTCTTTATTATTCTTTATTATTTTATATTTTTATAATTTTGTAAATATTATTTATAATATATGTACATATTAAAACAGGAATAAAACAATAAAGAAAACACTAAAATAAAATACCTATATAAAATACATAGGTAAAATACTTATAATTATATCTATATAATTAATACATCTATTTAATTAAGTGTATATATTACTTCAAAAAACATAATAAAAATATATTTAAGTATCTAAAAATAATTTATAATTTTAAAAAATAATAAACTTTAATAATAAAACCAAAAATACAAATTAAAATAAAAGACTTAAAAACATAAGTGAATATACCGATAATGTACCCTTAAAAAGTAACTTGTAATTACAATGCCCTAAAAAATAAATAAAAATCATAATAAATTAATTTAGAAAATAATAAACATCTTTTATTTTATAACTTAAAATTAATAAAATCATTTTATATTTATATAGAATTTTTAATTATTTTCAGGCTGGTTTTTCCTGGTTGGTCCACGTGGACTAGCCAGGAGGCCTAACATGTTCACCGCAGGTCAACTGACTGTACTTGACCCCCGCCCATTCTGACACCTCGTCGCTGCCTTCCTTTCTCGACTTTTTCACCACTGGTCCACTGATCAAGGAGGATATGACTCTTCATGAAAAAGTTCCCTTATACATTCCCAGATCCACGCCCTGTATAGATCTCTATCCATATCTCATTGCATTGCTCGTGATCCCTCCTCGAATGAGATTGATCCTAATTGTCTATTGCTCCTGGAATCTCACTATTGGCTTGCCTTCTATATTCAAACGGAAATCTGATCTAGTTTTGGGAATATTAGAGGTCTTAGAGAAAATTAGCGCGATGACTCAGGCCTCGAATTTACTCCTAGTTATGCAACAGAACTCCTGCCCTCGGAAATCTGTCTAGCCAAACTCAATCTAGTTGAATCTTAGACGATCGGAGAGAACCAGATGATGAAAAGGGATGGGGCCCTGCCTCTGTCCTGTCTCGGGGGACCGACATGTCCCATCACCATGCCTATAAATACTTCCCCCATCTCCATTTTTTACTTTCTGGCTTGGTTTTTCCCATGCTAGGATCCCTCGGAGAGCACCTAGGTGGAGCTCCTTGTGACAAGAGGAGCTTCCTATTCTTCGCAGCTAGGAAGGAGCATGGAGGACCCCTGCCTATCCACCTCGGTCGGTTGCCAGTGTAAAGGTCCATCTCATGGTCCTTGGCTGCTCGAGGTTTTGTGTTCTCTGTTCTTTAGATAGTTGTAGTCTCAGGATTTCTTTTCTCCTTTTTATTTCATCGTTTAATAGAGTAGTTAGCTCAGATTTAGGACCCAAACCCCTCGCCCGAGCTCTCGAGCTCTGACCACCTTACCTTTTACTAAAACCACCCATTGCTACACCACCTTTCACTGATAAAATCCCAGAACCT
Organism: Ottelia alismoides; assembly: GCA_037367405.1. Taxonomy (NCBI): domain Eukaryota; kingdom Viridiplantae; phylum Streptophyta; class Magnoliopsida; order Alismatales; family Hydrocharitaceae; genus Ottelia; species Ottelia alismoides. The sequence goes on along the minus strand of JAZKJV010011487.1, from coordinate 126,064 downwards.
TCCCCTTCGCCCTGCCATTTCGTGTGCCTTGTTACAGGTCTGGAAGGACCCTTCTACGGGTCGTTTTTTGCCGAAGGAACACCTCCCCAGGTCCGTCGAAGCATCCTCGAGCACTTGAGGCCATCCCATTAAAGCATTTGGGAGGTGTGGAGGAGGCACAAGAATGTAGAGAAGCCTTTAGAGAAGCCCCAGATCGTCAGAGCAGCACGTACGAGCGGATTGAAACTCGCCCAGCACGAGTTCATACAACATTCTTCCTCCAAGCTTTTATAGTCATTGGATCTGCCTAGATATCCCAGAGCTACAACAGTCGTTGGATCAATCGTGCTTGCAGTCGTTGATGACCTTTTAAGGATATAATTGCAGCCGTCCAAAGCGAAGGGGCATTGCGCGTTACGGGCGCGCCACACGTCAAGTGGGCGGCCCTTGGCCGTTCGAATGCCCGCTGAGTGGGGGTATTTTTCCATCATACACCGTGTTTTTGTTATTTCATATTTAGTGTTGTAATTGTTGTATGTAGCTTAAAAACTTTTGGAACATCTGCAAAGGAACCCCGTACTTTACTGTAATTACATTATGGTCCTTGTCAATACATCTCACGTGCTCAATCACTTGAGGTGCATGTATTTTTGCAGGAAGACCCTCACACCTTTGCCTATTTGTAATTAGTCCTTAAATATTGAAGTGCTCTGTGAATATTTTGGTGTATTTGCATCTAGGCCCCTGTACTTTGCATTATTTACCAATATGCCCCTACCAGCATTGTAGTTTCTCTTTGTTTCTTGTATTTATTTCATATAGCTATATATTGCTCTAAAAAATTCACAAAAATATACTTAATCTCCTGATTGCATTTACTTTCACGCCCTATTTTTAATTTGAATTTTTAGGATTTTTTTATTATTTTTTAAAAATAAAAAATAGCCTAAAAAGTCCTTGCCTAGCTTAGAAAATTCCAAAAAACATAAAAACATTTTGAAAAATTTCCCCAAAAATATATATTTTGTGTATTTATGTCTTTTTAACCTTCAGACCAAGAATCACTAAAAAATATAAAAGACAACTCCAAGAAATAGAAAAACGCTAAAAACCTTTATAAAAATTTATAAAATTCCCTAAAAATCCAAAATTATGTTTTGTATTTTATATTTTTCTCTATTTTATTATCACTATATTAAAATTAATTTGGAGCAATTTTGATACTATTTTGGTATTTTTTCTCCTCCATTTAATTTTGACTATTATTTTTGTCCCTATTTTTGGGTATTTTAGACTTTAAAAATATAGAAAATTTATCAAAAATTCCTAAAAAAATCACAAAAACAGTAAAAAAGTATTTAAAACTCAAAAATATTTTATTTCTTTTATTTTAGTTATTTTTATAAGTATTTATTGCTATATTAGTCTATATTGTGTATTTATTCTATATATCTTTATATATATCTTAATTCAAAAGAAATTAAAAAATATATAAAAATATAAAAAAAATATATAAACAGAATATTAAAAATCAAAATACAAAAATATAAAATAAAAAATAAAACTAAAAAATTAAAAATTAAAAACCCTAAAAAAAGACACAGACACATACTTCACAATCAACATTTTGTGCATTTACTTGCCTGATCTAGTTGTTTGCTCCATGTGATCGACCTCTACGTGCTTGCATACTACACACATCCATTGTAGGTTATAATAAATTTTAACTCTGCATCTACTTTCCATTTCTTGATTACTTGTTGTGGGTTAATTGTTGAATATAACGGTTTTCTTGAGGGTTGCCACAACGACTGTGTCCTCGCCTTGTGTGAGACATACTTTAGACCCTCGACAAAATTGTTATTTCACCCACAAACTTATATCTTCAAACATCTTCGCTACTAGATCGAGTTGGGTACAATGGCCACAAATGTGTGTCTTCTGATGTTTCCATTAACTTGTGTCTCATGCCCGCAAATCTCGCTCTCTACCACTTCAACTATGGTGAGCAAAGTGTAAGGAGAAGATATGCAAGCTAGGTCACTGTCAACAAGAGTCATGCGTGTGTTCCAAAATATTCTACTTAGGAGGTCAAGACCACACTGAACCAAGTCTCGTGGTTTCAAAGAATTGAGTTTGGTAGACCTGAAGCATCTCAATTCTAGTTCATATAATATTCTCGTGATTAAGTGGATTTAAAGTCCAACCAAGCTCCAATCTTCAGATTTATTTAGACTCATTCAATTGTCATTATCAATCCTAAAAATGCAAATGCAATGTACCATGCAAGAAAATATTTTTACATTTTTTTAAATTTTGAACTTTTTATGTATTTTCGAAAAGTTTCAAAAATTTTATATGTTTTTGAAAAGATTTTGTAAACATTTACAAATATTGAAAATAATTTTATTCACAAAAATAAAAAGAATTTTTACAACAAATTTTTTTACAAAGGTTTGAAAATATTTTACAAAAAGTTTTCCAAATAGTTTCAACGCCATTTTACAAATTATTTTCACAAAACATTTTTATAAATTAAGAATTTTGAATAATTTTTTTATCTATTTTTATCGATTTTATTTTTGACAACTACTTAATCACGTTTACCCACTTTATTATTAAAAATGTGAAAGTACAAGTTATCACTTAAGTATATATGAAGTATATACGACCCCCTATACTTTTCTTGAACTATGTCCTCATAGTTCGAAAAGAAAAGGAAGACGTAACTCGAACTGAGTATAGGAAAAGTAGGATGAATGAATAAATAAAAGAATGAAAAGTAGACCGTGCCCCCTATACTTATGGTCAATTAATCCTAAGCATAACAGATTTTACACGATGCAGGGAGGGTCAAGGGTGGGAATGAACAGATCAACTCAGGTTATCTCCCCCTACACTTAGGGTAAAGTATCCCTAATTATAGATAGAAATACCAACATGGGAGGAGACAGTTGAGGGGACCAAGAAACCGATAAAAATAAAAAATACGTTGGGTGATTGTACGCATAATTCCCCTTATACTTAAGGTGAGATGTCCCTAAGTATAGGCAACAACAAGAGCGATAAAACGGAACAACGAGAGAACAACTCGGTCCACACCCCCTATACTTAGGATAAAGTACGTCCTAAGTATAGTCACAATATCAAAATATAGATCAGGGGTGTAGGACACATGAAAGAGAGAAAGAACAAAAGTCAAACACATATATACAAGAGGTGTGAATTGTTGAGGTGTCTCTCAATGAGTTATAGGTTTTACGCCCCTAGTCGGGTGCAAAGGTTAGGATAACGATGTGTCAAGGTTCAGAATGACATCTATCAGAAAATGGCATACTCTTCTCGTTGTCTCACAAAGAGACAACAAGGAAAACAAGAAGGGCACCTGTGTATGCAATCAAGTGGGTGCATACCACTAGGAGAAGAGAATCGAAAATAAAACCATCGTCCAATGGTTCAAAAGAAATCATTGGCTTGTAGGAATGGAATGCGTTATCAAAGCCAATGAAGTTAAATATGTAGTAGGATGAATCAATGATAGAGTCCTCCATGTCAATCACAGTCTCATAAAGATGCACAAAGCAAAAATCAAGAGTCTCTCTAAGCATCTGGGCATCCGATGGACATATGGTAGAAAGATCGAAGGAATCATCAAACGCCTCAAATTGATGCTCATCCTTACGAGGGTCATCGAGGAGAGAAGATTCAAAGGAGCCATATAAATCAGATGACTTGGTCTCTGCAGTTGATAGACCAGCTTCACAATCAGTGGGAAGATCGAGTACGTAGAAAGTGTTGCATCCACCCACAGAAAACACTCAGGGTGTAATGCAATCTGATCAGGAAAGAAAGGCCATGTTGTCATCAAAACTCTCATCCTCAAAGAAATAATCACACTCATCAATCGGTAGGATGTGTGGTGGATGGGAGGGGCTACTAAGATAGGGCATGTGAAAATGGTAGTCCCCACTAAACAACATATGGTGGAATGGTCATGGTATGTATCAGAATCAACAATGTGCTCAATGGGTATAGGACAGTCTGGAAGAGGGAAATAGATCGGCTGTTAAGAGAGATCAAGCAATGTGGAGTCCAACTCCATCTTCTGAGGTACAGACATAGATGGTATAACAGGATCCCGAAACAGGACGTGCAGAACCAACGCAAGGATTGGTATGGGAAATTGGAAACACATAACATCGATATTGTCCTCCAAACCTTGTACTGCCTCATAGCTCACATCCTCAACCGGGTGTGCAATCGCCTAAACCTTAATGATAGCATCACACAAACCCGATACAAAGTCCTCCAAAGGAAGCACACTCACTCCAATCTCTAATCTGCTAGGCTCTATAATATCATCTCTTTCCTCAATGCGGGCTTCATCAATTTACACAGCATGACTAAGGGTACTAGAAGGTGACACTGGGGTACATGAGGAGGGTGGGGAAGACATACAAAGAAAAGAGTATGGATAATACTATAATAGAACGAGGTCTTATGTCAAATCGTAGGACGCAAAATTATGCTTCAAGAAGAGAATCATCTTGAGCCAGACCATGAATGTAGACATGGGGGCAATATGGGTAGAATGTAGCTGCAAGATCCGACTTATGAAGATAAGGATGACCCATAATCACTATGTAGACTCAATAAATGAAAAGAAGAAAAGAATAAAAGTAGAAAAGAAATCGAAGACTACTAACTCAAAATAAAGATGAACGCACTCGGATTCATAGTCGACAATCAAACACCAAGCAAACTCTGATTCACCAACTCGACATAGTGAAGACCATAAAGTGTTTGGTCAATTATCTTTTCAATTTTATAGTTGTGAATTTCAATAAGTTATTCAGGCCCACAAGTGTAGTCTCCTAGAGTGGTTTTACCCTAGTTAGTGAAGCACACCTACTAGAATACTGAAACCACTTTGTCTATGGTCGGAGGAAAGGATGGGGTCTCTAGTCCTTATTGTATATGTGCCTCGCTCAGTCAGAATAAAACCTGCAGACAATGAGGGAGTTGATCTTCCCAATATAATGAATCCAATTACATTTGATTTTATGTCCAAATAGAATTAGTAGTCTCAATTGTATTTTGGTTATCACTTTTTTTCGGATCTTTTTCATGCATGTGTCCTAATGAGGTTTTAATTCCTTTAGAATCATTTGTGATCAAAATCAGAGGGAGAGTGTCGAAAAAGCAATGCAAGTGACAATCGATGATGTATGCTAAGATAGATGGTACACACCTTGCTTCTAGCTCTATTCGTGTAGGATGATAAATAGAATTGGAACCTTACTTTATATGCAAATGTAATTTGATGAAAGCGCCCTAGTACATAAATTGCTCTTATCATGAACAACCAAGAGTTGAATATCTAGAAAAGAAACCTAGAGTCCGGTCTTGGAGACTCCTCGGTGTCTGCAATAATGTCTTGCAAGCAACGTGTGGAGTCTCTCACGGTACGTAATATCAAACCCAAATAATAAACAATTAATTTGATCTATGTCCAAGCATGAACCTACATGTACATGCAATCAATTAAGGCTTTGGACTTACACTATTGAGCAAACAATCCTGTGATAGGGCTCAATCACAAAAAATAAATGAAAAAAAGAAAAGTCAGAAACAAAGAAGAATAAAATATGAGATAACCACGAAAAATCGATAAGGGCCCTAGGTGAACAATCACCCGAGCACTGGACATCGAGAAGTGTCGAAGAGTCCTGAGAGTCAATCTTTGTCACTCTCTCCTATCTGCTTATGCTGAAAAGCCGACTCCGCTTCACGAGGGTACATAGGTCTCCTAAGAGAGCCTCCCTCGATTTGCGGTCCCTCATAACAAAATTAAATAAGAAGAAGAGGGCTAAACATTTCAAAATAAATCAACTAAAAGGAAAAATAAATAAATGGAAGTTAGCCAAGAGGCGTATAAACAGATCTATGCGCTATTGCTCCCTAGCAACGGTGCCATTTGATGAAATGGACTTTGGAGAGGGTCTAAAAATAGCCTCACAAAAAGTGAAGATAGAGTGTCAATGAGGCGACCGCTCACTAAAGTCGAGTGATCAACAATTAGCCTACATAATAAATTAAGCAATGTGAAGAAAAAATGTGGAGTCAAAATTTATTATAACTCTATAAAGATGTGTACATGTGCAAGTATTGTAGAGCTCGAACACATGGAGCACACAAGAAAGATTGGGAAAATTAATTCCAAAAAGGTCTTCTTAGTCTCTTTTCATTGTATTTTTGTGTGAGTTTTTAATTATTTATTATTTATTTTTTTAATTTTTTATGGATTTTAATTTTGAAATTTTTATATTTCTTTTTATTCTTTCTGGTTTTTAATTTTCTTTTTTAATTAGTTATAATATAAGTATATATAATATATATATAAAATATAGGTAATATAAAAAATAATGATACAAAATGGAAAAAAATAGGAAAATACCTCAAGGTACAATCCTTATTTTATTTTTTAAAAGTAATTAAAATATTTTTTGGTATTTTTAATAATTATAATAATATTATTAATAATATAAGTAAATATAACTATATATCGAATATAGGCTCTTATATTTATAAATATAATTATAAATACTAAAAAATCAGAGATAAAATATTTTTGTCTTATTTATATTTTTTCATATTTTTCTTATTAAATTTTAATATTTTTAATTGAAATAAAAAGTCAAACAGTGATTGAAAATTAATTGGAGAATTGATTTGGAATTTAAAAATAGCTAAAAGCAAAATTTTTCCAAAACTTTTTTTATATATAACATATTATATAAATATAATTCATTAAAAGAAATAAATACTTTTGGATTTTTAAAAGTTTTTTGATAATTTTTATAAGGATTTTGGAGATTTTTAATTTTTAGTGTTTTTCTTTTGTTATTTTTAGGGATTTCCGTCTTTAGTTATAAAGTGTAATAAACAAAATTAATTTTTTTTGGAATTTTTCACAATGCTTTTGTAATTTTTATGTATTTTATATTGCAAACACGAATAAAATGCAAGGCTTTTTATTTTTCAAAAATAGGAAAATTAAAGTAAATGATCCACAAAAAATATATGTGATTAATAATAAGATGAGGCACTTAGGATAATTGTCATAGAATTTTTGAAATAATTTTATATTTTTAATAATCTAATTAAGAGAAATAAAACTTAATGGCCTAGTAGGGATCTAGACATAATTATTGAAAAGTATACTTTATTTCCAGAACCCCATGAAGAAGTCTATGACCAAAATCATAAAATGCCCAAATTAAATAACTTAATATATGTTAGAAGGTGTATAATTTCAATACTCCTTTGTGTATTTTTTCCAATAGTATTACTGAAATAAGAAATTACAGGACTAAATAGAAAAAAATAACCTAAGGCCTTAAGTGCAAAATGTCCAGCCTCCTCACATGCACATACATGTGTGGTGACGCGGACTCGACCTAAGTGCAAATATGGATAATATAGAGGTCAAATTGCAATTTTAACAAAATGAATATAACTATAGATAAAAGTTTTTGGATCAAAAATAAAATACAAAATGTACAAGGGTATAAGATAATATTACTCCTCATGTGGTTGATCAAACGATCCAGATGAATCACTAATACATGTGTCGCGCTCTCGTCGCTAGATACCACTTTAAAGATGAGCGATGAGGATTAGATTTCATGGGAGATCCAACGATGGTGGCGTAGCTCGATCTAACATCAGTTGCGAACCGAGGGCGCTTCTCTTAATCAGACAGTGGACAGATGACCTGGATGAACTGGATTGAAGCTCCACCAGGGCGAGCTTCAATGTGGAAGAACTCGGGTTTGTGACCACCTGGAACACTCTAGTCAGGTGCAAAATGGAGCCAGAGGCCCTCCTCAGCTGTTAGTCCCCTCAAACAGGTTTGGGCACCATTGATGGGGACTTGGAGCTCGATTAATCTGGAGGGCATTTTGGACGTCAATACCCCACAGAAGGGGTCTTCAGGACCTACAAAGGTGCACAAAAGAACGACAAGAAAGGGGCGATGGCTCATGGCTTTTATTTGGCGAAGATGGGTATATGAATGCTGGTGGAGCGGAGAGGTCCGGTAAGCGCTGAAGGATGGACCTCGATCCTTCTATCCAGGGGGACTTGAAGGAGGATGGGTAGTCAGGATGATGGAGATGTGGAAGGCAAAGGATATGGAGGTGTTAACGGGTCGAAACAAGGGTTGCACAGTTGTGGAACGATGGTCGGAGCTAAGCTCTGACAAACTATGGATCGAGGTTCTACACTACTGTGATCATGAAAATCTTAAACTAAATTTCAGAACTAAAATCCAGTAATTAAAATCTACCTAGAAAGCAAAGGAAAAGGGAGCTCGAACCTGTTGGAGCAGGGACCTCATGACCTCATGGTGGAGCTCAGCTGCTGCAGTGGATCGTCTTCAAACAAGCCTACAACATGCTACAGATCAGGTACGGAGGTCATTATCACCTTCCTCAACGCACAGGGTGGATATCTGAGGGTTTCATCTAGAAGAAAGTTGTCAAAATCGAAAAGTGGGACCGGTGAAAAGTTAGATACATGTGGGACTTTTGATTGAGGTGACAACTCAATCGATTAATCCTCAGATAGATGTAGAGCTTCAACGTGAAAGATCACTGATCGACAAAGAGAAAGAAGAAGGAATCGTGCTAAAAAATGAAAGAATCAATGGTGGTAAATTGATGAATTAGGGGGTGTGGATGTCTGTCATGTCTAGGTTTGAAGTTAGAAGAATTGACCAAGGGTCAACGTGAGATGAGCTCCTATTGGTTCAACTGGACTGCTAGGAGACAAAATAGAATTAAATTCTTTAAAATAAAATAATAAATGATTTTAATAATTATATGTTAAAACATGAAAAATATTTATAATTTTTTAGTATTTTATTATGATTTTTATTCATTGTTACAAGTTTGTTTATTAAGTTTCTTTTTACAAGTATAAATATAGGTGTATTCACCTATATAATAAGTGTCGTATTTTTATTTTGTATTCTAGATTTTAGTATTTTATATACCTAATTTATATATTTATGGCTTAATTATATCCTCATAAATACAATTTTATTTTATTTCTCTGATATGATATGTACATTTAATTAATTATAAGTGTTCATTATATAGGCATGTAAGTATATAATTCATCTATGTATTTTGTGTACTTATTTATTTTGGTGTATTTTTAAATGGTTTTATTTTATTGTAATTATGTACATATGCTATAAAGAATATTTAGAAATTATAAAAATATAAAATTAATAATAATATAATGAAAAAATAAAATGAATATTTTATTCATGTATACCATACTAGGGGTCCAAAGCCTAACTTTTGCATCTTAAATCCAAATTATATGAAATTACTTTCATTAAATTGCTAAAAAAGTTATATGCAATTAAAGGTAATTTAAATGAATTGTGAGTCATATAAAGGAGATACATGTTTGTGAAGTTTGGATTTTGGCCTTTTATTGTAAGTGTAAACGACACATTGTGTATTGTTTTAATGTGAACTAAATTTTGTATTTTTCTATGTATTTGTATCTACAACTTTTATGTGCAAAGTTTATTTATTTAAGGTATAAATATTAAAGAATAAACTAGGTCCTGAAATGGACTTATTATGGATTTATAAATTAGAGTTTTATTGTATTTTTGGGCCTTATACCCCCTATTTTATTCCTTTTCGAACCAGTAATCATGATGACTAGGTCTCGGGGTTAGGGTCATTCAATAACTTTGGTATTCCATTTCTTTTTCTTTTCTTTTCTTTTCTTCTGTTATTCTTTTATTTTGGCTTTAAATGCATCATTTTATATAATATTTACACAACAAAAATATGTGATATTTTATGTAAATAATGCTATTTACATCCATTTAGCTAGGGGTTTAAAGGCTAAAATGAAAGAATAAATGTGATGAAAGGAGATTCATCACCCCCTATATTTTCCTTTGCTAGTCCTTAGCAAACACCAGTGCTTATAAGTGTAGAAAAGAAAATAAAGAAACAAAAGGAAAAAGAAAAAACTTGGATTGATTTTAACTTTCAAACTTGTCCTCATAAAATCAAAATTTGGAGCCCAGACAGACCTTTGGAACTTATGTTTGGTCGAAACCTTATTGAGAAACAAATTTAAAACACAAAAGCCTCTAACATCCACAAAACTCTACCCAAGTCTCCTCAAAATCCAAGTCTGAACAGAACGATGTCATATGCAGTCCCTTATGACAATGAGTTTACCTTGTATAGTGTCTTTGATATGTAGCTCCTCTCAGTTGAAGTAGTAAAACTCAATTTTCTCCAACATGGTGACCCTAATTCCCCAATCCATCAACTCTTTCCTCGATAAGTAGGGTATTCCCTTCTAAGTTCAAGTACAACCAGCTCAAGAAGAGGAGGTGGAGACGAGAAGGGACATCAACCAGTTTAGCTACCTACTTAGGATGCTTGATCAGTGTAGCCAAGTCGTCTGGCTGCAGGCACACATGGATTTGACTTTGAAGCTCAAGTTTGTTTATTGACTATATACATACATACTCCGACGGGAGTTGATTTTTCTTTTATTTTTGTCTGTCTATTTTTTTGGAGTTTTTTGTTTTTACGATTTTTTAAATACTATATACTACAACAATTACATAAGGACTTTTTCCACATGAGCCAGTAGACTATCCATATTTTGAAGCATTATTTCAACCCACAAAGTTCTTTATTCAGACCTCTTCACTACTGGACCGGGTAGAGGTACAATGACCACAAGTGTGTGACTTCTGATTTTCCATTAGCTTGTGTCTCATGCTGTTAAATCTAGACCTCTACCAATTCAACTGTGGTGACCAAAGTGTAAGGTGAGGATGTGCAAGCTATGTCACTATCGACAAGAGTCATGTGCATGTTCCAAAATATTCTACTTAGGCAGTCAAGACAACACTGAACCAAGTCTCGTGGTCTCAAAGAATTAAGTCTAGCAGACCTGAAGTATCTCAATTCTAGTTCTTATAAGGTTCTAGTGGTTAAGTGGATTTAAGGTCCAACCAAGCTCCAATCATCAAATTTTATTTAGACTCATTCAATTGTCATTATCAATCCGAAAAATGCAAATGCTATGTCTAATACAAGAAAATATTTTTGCATTTTTTCTAATTTTAAAATTTTATGCATTTTTGAAAAGTTTTACTTATTTTTATGGGTTTTTGAAAAGATTTTGTAAACATTTACAAACTTTAGAAATCATTTATTCCCAACAATAAAGAATTTTTACAAATAAACAATTTTTAAAGGTTTGAAAACATTTTACAAAATGTTTTCCAAATAGTTACAAAACCATTTTTCAAATCATTTTTGCAAAACATTTTTAACATGATTTAATAAACAGTATATATAAAGAATTTTGAAGAGCTTTTATACCTATTTTTATCAATTTTATTTTTTACAACTACTTAAATGTATTTTAGCCATATTATTATTAAAAATACGAAAGTACGAGTTATGTCTAAAGTTTATACGAAGTATATATGATCCGCTTATACATAGCCTGAACCATGTACTCGTAGTTCAGAATGAAAAAATGAAGACATAACTCGGGCTGAGTATAGGCTAAGTCAAATGAGTGAATGAATAAAAGAATGAGAAGTCGACCATCCCCCCTATACTTAGGATCAATTAATCCTAAGTATAGCAGACTGTACACGAGGTAGGAAGGGTCATGGGTGGGAATGAACAAATCAACTCAGGTTGTCTCCCCTTATACTTAGGGTAATGTATCCCTAAGTATAGACAGAAATATCAATAGGAGAGGAGACAGCTGAGCCGACCATGAAACCGATAAAAAGAAAAATACATTGGATGAATGTACGCATCATTCCCCTGTACTTAGGGTAAGATGTCCCTAAGTATAGGCAAAACCAGGAGTGATGAAATGGAATAACGAGAGAATAACTCGGCCTACAACCCCTTATACTTAGGATAAAGTATATCCTAAGTATAGTCACATTTATTAGATGGTAGATCCGGGGTGTAGAACACACGGAAGAGAGAAAAAACAAAAGTCGAACACGTTTATACAAGAGGTGTGGATTGTTGAGGTGCCTCTCAACGAGCTCTAGGTTTAACGCCCCTAACCAGGTGCATAGGTTAGAATAATGATGTGCCAAGGTTCATAACGACATCTATCAGAAAAATGTCATTCTCGTTGTCACACAAGGAGAACAAAAATGAAATTAAGATGGGCAACCGTGTATGCAATCAAGTGGGTGCATACCACCAGGAGAAGAGAACAAAAAACTAAACCAAGGTCCAATGGTTCAAAAGAAATCATTGGCTTGTAGGAATGGAGTGAGTAATCAAAGACAATGAAGCTAAACGTGGTGAAGGATGGATGAGTGATAGGATCCTCCACGTCAATCACAGTCACATAAAGATGTGCAAAGTAAAGATCAGGAGTCGCTCTAAGCATTTGGGCATCCGATGGGCATATGGTCGAAAGATCAAAGAAATCATCGAATACCTCAAAAAGAGGCTCATCCTTGCGAGGCTCATCAATGATAGAAGATACAAAGGAGCCATAGAAATCAGATCACTCAGTCTCTGCAGTCGACAGATCGGATGCACAGTCAGTGGATGAGACTAAGTACTTAAAAAGTGTTGCATGCACCCACAGAAAACCCTCAGGGTGTAATGCTAGCCGATTAATGGAAAGCAAGGCCATGCTGGCATCAAAACTCTCATTCTCGAAGAAAAAATCCCACTCATCGATCAGTAGGATGTGTGATGGATGGGATGGGATACTAAGATGGGGCATGTGAAATTGGTAGTCCCCACGAAATATCTGTTGGAAAGGGCCATGTTATGTATCAGAATCAATAATGTGCTCAATGGGGATAGGACGGTGAGGGAGAGGGAAATAGATTGACTGGTAAGAGAGATCAAGAAATGTGGATTCCGACTCCATCTCCTGAGGTACCGGCAGAGATGGTATAACAGGCTTCTGAAATAAGATGTGTAGAACTGACTCAAGGGTCGGTATGGGAAATTGAAAATATACAACATCGGTATCGTCCGCCAGACCTTGTATTGACTCATAGATCACAACCTCAATCGGGTGTGTAACTGCATAAAATTAATGACAACAACTCATAAACAGATCCAAAGTTCACCCAATAAGGCACACTCACTCCAACCTCTAATCTGCTCGACTCAATAATATCATCTCTTTACTCAACGTGGGCTTTATCAATTTACATACATGCCTAAGGGTAATAGAAGGTGACACTGGGGGAGATGAGGAGTTTAAAGAAGACATACGATACAAGAATTCGAACAAGACTCCAACCAAATGAGGGCTTAGGTCAAATTGGACGAGGCATAATTGTGGCTCAAGAAGAGAGACATCTAGAGCCGGACCATGACTACAGACATTAGGGTGATATGGGTGGAAAGTAGACGCAAGATCTGACTGATGAAGATAAGGATGGCATATAATCACTATGCAGACTAAAAAAATGAAAAGAAGAAAAGAAATTGAAAACTGCTAACTTGAAATAAAGATGAACGGACTCGGATTCACAGTCCGCAATCAAACACCAAGCAAACTCCAATTCACCAACTCGACACAATGAAGATCGAAAGGGTTCGGTGAATTGTCTTTTCAATTTTAGATTTGTGAATTTCACAAAGATATTCAAGCCTATGGTTGAGTTTCCTAGAGTTGTAGTACCCTAGTCAGTGGAGCACACCTACTAGAATACCTAAACCACTCTGTCTATTGTCGGAGGCAAGTGCTTGTAGCAAGAAATAGGGCCCAAGAGCCAACCAAAGCGCTTAGGTCACAAGTCTAGGGATGGGGGATCTAGTCCTTATTGTGTATGTGCCTCGCTCAGTCACAATACAATCTGCAAACAATGAGGGAGTAGCTCTTCCCTATATAATGAATCCAATTACGTTTGATTTTATGTCCAAATATAATAAGCAGTCTTGGTTTATTCTGGTTATCACTTTTTTGGATCTTTTTCATGCATGTGTCCTATCGAGGTTTCAATTCCTTTAGAATCGTATGTGATCAAAATTAGAGGGAGAGAGTCGAAAAAGCAATGCAAGCGACAATCCATGATGTATGCTAAGATAGATGGCGCTCACCTTGCTTCCACCTCTCTTCATGCAGGATGCTAAACTAAATTGAAACCTTACTCTATATGCAAATGCAATCCGATGAAAGCACCCTAGTACAGAAATTGCTATTATCATGAAGAACCAAGAGTTGAATATCTATAAAATATACCGTGAGTCCAATCTTGGACACTCCTCGGTGCCCTCCACAATGCCTTGCACACAACGTATGGAGTCTCTCGCGGCATGTAATATCAAATTTAAATAATCAACAATTAATTTGATCTAAGTCCAAGAACAAAACTATATATACATGCAATCAATTAGGCCTTTGGACTTACTCAATTGAGCAAGCAATCCTAAGCTAGGGCTCAATCACACAAAAAAAAGAAAAAAGAAAAGAGAGATACAAAGAAAAATAAAAGATGAGAAAATACGAAAAACTGATGAGGCCCCAAGATGAACAATCACCCGGGCACTGGACTTTGTGAAGTGTTGAAGAGTCCTGAGAAGCCGAAATATTACAAATAAAAGTATCTCCCTCTCACTTAAATTACAAAGTAAAATATACTACAAAGATACAATGTCTTCCAAAATTCTCCAAGTCTTCTTTTTGTCGCTCTTTCATGATGGCTTGTGCTGAAAAGCCAACTCCGCTTAACGTGGGTACATAGGTTTCCTAAGAGAGCCTCCCTTGATCCGCATCTCTCGCAATAAAATTAAACAACAAGAGGGTTAAATAGTTCAAAATAAATCAAATAAAATTGAAAAATAAATAAACCAAAGTTAGACAAAAGGCACACAAAACTAATATATGTGTTGTTGCCCCTGGAAACATTGCCATTTTATGAAATGGACTTTGGCGAGGGTTTAAAAATATCCTCACCAAAAGCGAAGATAGAGTGTCGTTGAGGTGACCGCTTATGAAAGTTGAGTGATCAATAATTAACCACAAAATAAATTAAGCAATGTAAAGCAAAATTGTGGAGTTAAAATTTATTATAATTCTACAAAAGATGTGTATAGGTGCAAGTATTGTAGAGGTCGAACACATGGAGCACACAAGATAGATTGGGAAAATTAATCCCGAAAAATGTCCTCTTAGTCTCTTTTTATTGTATTTCTGTGTGGGTTTTTAATTATTTAATATTTTGTATTTTTATTTTTTTTATAAATTTTTATGGACTTTAATTTTTTATTTTTTATATTTCTTTCTATTCTTTCTTATTTTTAATTACTTATAATATAAGTATATAATATATATAGATAATATAGATAATATAAATAATAAGAATACAAAATGAAAATAAAATTAGGAAAATACTCTAAGGTACAATCCTTTTTATTTTTTTAAAGATAATAATTTATGGATTTTTAATAAATATAATAATAATATTATTATCATAAGAAAATATAGTTATATATTTAGGATATAGGCTCATATATATATATGTATAGCTAAAAATACTCAAAAATCACAAATAAAATATTTTTGCCTTTTTTATATTTTTCTCTATTTTTGATATTTTTCTTGTAATTTTTACTCTTTTTTTGGATTTTAGTTGAATTCAAAAGTCAAACAACGATTAAAATTAATACACAGAATTACTTTGGAATTTAAAAACAATTATAAGCCCAAAAGTTTCCATAATTATTTTTAATATACAACATATTATATAAATAAAACTAAGAAATAGAAATAAATAATTTTTGGATTTTTTAGAATATTTTTGAATATTTTTATAAGGATTTTAGTGCTTTTTAAATTTTAGTGTTTTTTTTTTATTTTTAGGGATTTTGGTCTTTGGTTGTTAAGTGTAATAATAAACAAAATTAATTGTTTTCTGAATTCTTCAAAATCCTTTTGTATTTTGTATATATTTTGTAATAAAAACATGAACAAAATGCAAGGTTTTTTATTTTCAAAAATAGGAAAATTAAATAAAATGATCCATGAAAAATATATGTGATTTTTAATAAGGTGAGGTACTTAGGATATTTATCCTAGATTTTTTAGAAGTAATTTTATTTTTTTAATAATCCAATTTAGAGAAACAAAAAGTAAAGGTTTAGTAGGGACCTAAACAAAATTATCAAAAAGTATACTTTGTTTCCAGAAAACCCTGAAGAAGTTTAGGGCCAAAAGCATGAAATGACTACATTAAAACTCAATATACGTTGGTAGGTATAAAGCTGCAATACTCAAAAAGTGGGAGGGCCTATGTGCAATTTTTCTAAAAGTTTTAATACTGAAGTAAGAAATTACATGACTAAAAATATATAAATACAACCCGAGGCCTTAAGTACAAAATTTCCAATCTCCTCACGCGCACAGGCATGTGTGATGATGTGGACTGGACTTAAGTGCAAATATGGATAATATAGGGGTCAGAGTGTAATTTAAACAAAATAAATGTAACTGTAGATAAAAGTTTTTGGATCAAAAATAAAATACAAGAAGTGCGAGGGTATAAGGCAAAATTACCCCCACGTAATTGATCAGATGGTGCAGGTGAATCATTAGTACATATGTCGCGCTATCGTCGTTGGATAACGCTTTGCGGATGAACAATGGGAATTAGATTTCATGGGAGATCCAACGGTAGTGGCGCAACTCAATCTAATGAGAGTTGTGAACCGAGGGCGCTCCTCTTAATCAGACGGTGGATAGATGGCCTGGATGAACTAGATCGAAGCTCCACTTAGGCGAGCTTCAACCTGGAAGAACTCGGTCTACAACCACCTAGAATGCTCCTATCAGGCATAAAATGGCAACAGAGCCCCTCAACTATTGGTTCCCTCAAACAGGTTTGAGCACCATTGATGGGGGCTTGGAGACAGATGAATCTATAGGGTGTTCTGGACGTTAATACCCCCAAGAAGGGGTCTTATGGACATGCAAAGATGTGCAAAAGAATGACAAGAAAGGGGCAAAGGCTCCTAGATTTTATTTGGCAAAGATCGAGGTAGGAATGCTTGTGGTGTGGAGAGGTCTGGCAAGAGACAATAGAAAGGTCCTCGATCCTTCAATCTAGAGGGACTCAAAGGTGGATGGGTGGTCAAGATGATGGAGAAGTGGAAGGCGGAGGTGATGGAGGCATCGACGGGTTGAAACAAAGGTTGCACAATGGTGGAATGATGGCCGGAGTTAAGCTTCAACGAACTACGGGATCGAGGTTCTACGATACTGTGATCATTTTCTACGATACTGTGATCATTAAAAGCTTAACCTAATGGCAAAACTAAAATTCAGTAATTAAAATCTACCTAGATAACAAAGGAAAAGGGAGCTCAAACCTGTTGGAGCAGGGAGCTCAAGACCTCATGTTGGAGCACAGCCGCGGAGGTGGATTGACTTCAAATGAGTCTACACCACACTACAGATCAGGTGCAGAGGTCACTGTCACCTTCCTCAATGCATGGGGTGGAGATCTAAGGGGTACAACTCGAAGAAAGGGATCAAAATCAAAAAGGGGGTCCAGTGAAAGGTATATACATGTGCGACTTTGGATTGAGGTGACAACTCAATCGATAGATCCTCAGATCGATGTAGAGCTTCAGCATGAAAGATCAGTGATCGAGGAAGAGAAACAGAGAAAGAATCATTCTAAAAAAAATGAAAGAATCGATGATGATAAATTGATGAAGTAGGGGGTGCGGCTGTCTGACATGACTAGGTTTGAAGTCAGAAGAGTTGACCAAGGGTCAACTACAGACGAGCTCCTATGGTCCAACTGGACTGCTAGGAGACAAACATAAATTAAAATATTTTTTAATTAAAATAAAATAATAAATGATTTTATTAATTTTAGGTTAAAATATGGAAAATATTTATAATTTTATGTAGCATTTGTTATGATTTTATTTATTATTACAAGTTTTTTTGTTAAGTTGCTTTTTACAAGTATAAATATAGGTATATTCATCTATATAATATGTATTTATTTTTATTTTGTATTTTAAATTTTATCATTTTATATACATAATATATATACTACTTAATTAGATATTCATCAATATATTTTTTTCCTGATATGATATGTACACTTAATTAATTATAAATTTTTGTTATATAGGTATATATGTATATAATTCATCTATGTATTTTGTACACTTATTTATTTCAATGTATTTTTAAATGGTTTTATTTTTATTGTAATTATGTACATATGTTATAAATAATATTTACAAAATTATAGCAATATAAAATTACGAAGAATATAAAGAATAAATAAAATGAATATTTTATTCAGATATACTATATAATAGAGATCCAAAACCTAACTTTTGCATCTTAACTCTAAAATAAATGAAACTACCTTAATTAAATACAAAATAAAAAGTTATATATAATTAATGTTAATTTGATGAATTTTGAGTTCATATGGAAGAGATATATGTCTGTGAAGTTTGGATTTGGGATTTTTATTTTGAGTGTAGAAGGCACATTGTATATTAATTTAATGTGGAATAAAATTTGTATTTTTCAATGTATTTGTATCTACAATTTCATTACAAAGTTTATTGATTTGAGGTATATATATTAAAGAATAAAATAGGTCCTAAAATGGACTTATTGGGGATTTATAAATTTGGGTTTTATTGTTTTTTTTTGTCTCTATCTCCCCCGACTTTATTCCTTATCGACCCAGTAATCATGATACCTAGGTCTTGGAGTTTTGGGTCATTTTGTACCATTGGTATTTCATTTCTTTTTTTTTGTTTTTGTTTTTCTTTTTTTATTCTTTTCTTTTGTCTTTAAATACAACATTTTATACAATATTTACACAACAAATAATGTGTGTTACTTTATTTAAAATAATGTTATTTACATGCATTTAGCTAGGGTTTAAAAGAGAAATGAA
This sequence comes from Ottelia alismoides, assembly GCA_037367405.1. Classification (NCBI taxonomy): domain Eukaryota; kingdom Viridiplantae; phylum Streptophyta; class Magnoliopsida; order Alismatales; family Hydrocharitaceae; genus Ottelia; species Ottelia alismoides. The sequence goes on along the minus strand of JAZKJV010011487.1, from coordinate 107,079 downwards.
AGAATAAAGGTGATGAAATGGAGATTCATCATTCCCCTATACTTGCCTTTACTAGTCCCTAGCAGACACTTATGCTTATAAGTGCAGAAAATAAAATAATGAAAAGAAAAGTAAAATCAAAAAAACATGGATTGATTTTAACTTTCAAATTTGTCTTCATAAAATCAAAGTTTGGAGCTCAGTCGGACCTTTGAAAGTTAAGTTTGGTCGGACCCTTGTTGGGAGACGGATTTAAAACACATCGGCCTCTAAGATCCACAAAACTTTGCCCAAGTCTCCACAAAAGCCAGGTCAGAACAGATCGATGTCATATACAATCCCATATAACTATGAGTTTACCATTACAATGCCAGTGATATGTAGCTCCTCTCGACTGAAGCGGTAAAAGTCAGTCTTCTCCAACGTGGTGACCCTAATTCTCTAATCCAACAACTAAGCGAGGTAATCCCTTCGAAGTTCAAGTGCAACCGACTCAAGAAGAGGAGGTGGAAAAGAGAATGGACAGTAGCTAGTGTAGCTACCTATCCTTAGATGCTTGACCAGTGTAGCAAAGTCATCTGGCTGCAGGCTCACATGGATTTGACTTTGAATCTCATGCTTGCTTATTGATTATACATATACATATTGTAATGGGAGTTGATTTTTCTTTTATTTTTGCCCATCTATTTTTTTGGAGTCTTTATTTTTGCATTTTTTGAATACTATATACAACAGCATTTACATTAGGACTTTTTCTATATAAGTCTGTAGACTATCCCTCTTTTGATGCATTATTACAACCCACAAACTTCTTTCTTATGACCTCTTAGCTATTGAACCGGGTTGGGGTTCAATGGCCACAGATGTGTGACCTCTGATGTTTCCATTAGCTTGTGTCTCGTGCCAGTAAATCTATCCCTCTACCACTTCAATGTTAGCAAAATGTAAGACACAGATGTGCAAGCTATGTCACTATAGACAAGAGTCATCTGTGTGTTCTAAAATATTCTACTTAGGTGGTCGAGACGACACCGAACCAAGTCTCATGTTCTCAAAGAATTAAGTCTAACTGACCTGAAGTATCTCAATTTCAATTCGTATAAGGTTCCTATGATTAAGTGGATTTAAGGTTCAACCAAGCTTCAATCTTCAGATTTTATTTAGACTCGTTAAATTGTCATTATCAATCCGAAAAATGCAAATGCTATGTACAATGCGATAAAATATTTTTGCAATTTTTCTAATTTGAATTTTTTTATGGATTTTTGAAAATGTTTGCAAATTTTTATGGGTTTTTGAAAAGATTTTGTAGACATTTTCAAACTTTGAAATCATTTTATTCACACAGATAAAAGAACTTTTTTTCAAACAAAAAAATACAAACGTTTAAAAATATTTTACAAAAAGTTTTCCAAACAGTTTTAAAGCCATTTTTCAAATCATATTCGCAAAACATTTTTAACTTCATTTATTAAACTGCATATATAAAGAATTTTGAAGAAATTTTATACCTATTTTTATCAGTTTTTTACAAGTACTTTATCATATTTTAGCCATATTATTATTAAAATATGAAAGTACTAGTTGTGGCTAAAGTATATACGACCCCCTATTTTTAGGTTGGACTATGTCCTCATAGTTCAGAAATAAAAAAGGAAAACATAACTCAGACTGAGTATAGGAAAATCAGACGAATAAATGAATAAAGAATGATAAGGCGACCGTCCCCCCTACTTAGGATCAATTAATTTTAAGTATAGCAGACTGTACACGAGGCAAGGAGCGTCGTGGGTGTGAATAAATAGATCAACTTAGCTTGTCTCTCCCTATACACGAGGCAAAGTATCCCTAAGTATAGACAGGAATATCAACAAGAGTGTAGACAATTGAAGGGACTGAGAAACTGATAAAAAGAAAAAATATGTTGGGTGATTGTACGCATCATTACCATATACTTAGGATGACATATCCCTAAGTATAGGCAATAACAAGAGTGGTGAAACAGAACAACGAGAGAACAACTCAGTCTACACCCCCTATACTTAGGACAAAGTATAGTCACTTATATCAGACGACAGATCCGGGGTGTTGGACACACAAAAGAGAGAAAGAACAAAAGACGAACATGTATATACAAGAGCTGTGCATTGTTGAGGTGCCTCTCAATGAGCGCTAGGTTTTACGTCCCTAGCTAGGTGCAAAGGTTATGATAATGTTTTGTCGAGGTTCCGAACGTTATCTGTCAGATGAATGTCGTACTCTTCTCATTATCTCACAAATATAACATTAAGGAAATCAAGAAGGGAACCTGTGTATGCAATCAAGTGGGTGCACACCACTGTGATAAGAGAATCGAAGACTAAACCATGGTCTGATTGTTCAAAAGAAATCATTTGCTTGTTGGAATGTAGTTTGTGATCAAAGTCAGTTAAGTTAAACATGGAGAAGGATGCATCAGTGATAGAGTACTCCACGTCAATCTTAGTCTTATAAAGATGCGCATAGTAAAGATCAGGAGACTGTCTAAGCATCTGGGAATCCGATGGACTTATGGTTGAAAGGTCAAAGAAATCATCGAATACCTCAGAATGAGACCCCTCCTCTCGAGGGTCATCGAGGAAAGAAGAATCAAAGGAGTCGCAGAAATCAGACAACTCGATCTCTACAGTCTACAGACCGATTGCAAAGATAGTGCGGGAGATCGAGTACCTAGAAAGTCCACCCACAGAAAGCCCTCGGGGTGTAATGCAAACTGATCAATATAATGTGAGGTCATGCTTGCATCGAAACTCACACTATCAAAGAAATAATCACATAATAGATCGGTAGGATGTGTGGTGGACGGGAGGGGCTACTAAGATGGGGCTGATGAAAATGGTAGCCCCCACTACAGGAATAGGTCATGGTATGTATCAGAATAAACAATATGCTTGATGACCGCCAAACCGACTTGGGGTAAGTATGAAATTAAGGTGTCGTTGAGACCCAAGTCGACCTAGCGAATCAACAAGAAAATCAAACCACTAAGAGATGAAACAATCAAATGTAAGTGGTTTCGCTACTATTATTTACCTGGTATAGAAACCAGGGTTGAACACAAGGAGCACAATTAAAAGCTAAGTACTGAGATTTCAGGAATAAAATTTTTTTAGTGGTTTTTAGTTTTCCAAATCTTTAATTTTCCCATATAAAAGAAATAAATACAAGGGATAAAAATACTCACACTCATTCTTTTTGTATCTAATATGTCAAAAATACATAGAAAAATGCAATAAAAATATTTTTGGTTTTTATATGTTTTATATTATTTTTGGTAATTTTTATATAATTTTTATATGTTTTTGTAATTTTCTAAAAATCAAACAGACAAAACAACAAACAGTGCACATCCAGGAGTAATTTGCAAGTTAAAAATAATTAAAATGCCCAAAACTCATGGGGTGATTTTTATGATAATATATAGGTAAATATCTACAAACAGAGATTGAGATCACTATTTTTGGATTTTCCCACAATTTTAAATAATTTTCTCAAGATTTTGAGATTCTTGCTTTTTTTTGGTTTTTTAAGGTATTTTTAAACAAAATTAATACTGGAGCTAAAAGATACTAAAATACAACTTCCCTAATTTTTATGTAACATTTGGGTGATTTTTCCAATTTTTATAATTTTTCTAAGACACGTAGGTCACTTTTTAAGGGTTTTTGAATTTTTAATAATATAAAATAAGAGCAAATCAACCAGCAAAAAATTATTATAAATCAAACATGCAACCGGGGGTTGCAGTAATTTTAAAAAAAAATTGGAGTTGATTTAGTATTTATTGCATTAAATAAAAGGAAATTAGTTAAAAAACCAGTTTTCTAGGAACCTTATAGCAAATAAGTTAAGTTCTAGGAACAAAGATTAATACTTCAGGGGCCAAAGGTGCAATTAATCGAAGACAACATGCACAACACATAAATCAGGTGAATAGGGGTATATATACAAATACTCAAAATATAAACTTCATTCCATAACAAGTAAAGAGTTCAACACAGAAGTTACAAATATTCATGAAAACACGTGAGGCTACACGTGATATAAACTCGATTGCACTAAATTGCAAATAAACAAACCACAGGGATATAAGTGTAAATGTTTTTAACACGTTTTATTTTCTGGATGAAATCTAAATAACATAAAAGATAGGGAAAAATGAAGTATACCCTCAGGCACGTGTGTGGCGCATGAGGAGGCTGACAGCCCTGATGTGTATCTAGAAAAGATTTGAAGTCTAAGGTGTAGACACGTGTGTACGGTTCTGATGAACCTTTATCTAAAAATCTAACAGCTCTGACAAGAGGCAGGAGCGTGCGGTGCAGATGGGGGGTCCAGATCCGATCCAAGCATCAGAATGAGATGCTAACGAACGACTCGAATCAAATCTGGGGTGGCGACTCCAGATCGAGCGGCGGAAGAAGTGGCTGAAAGAACTCGGCTCAAGCAAACTCTGCCCGAGCATGGAGAGTGATCCATAGCTCCGACGAAGTCACAAAGGCATCTAGAAACTTCCTGAAGGTAGGTCGCATTGAAAGGGTGGTTCTGATGCAGTAGTGGTTGGTCTGTTGGGCGGGATAGTGGTGCTCCGCCAAGAGCTGCTCAGCCTAAGCAGCTGGGGGTCTGAATAGTGTTCCACATGTGTTTAAACCTACATGTAAAGTCCAGGCTCGAATACCAAGCTTCGACCACAACTTATTTCATCTAAGAAAGAAAGAAGCCGAAGGGGGATGTGAAAATGGCCTCCGGCGTTCGTGAGAGAAGAGGTCGATCCTAATCATACTTCGATGAGCATGATTCTGGGTGGTAAGGATGCGCAGGAAATATAGGGATGAGTCGGATGGTCGATTGATACGGCTATGTGTGTGTGGCGGGGCTTCGACCAGTTCGTCGGAGCTGGTGAACTATGGAATCAAATGTGTAATAAGAGAGTACCAGTTATTTTTATAGAATTTTTGGGGTTGGTTCAATTTTTATTGCACTAAAATCAAAGACAAGTAGATAACATAGTCTAAATGGACCTTTTAGCAAATAAGTTAAATTCTGGTATCAAAAATTAATACGTGATGAAACTTTAGGGGCCCAATATGCAAATATTCCAGGACAAGCATGTGTGACACGTGAATCAGACGAATAGGGGTATATATGCAAATGCTCAAAATATAAACTTCATTCCATAACAAGCAAAGAGTTCATACCAGATACTGCAAATAACCCAAATAATCTCGTGGGGGCACACGTGGACTCGACCCGATGAGACTAAAGTGCAAATATGTAAACTAGAGAGTCCAAACTGCAAAAGTTCTTAACTACTTATTACATTTATTAGACTAAATGGAAATAAAAAGACATTCAAGGTAAAAAGGAAATATAACCAGGATGAACGTGACTGGCGTGTGAGGAGACTTATGGCTCCGATCTGCCTGTGAAAATGATCTGATCTAACATCTGAAAAAGAGACTCTGCTATGTGGTTAGATATGCTCAGACATCTGAACCAAGCGCTCAAGATGAGAGGCTATTGGATGGCTCAGATCAGAACTGGTGAGTGACGGGGAATCAGATGCCTCTTGAAGGCACATGAAGAATACAACTCAGGTGGGCTTCCATCGTACATAGATGGTGATACTGGAAACCGATTGACTTATGAGGAATGCCAACGCCTTCGTGGAACTTCTCTGCTTTGAATGAACGGCTCTGATCAGAAGGATGATGGTCGGATTGTCGGGTCGATGGTGCTCCTCCTAGATCTGCTCCGCTTGAGCAGCTGGGCCACCAATTTGGTCTTCATGTACGAACCAACTCTTGCAAAGGGTAGCAGGACTCAGAGGCTTTGCTCCGATCCAGTTATTGCTTGGAAGATAGAGAGAAATGAGTGGGGAATGAAGTGTGATCTCTGGCATACAAGGGAAAGGGAGATCGGGTCTTAATGTCACTCTGATGAGCGAGTCTACGAGGGTCAAGATGCGTAGAGAGATGGGGGATGAGTCAGCGGATCGATCTGTGCAGGGGGATGTGAGTGAAGGGGGGCTCCGACCAACTGTCGGAGATGATGAAGTGTGGTAGAGGATATGGACTAAATTGGAATAAAGCTAGGAAATGGAAGGGAAGAGGGGATACCTGGAGATTTAGGCGAGATGGTCGGGCGGAGTTATGGCCTCTACCAAGCTGTGAAAGGCTGAGAGGCTTGTCGCGGCGGAGAGCACCGACCATGAGCTGAGCAAGCTCACTCGGTCATCTATTCAACCTCCTAAAAGCACCTAAAGGATCATGTCACAATGTTGAAGGTGCTAAGGGAAGGAAGGCGATGCGAGGAACTAGCTATTGAGCTCGGGGAAAGGAGGAGATGATTTATAGGGGAAGACTAGGGTCTAGACAGATCGGAGGCTCGTGCAAAACCATAGATAGATCTGGTTGCTCCTAAGGATCCGCGAGGATCATGGATCCTAGGAGAACATTCAGGTGCAAGAATCGATGCAAATGGAGGTCTGATCCGATCGGGGTATTGGGGAGAAAACGGGTCCAGCAAAGGTGAACCGGGTCGGGTCAGTTGGGAGGCGGGGTTGATCAAGGTCAACAATCTTCCATGGACCAATCAGAAATCTTGATTTACAAAATAAAAGAATATTAAATATAAAATAGTAAGTGATTTATAAAAAGTGAATAAAATAAAAAATGTTTATTATTTTGTAAACTATTTTTCTATGATGTTTAATTATCATATGTACAGTATATACAGTATAATGTATTATATACAGTTATAATATACCTTTGTATTATATACATGTTTTTTTATTTTATTATTTTTATTAAATACGTTTTATTTATATTTTATTTTCTTACAAAATAATTTGAGGAATGATTTTTATTTGATTTTTATAATTTACATAAATGTATAAATATCCTCCACACACTTGTGGCTTTGTACAATGAGTTGTGGATTTTATTTTTAATTAATTTATTTTATGTTTTCTCATTTTATTTTATTTTTATTTTTTTACAGGTTTGAGAAAGTGTAAAACAAATATTTATTTGTAAGTATAGGTGTTATGTACAATATACAATGTATCCTATCTCTCTTTACTTATTTCTTATCGATCAGGTCAAGACTTGACCTTCTCTTTGGAATTTGGGTCAGTCGGTATTTATTCTAAATGACTCATTCTTTCTTTTTCTTTTCTTTTTATTCTTTTATTTCTGAAATATATGTGTTAATTATGCAATATTAACAAAGACATGCATAGTGATAAGTTATTGTTTTACACCAATCCACAGATATTTTTTGCTAAAAGATAAAGCTAAAACAAAAGAATAAAGAATGAGAATGGTAGATTCATCATGAATCATATTCACAAATCCCAGATATATATATCCCTGATAATAATAATTATTAATCCAAATATTGATATCATTAAGTATAAGTCCTAATCCAATTTGGACTTGTGAGTAGTTGTCATGGATAGTTGGAGATAATGTCAGTAAGATCATACTATTCACATTTAGTGACTTGAAATTTGTATAGTTATCCAATATTAGGGTTTATACTATTTTTGGTGAAATGCGTCAATAAAAAATATTGAGCTTGGGTTGAAATAATTCACACTCCATGGGAGCTCAATCAAACGTATTATAATCTCCATGAGCTTAACAAATGATCAGAGTAATGAACACAGATTCCAGCTTCATTTCTAATCATTGTCCAACTATTTTGGAGCTTAGAAATGAGCTATAGAAGTAAGTCGACCTACATTTCTATTTCCAACATTTGGACATCGAAATTCGAATTAGAACTAGGAATTGAATCTAATGAGATGAGACGTAATCTAATTAATTCTCATATCATTAAGACATGAGTTGAAGTCACTCGAATCCATATGATTTCATCACTCCCTTTGAATGGAAGTGTTATGGTAGATGAATTATTAAAATAACACTAACCCAGAGTATTCCCAATAAATCTGTAATACTTGAAGACCTCTATATACCTGAAGTTCAAACCCTTGTTTGATTGTCTCATTCTTTGGTATATAATAAGATTTCTCAATTGATGGGCAGCAATATTAATTATATACTTTTCAAAAGCGTATATTAATATCTCATAGTTACATCTTATTTCATAAACAAGACGACGATGCATGGATATCTATTTGACCTAATCTCATGAGCAAGCTTTGTCTTCTACTGCATCATGTATGAACTTGTATGATCCTTTTGAGAGATCATACACCTCATATATCCTCATTTGCATACCAACTCTCTAGTATATGCACCTCGAATAGGTTTTCAACCTAATGGTATGTCTAATGTGCACATTTAGACATATGATGTATATCTATCTCTGGTCAAAGGATGTGTGCATGATTGTTACAGTTACAATTCAGGTCATAGTTTATATTGACCTCAATAAGTTGACTCTTTGATTTGATTATTCCGATAAATCCAAATCTATATTCCTATGCAGAGGAACTGCATCAAGAGGTCGATCAGAAATCAATCTTTGGAGAAAGATGGCATCTTCTTCTCAGACTGTAGATCTTTATTGAATATCACATGTTAATGATTGTTGTGTCATCCCAAGAAGGCACTCCCTCTAAGATTCTTGTACACACAAGGCTCATCCGGATTCAGAATAAAATCATAACTCTTTATGATTCCATCAAATCAGATGTTCCTACTATGAGAAGCTTTTTTGAGCACATAGATGAATTTCTTTAGCTTGCATAACTTGCCTTCCTCAACTATATAGCCCTAGGGATGCTCCAAATAGATGTCCTCTTTGAGTTATCCATTGACGAATGTGTTCATGACATCTATTTTCCAGATTTCATAGTCAAGATGTGCAGTTATAGCTAGTAATGCCTTGATGGATTTAAGCATGGCTGCAAGAGAGAATGTCTCATCGTAATCAATGTCATCTCTCTCTGTGTAGCCCTTTCCTATTAGTCATGCTTTCAAGGTATCTACCTTCCCATCAGGTCCCCTCTTTCTCTCAAAGATCCATTTTCACCCAATGGGTTTGACCCTTTTAGGTTGATCTCCGAGGGTTCATATACCATTCTTATTCATGAAGACGAATCATCATCGAACTCTTGATGAATCGGTGATTCATCACTCTAAAAGAGATTAACTAAGCTCATGTCCTCAATATTCATTGGCATTTCATCATCTATATTGCATTATTAACATTCATGCACGTATAAATAATAATTGCATATTATCATGCATTATTGCTAAATAAGAAGCCAAAAGTCCTAGCCCAATTGACCTCTAACTTCCCTAGTTTTGAATGTATTCATTCTAACTCTAAATAACTTGAAACTACCTCCAATGTATACATGTGAATAACTAGAATAAAGGAAAAATATAAAAAAATCACTAACATATATAGGTGGCTCACAAACTGAAACCTTAATTTCAAAATTTCCTGATTTAAACGATGATATCTTCCTCATATAATGTCCTATTTGATCCAAATCACTTTTGAACTATTGTAAGTTCAATTACCTACAAAACAAGACCAAGTTCAAGTGAATCGGAACTCATATGTGAAAAGTGGGTTTTGGGCCTCTATTGTACATTGTGTATTTTAACCAATTTTGACCTGACATTTTATGTATAGAATTAACAATTTTCTTTTTTTATTTTTCTTTTATTTTCTTTGACAAAAATTGTACTAAAATGCACAAACATCCAAACCATCCACCATTATAAACAAAGCAGAGGTACATCCAGTGGTGATAACACCGGATCCCTGCCATCTCCAACGGTCTTTCTCACTCGTGTGGTATGATCTGAGGCCCTCCACCTTGTTGCAGCAATCTCCGCAAGGCGGTTGCTCTTGCTCCAGCGATTTGGCCATTGAGCCCCTCTCTTCCATATAACTCCTGCTACCCCGCAACTCTTTGTTCGACCACCATTGCTTCCTTGGCCTTCGCGCCTCCATTTCCCTATCAATCATCCTGTATGATCCACCTTCACACCACACATCACTTGCAACTCCGCTTGTCATCGTCGACCTCTTCCTCTGTCTACCGACATCGCTCACCTAAGATCTCATTAAATCACAACTCCAAGCCTTCGCTAGAGTTCCAGCCCTACAACACCTACAGGTGCACCGCCTCTGCCTTGCCCCTCTGCAAAGCCCAGTCAACCCTGCTTCGCTGACTCCTCGACATCACCTTCATCAAAATACTACTGCATTTACTGACCTCCACTTCCTTGACGTCTGTCAGCAATGTGTTGGTCGCAGATCTTCATGGAGCACCTTCTTCCCGTCCAAGTGTTGCACGCTACAACTATTGTACGATCAAGGTTGGAAATTTGATCCTACGTTTATCATGATAGAGGGAAGAACATACAATAGAGGAGGGAAGACGAGCAACAACCATTAAATTTCCCCTCCCCTCTAGATCTAGCCATTGATCTGCGCTCACGTTCAACCTCTGGATAGAGCTTCCATCTGACGACCATACTCATTCGACCGCACATCTGCCTCGCCATCATCCACCTTCCAAGTCTTCACCGTCATTCACCATCAATACCATGCCCTTCAATCGTGCATCTTCATCAAGCAAAGGGATCCATATGACCCTATGGTTGTCTAGCCTTCTCCACCAACTCCTGCAACCGGAGCAACCACTCTGCCTCGTGGCTGAGAATCCCTTCCGCCACGACTTCTGCCTAGACCGCAGAGCATCTGTCGACAACCAAATCGCGAGGAGGAGTCAGCGGTGACAGCGCCACTCCTCCCCCTAAGGAAGGCGAGATCTGAGGGTTAGTCCCTAGCTACAGTCCAAGCTCCCCAAGTTGCTGCCTCCTTGCTCCATCTTCGGTCATTAAGGCAACAACCACCTTTGACACCATTACCCCATTCTACCTTAACGTTCCAACTCCGCACCTTCTTTTCCGCCTTATCCATAGTCGACTCGCTCCACCGCACATCTGCCTTGCCATCAACCACCTCCTAGGTCCTCGTCGTTTGCACCTCACATGCCCTAGCACATGCCCGCGGGAAAATTTTGCACACCCCCTGCGGAGTCTACGTAATACCAATTGCTCCTCGTTTTGCACTTTTATTCTTTTTTATTAGTGTAATTTGCATCGAACCCTATACTCTCTCTATATTTTGAACCTATATTTGCATCGTTTTTTTATTTAAAAATTTACATATTGTAGAACAACTATTTCTTGATATTATGGCATGTGATTATTAATATTGCGATCTATGGTTAATTAATGATAATTATTCTTGTTAAATCTTACATATTTTACAAACTTTATGCTCTAAAATTCATAGATAATTAACCACTCACTAATCATAGATTTAGTTGTATTTTACATTGTGCCCAAAAAACATAGCATTTGCATTCATATTTTATCCTCTAAATATTATTTTTTCTTTGCAATTAATTTTAATAGGTATTCAAGTTCACATTTTTAGGGTTTCGGATTTTTCAGAGATAAATCACATAGTCATAGATCTTAGATAATATTATTCCTTCAAAATAAATAAGTTTAATATGTATTATTTTTAATTATTGTAATTGACATTACTCACACTCATTAATTCACTAAATATTCATATTGCATTAGAAACTTACAAAAAATGTAGATCATTCATTTCATCATAATTAACATCTCAGCGAAGTTTTGTGATTTTTGGACTCCGTTTGATTGACATTTAAATTCTTGTCCTTAAAATTAGCCTGCATTTGCATTTGCATTCAAAAATTGCATTAAAAATACCAAATAAATTCACCTCCACGCATTAAATTTTGATAGACTTAAATCTAGGTTGTTCCTTTGCCTCCTTAAGTTCGACCTTGGGATTACCCAGGTTAAATAAACATAAAAACCACCTCACATTAATTGACTAATTAATTTGTGATTAGTTTCTTGATTGATCCCTATTGCCCGACTACAACGAACGATAATTTTAAAAGCATAAAAATGATATCTTAATGAGGGTAATTAACAAATCGTCAGATGGCGTCGTTGTCGGGGAGGCAAATTGCATAGGTTGTTTTGTCTAAAAAATTTTATCTTAGGTTTTCCATATACTTGGGTAGTCTGACCCCCCAAGCCTTCACTTAAAGTTTACATTTATCCAGCATTTGTTTTGTCTTTTATTTTTGACTTATTTTTATGTCAACTCTCTGACATTGTCTCTATTATTTTTGTGCGAGGTACTTAGCGCACTTGGAGCGATTTTCAAGGAAACCGACACATCTTTACAACCTGCCAAAAAGCTACATAAAAGTAAGATCGAGTTGAGTCATGAGAGAGCATGGAGTCTAGGATTTATTTTTGGCATTTTTTTATTTTTGTAGTTATTTGTAATAGTTTCTCATTTAAAACAGTTTCTATTTGGAATATCACGTGTGTAATCAAGACTTGAACTGTCTTTTTGTGGTGTGTCAAGATTGTTTCACTCTCTGGTAAGGGTGGGGCTCGACTTGAGTAGCCCGTAGGTTAGACCTGCACATGGCTATTAGATATACTAGGATTATATTGATTATGCTCATAGAACCTAGGACTACACTGCACGATTATTTAAGATGCACTTCTAGATCGTTCAACCTAGTCTTAATCTAACACAATTCTTCTCGGCTAATAGAACTTTATGCTAGGTGTGGTTTTGTTAGTTTGCATATTATATAGAATAGTTTTCAATTCTTGTATTACATCCCGTATGGAGATTGCAAGGAATCATTGTAAGTCTTCTAACTGAGTATACATCATTGTTTCTCGCGTGCATCAGCTTTTCTCGATTTCTCCCTCTTATTTTGTCACTTATAATCTAAAGGAAATTGGGACTGGATGGTAGATGTATATTTATGCTCACTTAATTCTTCAGTGATCATCTACATTAAAATTGGGACTGCTAAACAAGGTCGACTTTAATTAAACCATAAAATCAAGAATTATTACAGGAGAATAACCACATCCTTGGATTCATTTATCCGCTTGAGCAAGTGAGAGACACACACTAGGATAGAGTCAAGCTCCGGAATCTTCATTCAGACTACTGATTCTAAAAATGACTAGCTACTTCTCAGTGAGGAAACTACGGTCTCCCTTAGCAGAGTGGGTGGTTAAAGGACAACGCGATTGATACCGTCCTCAAGTAATACGGGTAGTCATTTTATGGTGGGTATTTACACCCATAATGGCTGAAGGTGGATGCAACTAGTTGTACGAATTCAAGGAGGTCTTTAGGAAAATATCCGGTACCTAACAACTCCCTTAAAGGACTCAAGATTGAAATGATCACCAACTAAAATTGAAAACATAATTGGTCAGACTTTTGCATCCTCCACTGTGTGAGTTGGTGAACTAAGGATTTGCATCGGTGTGCATGAATCGAGTTCGAATAATCAAAAACTGCACACTTGTGTCATCACTCTCCCTTCTTGATTTGTAGAAACTATGGTTTCTCTTGTGAGTATCATGTGCACACGCACGTTCTCAACCACAATCTAATCTTTCACCACATAAAATCTTTTGAAGATGTCGGGATTCTGGTTTTCGTACCCACCAGATTACTTCCTCTCTATCAAACCACGATCATATAAATCCTTTGTCCTCTAGACATCCACCAACGTTCGCGAGAGACTCTCACCCACGGATGAATCCGGTTTACTCTATGAATGTCAATCCTTTATATTGTGATCATCTGACCGAAGTATCTACTTCTTCATACGTCAATCCTTTATATTCTGATTATAAATTCAATCATTTATACTCTATAAATGCAATCCTTCATTCGTGAGAGTTCTCGCTATACCATTTGAAGATCAAACAATTTTTAAACTGCTGACTGCCTGAGACACCAATTCTAACCGACTTCATTCTCTCCTCACAATATTGTTGGGACAGGTCAACACTTCACAAATCCACATTCCAAAATTGACCTTCGAGAGCAATATGAAAACCCGAACAAGCCAAGTGAATTGTCCCGCACCTGGTGATCTTCCATATTGGATTAACCATGACAATCCCACCTTCAATCATGGAACTCATACAATGGAATGGACTAATGATATTGACACACAAGCACCTTGTATGACGACTTCACCATATAAGGGACTGATAAATAATGACAGAACTCTACTCAACCCAACAGTACATGCATGAGTCATAATATGTTGAGTATGAGACCTATAGATTCTCGCCAACTAAATGATGAATCTGTGATTTGTCACTGTAAAAAGTCAAAAATAGAGCTTTGTTCCCGAGTAATTAGATCCATATTTCCATTTATTCTGCATTTTTATCATTCATTCACTTGTAGTTAATATGTGCATTTTAGCATTCATATTTGCATTAAATAAGGAGCCAAATTCACTTGTACATATTCACATGTATATTTGCTAACTTCACTTATTTGTATCTATTTTATTCTAACTCTAAATCCAATAAAATCAACTTTGTAGTGTATATATTACTAACACTAATAAAGGAAAAATATAAAAAATACAAACTTGTAAAATTGACCAATAAAACCCAAGCCCTAGTTTGAGACTAAGAACCATAAAATGTGAATATCTCTCTCATACAGTGTTTGAATTAAGTCTACTCATTTTTAAAGTTATATAAATTCAAAGACCTTCAAAACAAGACCAATTTCAAAAGAATCGAAGTTTGTATGTGAAACTTGGGTTTTGGGCCCATGTTGTATTTTGTACATATTGACCAAAATGCCCTTTATTTCCTTTTATTCTTAATTATTAAAAATCTAAAAAATATATTAAGTTGTAAATATTCCTTTCATATTTTCCTTAATTTTATTTTGAATTTTCTCTTATTTAAAAAATGACAAAAAAGTGCAAAATAAAATAATACGGTATTTTATACCTTTAAGGTACCACTAAAAAATTCTTTTTGTACATCTGACTTCTTTTTATTTTCAAACCTTCACAAAAGATGTAGATCTCGTTGAAACGAGCAACTTTTGTGTTTACCACATTTTGATTGGACCCCATTTTTTATTTCTTTTCAATTTTTTATTTATTTTTTGAATTTTCTAGGAGCGACACGTGGTAGCTCCCAGAGTCGCTACGTGTCACCCCCATTTTCTTATAATTATTATTTTATTACTTATTTTATATATTACTTTAATTATTATTTATTTATCTTTTTTAATTATTTTCTTTAAATATTTATTTATCTTTATTTTAATTTTTTTGGTTATTTTAAATATAGTATTATTACTTCAATTATTTATATTTATTTATTAAAATTTTTATTATTCCGCCACGTGGTCGCATCCTCGCATGCCACATGGCACCCCTCTTCCCCTTCCATCTCTCTCCTCTCTTTCTCTCTCTCTCCCCCCATGCTCTCTCTCCCCTCTCGTTTCTTTCTCTTCTCCCTCAACTTCCTCTACCCATCGCCCTCTTTTTCCATGCAACCCACATATTCCCTCTCTCACCATTTTTCTCCCTCTTCCATGCACAATCCACATCACACTCCCCTCCATCGCCCTCTCTCCTCCCTTATTCTCTCTCTAACCTCACACTCCATGCACATAACTGATCCCCATTCTCATGCATTCCCATTTCCCCTGCTACTCCAATGCTTCCCATGGACGTTCCGCAGGACCCAACCACCCCCACACCATCCACTCCCGCTTCCTGCAAGTCACGTCCCATGACTCAACTGCCCATAAAAGGGGCAGCGCCACATCCGAGCACATCATCCTCCTTCCGATAGTAGAATCTCCAGCTCGACCCCTCGTCCAGGTGACAGCTCGATGAGGATGGCCTCGAGCGAAGATGAGCTTCACGGCGAGATCCGAAGGTCCCCAGCCTTCCTCCTTCCTAGAAGAGCTTTAGCTTCTTGGTGCCTTGTCGGGCATCGATTGACGCCAAGATCGAGAGCGACGACCATCACACTCCAACCCCTTCGACAAACCTTTCTTCATTCCCTACTATGCTTTTCTTCCTTGGTTCTACTTATTCTTCTCAATTCGAGCATCTTGTTCAGGTTCCCATCCTCCCGCCAGCCACCGATCCTCGCCAACTACGATCTTGCGTCCACATGCAGAACACCTGCCTCCTACTTCTTGTGCACTATCGGCCTAGCCACCTGTGCGCCGAGGAGCCTTCGGCTCCAGCATGCCAACACCTATGCTAGGAGACCTCCAGCCACCACTTGCTCATCACTACTCCGCACCGCCTACCACCTCCTCGAGAAGGCCACCTCCATCCTCCGTGCACGGTTGTGCGTCGCCGTTTGGATCCGCTCGCACATGGCCACTGCAGCACTGCACACCTCCGGTGCAACAGACCCTACCTGCAAACCACTTTCTCACCGCTACTCCGCACCGTGTGAAACTCCGTCGCCTGCCAATGAACCCGTGCCTCCTTCGCACCTGGAGAAGCCTCGCCACACGATCTCCGCCTCCTCGACGTCATAGCCGCGTTCGCAGCCACCTACAACCTTCGCCACAATGCTTCCACCTTCGGTCGAAGGTCCTTGTGGTTGCACCCCACCTCCTACGGCAGAGGAGCTACTCCATCAATCCACTCTCAAGTTCGATCATCCTTCTCTAGGCTGAGGCTCTAGCAGGAGGTCCACCCCTCCACCTCTACCTCGAAAGCAGTTGTCTGCCCCACCACCTCGGGCCGCCCACCACTCCAGACCCTTCCCTCACATGTGCAACATGTGAGGTGAAGGTTAATTAGCGTCTATACCCTGCAGATTCTAAAAGCATCACAAAGACCCCCATCAAGGCACGTGCCCCTTGAAGGATTTGCAGTAAGACCCCCATGTTTCAAAAGAATTGTAAAAGTTCCCCGCTCCTAGTGTAGTAAGCAGCTCATGCCTAACGCGCGGCCCTGTAGGAGATTTACGCAAAATCCTTTACAAGTTTAGGTAATGAAAGAAGTGCATTATTGTGCTATTTTTTATTTCATTTGTTTTCAAAATTTGCATTTTGAACCCTTTGTTCGGGTCGTTATTTGATATCATTTCACATCATTTCAATATTTCAAAAATAGAAATTGTAGAGTAACTCATTTTCTATCTAATGAGCATTTATTTACATTTTTGTGATCAGTGGATTATTTATTATATATACTTTGGTGGAAACTTGCGTAGTTTATGCATTTTATGCTCTTAATTTCATATAAAATCATCTATTCCTCTAAAAAATCCTCAAAAATTCACATCAAGCAGATTATTGGTTACATTATGCCCAAAAATCATCACATTTGCACGCATATCAGGGTCAGAATAAATGAAATGGTGATTATAGTAATTAAGTTTTAGTTAATTCCTCACTTAGTATTTTTAGGAATTAAACATTATTCTAGATATCTCTCAAATAAACCTATCTAGATAAATTAATTTTTGAAAAATATCGAGGTTTATTATTTATTAAAATTAATTTTCTTAAAATCACCTAGTCTGCATTATTTATTTCATAATTAATTCCTTTTTAACCAAAAAATCCAAAAACAATACAGTAGCCTCATTTCATCATATTTCACATTATAATCAAGTTTAGGATTTTTGGACTTAATTTGATCGAAATTTGCATTTGAGTACCTAAACTTTGTCAAACTTGCATTTGCTCATTTATTGCATTTAAAAATACCAAAAAATGCCTCTTTCAAAATCTAATCTATAGATCGACTAAAAACCAACCTATTTGAGACAGTGGCCTCCCTGAGTTCGACTTTGGGCTTGCCCAAGTAAAAAATTTGATCGCTCTCTTTAATTGGATAAATAATTAAATTTGCAGTTTTTGATTAATCCAAATTTGCCTGACTACAACGGACAAAGTTAAAGTTAATTCCAATAGATTAACACGGTCTTCCTAGGGTTCCATCACTAAGCAGACACCTTTCGTGATTTTTCAAGAGAAAATTTCATAGCATAACAAGTCAAAACATACACTGGATATACCAAAAGGATCCTCTCTCAGCTCATACATGAAACGGGAAGATGAAAGGATTGTATCTCAAGTTGAAAACCAGGAGAACACTCAGAAACCCACAAACCCTATACACCCTTGGGACAACTCTGACAGTGACACCTCTTCATATTAGTCCCTTAAGGATGACTCTGACTCAGCACATCGAAGCCCGTCCTCAGCTGCGGAAAGCTTCACATCTACACACCACATCAAAAAGACCAAAAAATTGGAAAAACTAAAAAATACCTAAAATTTTGAAAAAAAAAGGAAAAAAAACCATAAAAATTGAAAATGTGGATGACTTGACGAATTTGGATCCTCCTTTGAGGGAAGCACTAGATAAGAGATTGGTTTTTGAACTTCCCTTGATACAGACCATTGAACACTTCCCTGATCTTATAAGTTTTGTAATGAGAAAATTGATGCCGAGAAAGTCTGGCAGGAAGAGAACAAGGACTGAAAGACACATATTGTCAATGGCCACCTCCTTAGTGATGAGGAGAAAGACCAAGAGCTGCACAGTGAAGTGTTTCCTAGGTTTGACTATGAAATCAAAGACACCACATTCACCCATGCCCGAATCAATGACGACTCACCAATCAATATGCTCCCAACCTCCGTGTTTAACAAGCTCAAACTATGACCAATCAAGAAACCAAGAGAGATTGTTCAGTTGGCTGATCAATCTATAAAACAATCGAAAGGAACTATTTCAGTCATCACTACATTCCAAGGTGCTCCGCTCAAGGTGGACTTCACGATCATTGATAATAAGCATCAAGGAGAGTTCAACCAGTCTCCAATTATTCTTGAAAAGCCATTCTTAGCCTTGGCTAAGGCAACTATAGATTGCAAGACTCTCGAAATCAATTTCACCGCATTGGGAGCACTTCAACACACCGTCTTTGAGGAAACGCGATATTCTAAGGTGGCCCACAAAGCCGTCAACATCCGTAACTATCAAAGAGGTAGAAGATCCCTACCCTGCTGCTACACCTGAGATAACGACTGTTGAGCCGACTGTTGGATCAAAAAATTCCCCCATCCTCCCATTTCCCACTACTTCACCTCCACCACTACCATGACAGATCCTGAGTTGGAGCATCTAATGCAAGAATTTTACCATATAAACGATCATTCATTTGATTTTAATGATAACACACAATTAAGGGATAACCATGAGTTGGACAAGACCACCTCTAACCGCTTTGATCAATTCGATCTGATACTGGAACTCACCAATGCCCAACCAACTAAGAGAGTATATGCGGGATGTCTGCTGACCAAAGAGGACTATTAGAATGATTATTCATATGATGATGAATCGATGATCAGCACTAGACCACCAGGACATGCACCTTCATAGGCAACAAGGACTAACTTGACCAATCCTGTTAAACCGGTTACTCCTTCATCTAGTTGGTTATCTGGTGAGAAGAAGAAGAGTACTAATTCCTCGAGGCGTTCTCCCGAGCACCTCAATCCGTATCAGTCTCCTCCTCTTCTTGTTGTTTCAGGATCTAGAAAACTGACTAAGATTGCCGCTTTTGACAAACTAGAAAAGAAATCTTCTGAGGATTCCTCGTTAGGTTTGGACAAGGTGGTCTGCATGAGTGAGCTCAGTTCGGTGATTCTGTAGCCCTATTTAAGCAAGCAGTTGAATATCAACCACTGTTGGATGGAATCATTTCTTATGACCAGATTGAGACTGGTGATTCAGAGTATTCATCATCCGAGGATGAATCGCTTGACCACAAGACTGAATACATTCTCAGAAAATAGCTTAAGAATAAGAATACTTGGAATGCCTCCACCTTCCAGTACTATTCTTCTGAGGATAACTCTGACGATGGCTGGGAATCATCTGCTTCATTTACTTAATCTTCTTCCTAGCAATACGCCTTCCAATATTCTTCTACGGATAAATATGATAATGGTTAAGAATCATCGGCTACATCTTCTTCCTATCATTAATACCTCTCACCACAGGCTCACAAAAAGATCTGCCGAAAACCTCCTTAATCATCGACACCCTTCCCCCCGACCCATCGGTTCCGTTGTACATCTTCTTCTTCTACTTAAGTCAAGGCCTAAGTATAGGGGGGAACCAATGCCCTCTGTAGATACTCTCGTCATCCACTCCTCTCAACCGCCTAATTTCCGCTCTTCGTCTATACCTAGATAGTCCACAACCTAACTATAGGGGGCGAGATGACTTTTATTCTTCTATTTCACTCTCTTACGCTTAGCCCGAGCTATGTCTTCTATACACTTCCTGTGTTCTGAGTACATAGCACTCGCTAAGTATAGGGGGTGTATATATTCTGTATATAGTTTACCTGTAGCTCCTACTATTATGTAAGTCTATTTTTTATTTACGGAGTGGGTAATGTAAAAGAAGAATAAGAAGAAAAGAGAGTTTTGTAATTAAAATTGTCTGCGTCCAACCAAAGTTTTGAAAATTATCTTCTTATTCATTTTTGCATTAAAAAAATAAAATCTTGCATTAAAAAAACAAAAAACATTTTGCACACTTGCATTGCATTCAGCATTTCATTATTTAGTTGGGTGTATCCATGACACTTACACTCTCACACGAGACTTGTGAAGTTCAAGAACACTTGGTTTATGTGGTTTTAAGATTCAGAGTTAACTAGCCTTAGTCATTAGGGTCTATAATTTTATTATTCACACTTCCCTAGTTTGAAAGATGTATGTGCTATATTTCATACTTAGTCTCTACCTTAAAGAATATGATCAGCACATGACTGTAGTTATGATGAGATGAGTTAGGATTTCACTTGAGGAACTGGGATGAGGGATAGGTGTCTGGATCCATTTTTATGATGCTCAAGGATGGGATAAAATCGATGACGGCTTCATGAAACCCGAGGGTTAGCACTTTAAGCTAGTATGAGAACAAGGTTCTTGTACTAAACTTTTAATAGAAAACCTATGTGCTAGGGTGTGATTAAACTTAATTAATTGTTGATCAGTGTGTGCCAACTTGGTAAAAGTAGTAGAGCTAGCCAACCATCAATGAAATAAATTTCGAGAGAAGTTCTCTCATTCAAATACATAGAAAAGCTCTCTCATTACGAATACAAATTCAAAGAGCTTACACCAAAGGCGAGCGCTCCCAACCATTTCAAAGTTTCCACTTAGACCAAAAGCTATTAGGACCAGGAGTCAGGCTAGTACCCAAAAAAGGGCTCTGCATCGTATAGTGATACAAGTGTAAGTGTCGAAGGTACGATATGTACTCAAAGGAGACACACCCCGGTATACTCCCAGGAAAACAAGTGCAGACAACTTCAAGCTCTCTTGATACACTGGTCAACAACCTAAAATACATGTGTTACATTAATAAGGCATTCGAGTGGATCCTTGTTCAAACGAGAGGGAGAGAAAAAATCACACTATCCTAAGCCCTCCATCAACTGGCCTTCCATCTACACTTTTAAGACTGACAACTGAAGAGACAATGGAGTTTTTGCAAGAACTTATTTATTCCCTATGTACTAAGGATTGGGTCCTTAGGAGAGTCTCTTGGACTGGAACCTTGGGTGACATTTTGACTCTACTCTTGCGTGGCATTCCCTATGTGTTGAGGATTGGGTCCTTCGAAGAGTCTCTTGGATTGGAACCTTGGGTGACATACTCCTTACTATATATGTAAACAAAGAGAGTCTCAGAAGTAGATAAATTGGATACCTTTAGGCTAAAGCTTAGTTCAACTCAAAATGTTGGGATCACCAGAATCAGGAGTTCTTCAACTGATCGAGTCTTGTACTCCACATGCACAGTCATGGATTAATCCTACTTATTCAATCATTCTCTAGATGATAGGGGATGAGCATGGATTAAGTATAGGGGGTTGGTGAATTTGTAATTCATCACTCTAAAAGAGATTAACTAAGCTCATATCCCCAAAATTCATTGTCATTTCATCATATATATTGCATTAGTAACATTCATGCATGTATAAATAGTAAGTGCATATTATCATGCATTATTGCATTAAATAAGAAGCCAAAATTCCCAGCCCAATTGACCTGTAAAATAGGATAACTTTCCCGATTTTTAAGTAATTAATGCTAACTCCAAATCACCCGAAACTACCTCCATTGTGTACATATTACTAACTAGAATAAATGAAAATTACAAAAAATCACTAACATAAATTAGTGGCTCACAAACTAAAACCCTAATTTCAAAATTTCGATTTTATAATGTTGATATCTTCCTCATACAGTGTTTGATTTGATCCTACTCACTTTTGAACTAATGTGCGTTCAATTAGCTTCAAAATAAGACCAAGTTCAAGTGAATCAGAACTCATATGTCAAAAGTGGGTTTTGGGCCTCTTTTGTACATTGTGTATTTTAGCCAATTTTGACCTGACATTTTATGTACATAATTAACCCTTTTTCTTATATTTCTTTTTCATTTTTTTCTTTGATAAATGTTCTATTAGAATGCATAAACATCTGAACCATCCGTCATTGCAAGCAAAGTTGAGGTAAATCCAGTGGTGACAGCACCAGATCCCAGCCATCTCCGGCGGTCTTCTTCAATCGCATGTCATGATCTGAGGCCCTCCGCCTCATCGCAGCAAGCTCCCCAAGGTTGCTTCTCTCGCTCCAGCGATTTGGCCATTAAGCCCCTCTCTTCCTAGTAACTCCTACTACCTGCCACTCTCTGTTTGACCACCATTGCTTCCTCGACCTTCGTAACTCCATTTCCCCGTCCATCATCCTCTACCTTCCACCTTCACACCTCTTATTATTGCGCAACTTCACTTGCCATCGTTGACCTCTGCTTCTGTCTACCGACATCGCTCACCGGTGCTCTCATCAAAGCATAACTCCAAGCCTTCGATGGAGTTCTAGCCATACAACACTTACATGTGCACCGCCTCCACCTTGCCCCTCCACAAAGCCTAGTCAACCCTACCTTCGTCGACTCCTCAACATCACCTTCATCGGCAAACCACTACATCTACTGACCTCCACTTCCCTAACATTTTCCAGCCGTGTGTCGGCCATTGGTCTTCAAGGAGTGTCATCTTCATGTCCAACTACTTGATGAATCTCCATTTCATCATCTTTATTCTATCATTTTGGCCTTAAAACCCCTATCAAAAGCATGTAAATAGCATTATTTTATACAAACTAACATTCATTATTTATTCCATTTATTGTATATAAAATATATTTTTTAATGCCAAAATTATAGAATAAAGAAAAGAAAAAGAAAAAAATACCAAAGGTATTGTATAACCCTAAACATCGAGACCTAGGCATCTTGATGACTAGGTCGACAATGAATAAAGAAGGGGGAGATAAGGGCCAAAAATCCATCAAAAATTCCTTTCTTTTATTCATCCATAAGTCCTTTTTGGGACCTATTTTATTTTCTATTTTTATACCTCAAATAAAGAAACTTTGTGCATGTAAGTTGAAGATAAAAATACAAATAAAAATATAAAATTGAGTTTACATCAAAATAATATACAATGTAATTTTTATACTCTAAATAAAAAGACAAAAAACAAACTTCCCAGACCCATATCTCGTCAATAAAAACTCAAAATGTATTACAATCACCTTTATTGTATATAACTTTTAATAAGTTATTTAATGAAGATAGTTTTATTTAATTTGGAGTTAAGGCGTGAAAGTTAGGTTTTGGACCCCATTGTATAATATACCTTAATAAAATATTCATTTTATTTAGTATTTATTGTTTTTATAATTTTATATTTTTATAATTTTGTAAATATTATTTATAATATATGTGCATATGTAGAATATAACAAAATCATAGAGAAAACACAAAAATAAAGTAGTATATATAAATACATAGATGAAGTATATATACTTATATTATATATTATATACTCCTATTTATTTAATTGTACAAAATACATTAGAAAAATATAACAAAAATATATTTGTGTACATAAAAATAATTTATGAATATATAAAATAAGAAAATAAATTAATAAAATAAAAAATACAAAATAAATATAAAAGACATAAAACATAGGTAAACATACGTATAAATAAACACTAAAAAGTAACTTGTAATAAATAACTTCATAAAAATAATTAAAAATCATATCAAAATAATACATAAAATAATAAACATTATTTTAGATAATAACTTAAAGTTAATAAAATCGTTTAGTATTTAATATTGAGTTGACAATTATTTTTTGTGCTGGTTTTTCCTAGTTGGTCCACGTGGACCAACCATATTGCACCGTTGTTTAACCTCGATCAACTAGCTGACTTAACCCTAGCCCTTGTCGGACCTCCCCATACTTCTCGATTTTTTGTGCATTGATTCACCGCTCGAGGAGATGTATGTCCTTCATAAGATCCCATCTTTGTTCATCCTTGATCTTCACCGACTCCTCTCCTCGGGTCAAGCTCCATCGATGCACCCGTGATTCTCCCTCATACTCTTTCCTATTCACACCATGTACATAACCCCCCTTCCTCTTCCTTGCATTTTTTGTTTATTTAACCATGGTTTTGAACCCTCGAAGTGCTAGGGTCAATCTCTTTGTAATAGGAGGAATTCCCCGAACTTTGCAGCAGGGAAGAAGCAAGGTGGAGACAATCCCCATCCATCTCCGCCACTCGTCTGCATGAGGTTTCGATCTTGCGGTCCAGCACTGCGAGGCTTGTTTCTTGTATTTTTAGGAAGCTTTAGGGATTATATTTGATTTAGTGCATTTGATTTATGATTTAATTGTGTGCCTTAGCGTAGAAATCACATTTCATAGTTCGTTGGAACTCCGCTCTGTGTGAGCCCACGGAGAGCCATTATGCAATAAATGTTATTGCGAATATCATTCCCTAATCTGAAATGAAGAATACATAATTTGCGTAATAGGTCCCATAGTACAATTAGGGTTATGTACCATGGCCATCTTGATGATCATAAAGCTGTTGATTCAAATATTGAATCATAGAGGCTGGTGCGTGGATGAACATCTAATGAGTTAGATTGAGGACTCATCAAGCACCATCAAATGATTGTTAAAAGAAGATCTCCAGCCTGAGTAGGAGATGGCAATCCT
Organism: Ottelia alismoides; assembly: GCA_037367405.1. Classification (NCBI taxonomy): domain Eukaryota; kingdom Viridiplantae; phylum Streptophyta; class Magnoliopsida; order Alismatales; family Hydrocharitaceae; genus Ottelia; species Ottelia alismoides. The sequence continues at coordinate 82,046 of JAZKJV010011487.1, read as the reverse complement.
TTCTCAGTTAGGCTGATATCTGACCGACCTCTTGATGCAGGTCCTCTGCATAGGAATGGAGATTCGGAGGTGTCAAATTAGTTAGGTCAAATAGTTGACTTAACAAGATCGAGATAACCAAAGTCCCATGTCGTATGCTGTCATGATATAGGCACGCATCCTCTGATCGGAGACAGATGTGTTACTATATGTCTGAGTATGTACATTTGGCAGACCAATAGGTTGATGACCTAATCAAGGTCTATACACCGACGCGCTGGTGTGCATATAAGGGCATATGAGTAATACGATCTCTCAAAGGGATCATACAGGATCATTACTGAACCAGAAGACATGAGCTCACTCATGAGATATTGGGAAGAATCAAATTCCGTGCACGGTCGTATCGCTTTGGAAGCTTGACTGAATTTGTAGGTTTGATATATACTTTTGGAAAGTATATGATCAAGACCTAGGTATGATATATGCTTTTGGAAAGTATATGATCTATACCGACTCCCAATGATCAAATGTGAAACTTAATGATAAAACTCTGAAGTAGACAGTGTAAAATTGATCTTATACTTCAGGTTTATTTTGAGTCTTCTAGTATGCAGGATGTACAGGTAATGGGAATACCTGAGGGTGATGTGATCATAAATGATTGTATAACCATGATGCTTCCATTCCTAGGGAGTGATGAAATAGGTCTAGATTTTAGTGACTCCTCTCAGTAGAGAAGTAATCTGATCTTAGTCCAAATGTTGGACATTGATATGAATGTGATTCAGATTCAATGAGAAGATTAGATTTGTGGTCTTGATTTTATCAAGCATCCATGAAAGGCCTAAGATCTGGATTTGAGATGTGATCTCAATATACAAGTCACTATACATGGAACAATACAATCGCCATGTCCTTATCTCCAAGTATTTGCGGAGAAAGCGCATTATCCTTGAAAGAGTTCATGATAATTTCGTTGTTGATAAAAGTATCCGAGCATTGAGAAAATGGATAATTAAATGTGATTTAATTATCATGATTAATATGAACTCGATTCATATTATAAGGATATTTATCTTAGATAATTAAATGTGATTTAATTATCAAAGATGTAAATAATGTGAATGTGATTCAAATTATTTGGGCACAAGAGAAAAGAGATCCAAGATGAGTAAATATGATTTAATTATCATGGATATGAATAATGTTGATAGCACTATCCATATTAATCATATATATTATAAATGTGATTTATAATATATAAGAGAGAGCTATTTGTAATTTATATTTGTTTATTAAATGTTGATGTGAATTAGATTCACAATGGACATTAAATTTAAAATGTAATTTGCATTTTATTTTGGGTTGTGAATATGATTCACAAACTTTTCAATGGAAAGATTGCAATGTCTACAAAATAATTGTGAATTTATTTTGTAGAATAATTTGCAACAAAAGTTGTTGCATAATATTGGAGATTACATAATAGAGATGAGAGCCACCTTCCATATATATGGAGTGGATGGCCACCACTCCTATTAGGAATGTGTGGACGTCCCCTCCTTCCATCATGGAAGGAGGCACTCTCTCTCCTATGATCTCCATAAGATCTTGGTTTAATTAATGATTGAATTATATTGATTTATCAATATAAATTTAATCTAAATTAAATTAATTGTTGTTGGTTTTTACCAACACAAATCTTGGCCATTAAAAGAAACACAAATCAATGCTAGCCATTGGATTAGTGTAGTCCATGGATTGAGATCCATGGATCCCAAAATATTATAAAAGGACAGGCACCCTTTGCTTCTCTTTACACATACACACAAGAGAACATAAGTCTCTCTCTCTCTCTTTCTCTCTACATGTCAGCCCTCTCTCTTCCTCTCTCATGGTCGTCCACCAAGGATGCTCTAGAGAGAGTCTCCATCGTCGCAGCGTCGTCGTTATGCTGACCGATCGTTTGCTCGTGGATTTCCGTCTCCTTCGGTGTGCCTCACTCGTGAAGAAGATGTCGTATCTTGTATGTCGATATCAGAAGATCCGCCACTTGGATCATCAACATGGATTGCGAGAAGCACACGATTCATCCCCGCACTCGCAAGCGTCTCCTCCATCGGATCGAACTTGAGACAGGAGGTCTCTTCATTTAAAGACTCGATCGCAACCACGCTTCAAGAGGTAACCCTAATACTTGTTTGTGGTTTAGATGAAACGATCCGAGAAGTGTTCTTAGATCATGTGGTTTCATCACATAAAAAAATTTTTAATTTCCGCTGCATAGAACAACTAGTCTGACTAGCCGTTCTTCATCGTATTCGATACGATGCTCACGCTTTCGTAATGCGCTTGAGGATCTCATTATATCCTTCAAGTGGTATCAGAGCCTTAGGTCGAAGGTTTTGGATACGATCCATAAAACCGAAGGCGAGTTGGGTTCGTTAGGGTTGCGAAAGTTTTATCGCGTTTTATTTTCGCATCTCTATTTAGTGATTATTTTCGACCCTATTTAAATTTATTAAACACGAAAATAAAACTTAGGTTTTGTTCCCCATTAAATAAGGAAACCATAGGATCTGAGTTTACGTAATTTGGATTATGTTTGCTCGAGATATGGTTGTTTTAATGAACATGTATTCACTGTTGCGGGAACTGCAAATCTTAACATGATTAATGAGTTAATTAGTATTTTGATCCGCCTCGAAATGTGTGAAATATCGCTTAGGTTCTGTCCTAAATCAAATTATCAATCTTTGAAAATTTATTTTATCTAATTTGGATTTAAATTGATTGAGATATGTTAATTTTACTAAGTAGGGGTCACTGCTGAAATTACAGTCCTAATCAAGAACCATGTGATTGTCAATTAGTGAAATTAATTGTTAATTTCATGAAATAATTATGGAAAATATTTGAGAAATATTGATGATGATTATTTCCTTAATTGACTTGGCCTCCACCAATAAATTGATTAGATTTAATCTAGATAATAATTGGAAATACAATCATCAAACTCCTTACTTGAAAAGGATTGTGAATTTGTCTAGCAAATTTCCTTATAATCAAAAATATTTTGATTATTACTATATGGTATAATTTCTGATGAAGAACCGATGATCATCTCAAGTACAAAGTGATTGACTCGGTATTATTTTTTCCCGAGGCGGATATGGTGTCTAGTCGGGGATCGCTGGGGTACCGAGTCGCACCGGTTGCGGTCCGTCACGGGAACTGCAAATCTTAACATGATTAATGAGTTCATTAGTGTTTTGATCTGCCTCGAAATGCGTGAAACATCACTTAGGTTCTGTCCTAAATCAAATTATCAATCTTTGAAAATTTATTTTATCTAATTTGGATTTAAATTAATTGAGATATGTTAATTTTAGTAAGTAGGGGTCACTGCTGAAATTACAGTCCTAATCAAGAACCATGTGATTGTCAATTAGTGAAATTAATTGTTAATTTCATGAAATAATTATGGAAAATATTTGAGAAATATTGATGATGATTATTTACTTAATTGACTTGGCCTCCACCAATAAATTGATTAGATTTATTCTAGAATAATAATTGGAAATACAATCATCAAACTCCTTACTAGAAAGGATTGGGAATTTATCTAGCAAATTTTCTTATGATCAAAAATATTTTGATTATTACTATATGGTATAATTTCTGTTGAATAACCGATGATCATCTCAAGTACAAAGTGATTGACTCGGCATTATTTTTTCCCGAGGCGGATATGGTGTCTAGTCGGGGATCGCTGGGGTAGCGAGTCGCACCGGTTGCGGTCCGTCCCACTCCCGCTGGTACTGGCCATGACAGCGGGAAGGGAACGAATGATGCCTGAGAGATCGTGATGTATTATTCTAATTATTAAAATTCGAATTAATACGTATTTTGAGATAATACCATATATTCAAGCAAAATCAAATTTGTTGATTGAATTGGATTGCTAATTAATTTAATGTGATTAAGTTAATTATATCCAATTAAAAACACTCTATTATGAATATAGTTGTTATTTCCCTTGGAAGAATTAATGGTAATGAATACGATTCATGATGATTAATTAGAATTTGAATATGATATGGAGGATCACATAAGTGACATCCATGGTCTCCCGTCAAAGCGAAGGGTTCCGTTGCCAGATATTGTATGTTGGAGACGCCTGTCCGAAGTGATAGCTCCTACATACGATCCATTTGGATCGGGCTTGTCGCTTTTCGAAAGAATAAGGACGTATGCGTAGTGACCCCAATATCGGATCCTCATTTTATTGGGATGATATTGGATTGCGCATAGCGAGTTGTATTCATGTTGATGGTTGGTTCAATTAATGACGGGTCAACATCACCTTAGGGGTTGTGGGCCCGGGTGTTAAAGACCGAATTGGGAGATGCAAGTTGGACTTGCAATGCGGAATGTGTTCCCGCTTCTTTTTATCGAAGTTATAGGTTCTCATATTATTGGGATGTAACAAAGATAAGGAAGGAGATCCCAGATCTTGCTTGAGATACAATGGTAAGTATATCTCTTACATTGAAAGTGATTAAGGGAATGAACTTTCATTGTTGACATGGCAAGACAACTTTGATATAAAAATTCCTAAATTAAAGTAAATTATATATTTATATATGTTTATGTAAATTTCTTATTTCAGATAATCCTTCTTCAATCCCACTCAATGTTATACTCGATAATAACAAGTAGAACATCATGGATTGGACCCATGATCAAGATATTGTACTTGCTATTGGACACATAATGTATGTGGTTGCATGTGCAAGTTTCCTCATAATAATAAGGAATGATAATTAAAAAGACAATAGGACTAAAACCCTAGGTTTTGTATGTGTCTATAAGTCTTGATCTCATCAAATGTACTTTTGAAGTGACGCGTCGGTAATGATCATAATTATCAAATAATCCTTATATAATCTAAGGAGATGTTCTGGCATACATATGTGCTCTCAATCATGAATGACATGGTTCTCTGCATTATACAGAATGGTGGCTCTATAAGAGATGATGTATTCAAATTCTTTGAGTACCTACCTGAACCTAAGTTTTAAGAGTTTAAATGGATGTAGATACGATGAGTGTCATCATTCTACTATCTATACTCTAGTCATTCATGAAGCTTCATTATATTCATATTGTATGAACTGAATGAAGCATGTATAAATGTTGAAATACTATTATATTGACATTTTTGATTTTAACATAAGAGATCCTTTGTATTGAGCAATGGATGCTTATATATAAAGGGAGCGCAGTGGAAGCATGGGTTGGACCCAAGTAAGAAGTATAGTCAAAGAGTTGACTATACTTCTGTGACTTCCATATGACATCCAAAGAGTTGGATGAATGTCAATACTGCAATAAGTTGACGTGTTGATAGTATGACTATCAAATCTATCTAGAATTCTTAGATAAGGAATCGGATAGTACATCAGAATAATCTACATATAATCATTGAAATTAACTTACTTATTTGATAAGATAAAGTCTAATAATTGTATCTCAATCTTCTAATGACACTTGCAATTGGTTGCATCTGTATTAGAATATTAGAAATTTGATCTTAAGGTTTAATGGTCATCCATGTTAGAAGTGATGCAATTGTTGCAACAATTTCCATTGGATCAATAGCCTTCATTTTTCCAGTGGGAGCCCTTAGTCTTAGAGAATGTCTCTGTGACCTGGATATTAGAATACACTCATAGTTTATTTCTAAATGTTGGAAATAAACATGAATTCTGGAATAAACCTATCATAGAGAGTTATGATGGATATATTTCAGATAGTAATCTAACATCTAGTGGACTCCGCTAAATTGGAAAAATTAATGAATGGTTCATTAAGATTTTTAATACTGAAAAAATAAACCTTTAAAGATCAATAGGATGAAAAAGATCATTTGACAATGATCTGGCATCATGTTTTGGACATATGTCTGTTGATGAGATCAATGGACAAGTAAGAGATGAAACTTTAGAATGTCTAAAATTTCAAAACATACATACTTATGAATATTGTATTCAAAGAAAAATGTCCAATACACCTTTCTTTGGGAAAGGTGTAAGATGTCAAGGTTTTCAGGATCTCATACATATTGATGTATGTGAATCATCTATATCAGAATAAACATTATGGATATGTGATATCTATTAATGACTATTTGTGATATGAGATTTCTTCTCTTCACCTAAAAAACTTTGAAATGTTCAAAGATTTCACAATTTTGGTTTAGAACCAAAGTTTGAAGGAAGATGAAATGTATTTGATCTAACTAAGGTAGCTTGTACCTATTAGATGAATTCAAGGAATACCTTATGGAGATGTGAATATCATTCCTATCTCAATCCTCCTAATGAACCTTAACTCAATAGAGTTGTAGGGAGATACAATTGATCATGTGTGACATGATTTGATCAATGATTAATCTTAGCATAATTATCTCTTATTTTGCAGGTATATATATATGTAGTAGAGACTACATTATATATATCCTTAATAAGGTTCCATGTGACTAAGTTGGAATCTGGCACTAGAGAGTGCTTCTTCATTAGGAAAATAAAGGATGGTATTGGATACCTACTTTATGACCTTGAGATTCTTAAAGGATCTCATCTCTGAGAATGTGATTCTTAGAGGATGACTCTCTTGAGAATAAAGATGAAAATGAAGTACAGGAACTCATTCAATCTTGAGAAGATAATGAGGCTCCTGAAATCGAAAACTAAATAGACAATTAAAGATGAAACATTAATACCTCTTCAAATAAGTTTGAGGATGGATTCCATGTGTCAGTTGAATCTGACAATGATCTGACCTCATGTGATGATGCTTCTGAAGATCATAACATGGAAAAATGGATGTTAGCAATAACGTCTAAAGTAGACTTCATATACAAATGTTGTATATGGACCCTCGAGGATCCAACTATATGGGTAAGACCCATTATGGTGTGAATGGATCTTCAAGAGAAAGAGGGAACCTGATGAGAAGGAAGAGACCTTCAAAGCACGCTTCGTATCCATGAGCTACATACCGAAGAGAAGACATCGCTTGCGATGAGACTTGCTCTCCAGTTACCTTGCTTTAACCCATCAGAATATTGCTAACCATAGCTACACAGGTTGACTATAACATCTTCATGATGTGAGTCAAGAATGCATTCCTCTAAGAATACCTCTTTGAGGATATTCACATGAAATAGCCCCAGGGCTTCATGGTTGAGGAAAGCAAGGTGTGCAAGCTAGAGAACTCCATCTATTTGACTCAAATAAGCTTCTTGTAGTTGGAACATTGTATCTGATGAATTCATAAATGTTATGATTTTAGATAGTATCTTGATGCACCATGTGAAGCTTAGTGGGAGTGCCATTGTGTTCATCGTAATATATGTAGATGATAATAATAAGTGTTTTATAATCTGATTGTTCAATACCTCGAGATGTGATCTCAAGGATACCTCTTAGATCTTAGTTCTGAAGTCGTTCAGAAGCAAAGAGAAGAGGGTTTTGGGACAGTCACACTAATAGTACACCTTGGACATTTCCATTTTCTGGAAAATTAAAAAAAAAGGCTTCTTTTCCTCAAAGATATGGTACCGACGTATCTAAAGGGATACCACCTCAAAGAGTTGAGGATGTGAATGCAAACTGCTTGCCCTTGTGCATCAGTTCCAAGAAACCAGGTGTATGTTAGATGTGTAAAAAGGCCAGATGTTTGCCATGCAATGGGAGTAGTAAATTGTTACTAATCCTACTATGGTGATAAAACACTTAATTGCAGTAATAACAATATCTTCATAGAGGACAAGACTTTTGATATAGTGATCTCAAAGTCTTATCTTCAAGAAATTAAGACTTTATAGATAGTGATCTAAAAGGTAACTACGGATGCCTTAGGAGATAGAGATCTCCAGGAATAACGGTATTCTGATAAGGATAATAGAAATTACATACTGGTTATAATAATTATTGAGGTGTAGCGTCAATGACACTATGACTGGTATGATTGAGTATTGGTTGCATAAGATGCAACATTCGTATTGGATGCGAACACTGTTACTATGAGATATGCAAGTGCCGTAAAAGGACTTGGCGATCGGAACAGAGTGACTGATCAGCTTACCTAGCTATTTTCTAAATAGCCTATGATTGTCACATGAGTGTGGGATTAATTGATTAGCCCATTAATGGCTCTTTGAGCTAGTGGGAGATTGTTGGACGTGCGAGCCCACGACAAGCCATTATGCAATAAATGTTATTGCGAATATCATTCCCTGATCTGAAATGAAGATTACATAATTTCCATAATAGGTCTCTTAGTACAATTAGGGTTATGTACCATGGCCATCTTGATGATCATACAATTGTTGATTCAAATATTGAATCATAGAGAATGGTGCTTGGATGAACATCTAATGAGTTAGATTGAGGACTCATCAAGCATCGTCAAATGATTGTTAAGAGATGATCTCCAGCCTGAGTAGGAGATGGCAATCCTTTTTCAGCTAGGCTGATATCTGACCGACCTCTTGATGCAGGTCCTCTGCATAGGAATAGAGATTCGGAGGTGTCTGATTAGTTAGGTCGAAGAGTTGACTTAACGAGATCGAGATAACCAAAGTCCTATGTCGTATGATGTCATGATATAGGCACGCATCCTCTGACCGGAGACAGATGTGTTACTATATGTCTGAGTATGTACATTTGGCAGACCAATAGGTTGATGACCTAATAAAGGTCTATACACCGGTGTGCTGGTGTGCATATAAGGGCATATGAGTAATACAATCTCTCAAAGGGATCATATAGGTTCATTACTGAACTGGAAGACATGAGCTCACTCATGAGATATTGGGAAGAATCAAATTCCATGCATGGTCATCTTGCTTTGGAAGTTTGACTGAATTTGTATATTTGATATATACTTTTGGAAAGTATATGATCAAGACCTATGTATGATATATGCTTTTGGAAAGTATATGATCTATACCGACTCCTAATGATCAAATGAGAAACATAATGATAAAACTCTAAAGTAGACAGTGTAAAATTGATCTTATACTTCAGGTTTATTCTGAGTCTTCCAGTATGCAGGATGTACAGGTATTGAGAATACCTAAGGGTGATGCGATCATACACGATTGTATAACCATGACGCTTCCATTCCTAGGGAGTGATGAAAGGGGTCTGGATTTTAGTGACTCCTCTCAGTAGAGAAGTAATCTGATCTTAGTCCAAATGTTGGACATTGATCTAAATGTGATTCAGATTCAATGAGAAGATTAGATTTGCGGTCTTGATTTTATCAAGCATCCATGGGAGGCTCGAGATCTGGATTTGAGATGTGATCTCAATATCCATGTCACTATATGTGGAACAATACAATCGCCCTATCCTTATCTCCAAGTATTCACGGAGAAAGCGCATTATACTTGAAAGAGTTCGGGATAATTTCATTGTTGATATAAGTATCCGAGCATTGAGAAAATGGATAATTAAATGTGATTTAATTATCATGATTAATATGAATTCGATTCATATTATAAGGAGATTTATCGTAGATAATTAAATGTGATTTAATTATCAAAGATGTAAATAATGTGAATGTGATTCATATTATTTGGGCACAAGAGAAAAGAGAATCCAAGATGATTAAATATGATTTAATTATCATGTATATGAATAATGTAGATAACACTATCCATATTAATCATATATATTAAAAATGTGTTTTATAAAATATAAGAGAGAGAGCTATTTGTAATTTACATTTGTTAATTAAATGTTGATGTGAATTAGATTCATATTGGACATTAAATTGAAAATGTAATTTACATTTTATTTTGGATTGTGAATATGATTCACAAATTTTTCAATGGCAAGATTGCAATGTCTACAAAATAATTGTGAATTATTTTTGTAGAATAATTTGCAACAAAAGTTGTTGCATAATATTGGATATTACATTAACAGAGATGAGAGCCACCTTCCAAATATATGGAGTGGATGGCCACCACTCCTATTAGGAATGTGTGGCCGTCCCCTCCTTCCGACATGGAAGGAGGCACTCTCTCTTCTATGATCTCCATAAGATCTTGATTTAATTGATGATTGAATTATATTGATTTATCAATATAGATTTATCTAAATTGAATTAATTGTTGTTGGTTTTTAACAGCACAAATCTTGGCCATTAAAAGAAACACAAATCAATGCTAGCCATTGGATTTGTGTAGTCCATGGATTGAGATCCAAGGATCCCAAAATATTATAAAAGGAGAGGAACCCCTTTGCTCTTCTTTACACATACACACAAGAGAACATAAGTCTCTATCTCTCTTTCTCTCTACACATCAGCCCTCTCTCTTCCTCTCCCACAGCCATCCACCATGGATGCCCTAGAGAAAGTCTCCATCGCCGCAACGTCGTCGTTATGCTGCCCGATCGTTTGCTCGTGGATTTCCGTCTCCTTCAGTGCGCCTCGCTCGTGAAGAAGACGTGTGTCGATATCAGAAGATCCGCTGCTTGGATCATCAACATGGATTGCAAGAAGCACGCGATTCATGCCCGCGCTCGCAAACGTCTCCTTTGTAGGATCATACTTGAGACAGGAGGTCTCTTCATTTAGAGATTCGATCGCAACCACGCTTCAAGAGGTAACCCTAATACTTGTTTGTGGTTTAGATGAAATGATCTGAGAAGTGTTCTTGGGTCATGTAATTTAATCACATAAAAAAAATTTAATTTCCGCTGCAAAGAACAACTAGTCCGACTAGTCGTTCTTCATTGTATTCGATACGATGCTCTCGTTTCCATGATGCGCTTGAGGATCTGATTATATCCTTCATAAATCTCCTTGTAATAGGAGGAATTCCCCGAACTTCGTAGCGGGGAAGAAGCAAGGTGGAGACAGTCCCCAGCCATCTCCGCGACTCATCTGCATGAGGTTCCGATCTTGCGGTCCAGCACTGCGAGGTTTGATTCTTGTATTTTTAGGAAGATTTAGGGATTATATTTCATTTAACGCATTTATTTTATGATTTAATTGTGTGACTTAGCGTAGAAATCACATTTCGTAGTTCGTTGGAGCTCCGCTCTGGCGAACTCCTTATCGATGACCACTTGTTCACCAACCCAACATTCCACATTCACTCGTTTACACTTCATTTCATGCCATCCCATGCACTGCCATCTCCCTTGATTCTCATAGGATCAGGACCACAATGCTCCACCACCACCACCACCACCTCATCAAAGCAGTTGGCGCACACCCATTTCACCTCCATTTCACTGCATGAAGGGTCAAGGCAGTTTTCCCTCAACCCTGCAACATTTCATTGCAAGTCTAGAAGGAGATACGCCTCGTACGAGGCAATTTTGCAGAACCCAAAGTCTCCTGGTGCTTCTTTCCTCTCCCGACCTCCGTAAGCCGCTCCGGCGACGCTCGAAGCTTTTTGTGCCTCCCAGCAGCTGAAGGAAGACTCCAGGAGCATCTTGAGCCTCTTGGATCATCTCCAAGTGGTCATAGTTAGCCATTATTACCAATCGAAGCTCGCAATCTACCTTGTTCTTCCTTGTTCGTCCAGGGGGTCCAAGACCATGGGATCGCGCCTCAACTCCAGACACTCTAGCCACTGTTGCATCAGTTGTGTCTCGACCATAGGATCTTCGCATGGGATCTGAACTTACCCGCTTAATCGGAAGCGTCATCACACAACAATGGTCCACTACATGTCAAGTGAATTATTCCCAATTGTTGGATAGAGCACGTTTGGAGTATTTTGCACTTTAAACCCCTACTTTTTGTAATTTATTATTTAATTCATAAACTTTCATCTGCTTTTATTATTAATATTTGCAAGAAACTCCCTGCCTTTAATTTGCAACTGGATCCAATCCACGTTACCTCACGTGTCGTCCCACATGAGATGGCGATTTTGCTTTTTTACCTTGTGCTTTTTGTATTTTGATTTAGTCCGGTATATTTTCAGGTAAATTGCAGAAGCGACCTTGCACTTAATCTTAATTACATAAATGCCCTTTCCAGTACTTGTAATTTTGCGATTGTTTTCCATTTATTAAAAATATCATCCGTTATCCAAAAATTCTCAATAAATAGGGTTAAGTGCCTACTTGTTCATAGCTTTTGCTATATTTTTGCATTTTGATTTTAGGAACTTTTAATATTTATTAAAAATAAAAGAGCACGTTTTTGTCCTATTTGATTTATTAAGTACCAAAAAAATATAAAAATATTTTGAAAAATTCCCCGAATTTTTGTATTTTCGTATTTTCTAACTCAAAGCCAAAAATCCATAAAAATATATAAATGAAACTCATAAAATTAAAAATTCACAAAAAACCCTGTATAAAAATATTAAAAATCACTAAAAATCCAAAAATTTTCATTTATCTTTCTGAATATTTTTATTATATATTATTAATTAAAAATATTTTGGAAAATTTTAAATTTATTTAATTTTTTATTTCCAAACAATTAAGCCTATTTATTTAATCCCGATTTTAGGATATTTTTACTTTAAAAATATATAAAAAAAATTAGCGAAATTCCCCAAAAATCATAAAAACAGTAAAAAATTATTTAAAATCCAAAAACATTTAATTTATGTATTTTGGTTATTTTTAAACATATCTATAATTGTATTTCTTTATATTATATATATAGCCTTATATATTCTTTTATTATATATTTAAAAAGAAAAAGGAATTAAAAATCAGAAAATATAAAAATGAAAATAAAAATTATATATCTAAAATTTTAAAAAATATAAAAGTTAAAGTCCATAAAATAAAAAAACAAAAACCCACACAAAATTACAAAGACAAGAGGAATACAAATTTTGTGCATTTATTGCCAAATCTACAGTTTGCTCCCCGTGTTCAACGTTATACACATACTTGACCTATACACATCATTTGTAGAGTTATAATAAATTTTAACTCCACATACTATGCTTTCCATTGCTTTACATATATTGTGGGTTAATTGTTGAATTAGTTTAGTTTCGTGAGTAGTCGCTTCAGCGACAGTGTAGATTCGTGCTATGTCGACTACATTAGACCCTCCTGAAATTCATCTTCTCAAATGGCGTCGTTGTCGGGGAGCAACATCCCATAGATCGGATTTCTCTATTTGTGTCTCCTTGTCTATTTTGTTTATATTTTTCATGTAGTTATTTTCCATTTTTATTTGATAATATTTGGTGAATTGTTTAACCACCCTCTTGTTCGCCTTTATTGCGAGGACCACAGATCGAGGAAGGTTCTTTTAAGAGTGCATGTGCACCCATGTGAAGCGAAGTTGTTCTCTTTCCATCGTTGACATGAGAAAGCAATAAAGAAGGACTTGGAAGATTTTTTAGGACAACACCTTGTTATGTATTTTATTTATTTCATTGTGATTTAAAGTGATAAAGAGAGAGAGAGACATTAATTGTAATAACTTGGACTCTCCAGGACTCTCCACACTTCACGAGGTCCACTGCCCGAGGGATTATTCCCTTGGGGGCCTCATCGGTTTTGTCACATTTTTCTCGCTTTTCTTTTTATTTATTTCACGATTTTATTTTTCTTTGTATTATGTGATTGAGCCCTAGCTTTGGATTTGATTTCTCGATAGATTAAGGTCCAAAGCCATAATATAATTGCATGTACCTATAGATAGCTTTTGGACTTAGTCATATCGTAATTGTTGACTATCTAGACTTGAGATCGCATGCCGAGAGAGGTTGCATACAACACCTGCAGGACTTATTGCAGTGGGCATCTAGTGGCCTCGAAGATCGGACTTTTTGTGTCATATCTAGATAGTTATTATCCGATGCATCACGTTAATAGTACATTCTATCTTACGGTGATTTCATCGGATTGCATTTGCATATAGAAAGGTTTCAATTTTGCTTAGCATCCTTGCATGAAGAGAGCTGGAGGCAAGATGAGCATTTCTACTTAGCATTCATCATTGATTTCGCCTGCATTGCTTTTCCGACTCTCTCCCTTTGATTTTTACTACATAGGAGCTAAAGAGAATTGACTCCTCGTTAGGTTCATGCATTTTTATTAAAAATACAAAAAAGTGATAACAAATAAAATTGGGACTACTAAGTTTACTTGACCCTAAAAATAAAAAAAAATCTTGTCTTGGGGAGAGTAACCCCCTTATTGTATTCACTTTTATTTTGCTAACGTACACACTAAGGACTAGTGCCCTAATCCTAGACCAACCTAAGTGTTTGTACAATATTTTATTATTACCTAACTCTGAAAACATAAAAGATAAAAAGACTGAGCTTTTACGATCATCACAATGTTGAGTAGGTCAATTCAGGGGTTTATTATCACCTGATGTCGGGAACGATATGTTGATCACTACACCCGCCGTTGACCAGAGACCCGCACCTCACGAGAGTGTGCCTGTGTTAGCAAATCCCGAGGACTATGACCTATCTGCTGATATTAGAGAGTTTTTCTTTTTGACGGATGATTCTGAGACCTGAGGATTCCTTTTTGATGAGGAAGACTCTGAAAGCATAGACTTTGGAGTTCCCTCTTCTGGTGAATGGTAATGCATTGATGGTATCTGTGGTATTTACATTGTTGACACCCTTGAGCATAAGACGGACATAGTAGAGACTGAATTTGATCTTTTACCGCTTTCATCAAGGAATTTTGGCCTTTTGATGATGACTTAGCGGAAATCCCCCAGGTTGAACACGACCACACTACTTACTATGACCAGTTTGTGCTTTTCCGCTTCGAGATTGTTGAGGATCTTCACAAGGTCGATCTTGATCGGTCCATGTCTACCGATGTCCCCCGATATCGACCTGTACCTTTTCAAATCCATTCCTCAACGATCACACAAGAAGGATCGCTTTCGACCTTTGTGATCTATGTACATCGACCTCTTTGTATATCCGCTTTCGTTTTATCTTTTTCCATCTTCTGTTTTTGCTCATCCACCTCATTCCGTGTATTTTGCCTTACATAGGATGCACTATGTCCTAAGTATAGGGGAGGTGGACAAGTTGAGTGATCTTTCTTCTTTTCTTCTTTTCGTTTCTATTTCTCTTTTTCCAAAAGGTGTCACCCCTTCTTTACTGCTATACTTAGAATGTACTATGTCCTTAGTATAGGGGGTGTGCACCCTGAGTTGTCCATTCTTTTGTCCCCTCCACTTTCTCCTCTTCTTGTCTATACTTAGGGATATCTTACCCTAAGTATAGGGGAAGATAGTCTGAGCATAATCTATTCATGCCCACCCTTGACCCTCCATGTCTTTTGTACAATCTACTATACTTAGGATAAGTTGATCCTAAGTATAGGGGGATGGTAACTTCTCATTCATTCCTTATCCATTATTCTTTAGGCTTTTCTGTACTCAGTACAAGTTGTCTTCTCCTTTTCTCTTCGATCTATGAGGACATAGATCAAGCTAATTATAGGGAGATTGTATGTACTCTGTATATACTTTAGCCATAACTCGTACTTTCATATTTTTAATATGTAAGGCTAAAACACTATATATATACAATTCATTAAATTAATTAAAAAAAAGATGTTTATAATTCCTCAAATTCTTTTTGTATTAAGTGATTAACAAATCAGGTAAAAATGCTTTGCAAAATGTTTGAAAATAGTTTGAAAATTCAATGAAAATCTATTGAAAACTATTTGGAAAATATTTTGTAAAATATTTTCAACCTTTTATAAAAATATTTTATTTGTAAAAATTTCTTTTCTTTGTGTGAAAAAAACTTCTGAAAACCAATTTGCAAATGGTTTTGAAATTGGTTGCAAAAATATTCGAAAAATCTATTTACATTGTTTGAAAAATCTTTGCAAAATGATTTCCAGATTTTGTAAAATTTTTGTAAAAAATATTTGCAAATATTATTTTGAACTATAGTTTTCAAAAATGTTTGTAAGATAATTTTCAAATAATTTTGAGGAATACATACATTACCATCCTAATAAATAAACAATTTTCAACAACTATATATATATTTGTAAAAATAATAACATATCCCTTGTGTGAATTCTTAAAAACCCAACTCTTTAAATATAAGATGTATACCCATGTAAATATTGGTACCTATCTTTTCTTCCAAAAATCTTTTATTTTAAAAAATCCCTAAAATTTTTCAAAATTAAAAATCCCAAGAAATGCAAAATCATTTTGAAAACTGCATAAAAAATTGCAAAATCTTTTCAAAAACCCATAAAAAGTTCAAAATGTGATAATTGCATTATAAAAATATTTTCTGCATTGTGCATAGCATTTGAATTTTCGGATTGACATATTGAACAAGTATAAATAAAATCCGAAGATTGGAGCTTGGTTGGACCTTAAATATACTTAATCATAGGAATGCTATAGGAATTGGAATTGAGGTACTTCAGCTATAGTTGACTTAATTCTTTATGATCACAAGACTTGGTTCAATGTTGTCTTAACTGCCTAAGTAGACTATTTCGGAGCACATGCATGACTCTTGTTGATAATGACCTATCTTGTGCACATGCACATTCACTTTGCTCACCTCAGTTTAAGTGGTAGAGGGTTGGATTTGCTGGTATGAGACACAAGCCAATGGAAACATCGGTAGTCATACATTTGTGGCCATTGTACCCCAACCCGATCCAATGACGATGAGGTCTAAAGATAGAAGTTGCGAGGTTGCAATAATGCTTCAAAAGAGGGATAATCTACTGGATCAAGAAGAAAAAGTCCTTATGTAAGTGTTGTTGTATATAGTATTCAAAAAATGTAAACGTCAAAAACTCCAAAAAAACTGGACAGGCTGATTGAAAATAAAATGTCTGGCGGAGTGTACATATTTGTATAGTCAAAAAGCAATCTTGAGATTCAAAGTCATATGTTGTGAGCCTGCAGTTGGATGACTTGGCTACACTGGTCAAGCATCCTAGGATAGGTAGCTATACTGGCTGCTGCCTATTCTTCTCTCCACCTCCTCTTCTTGAGTTCGTTGTCACTTGAACTTAGAATGGAATACCCCACTTCTCAAGGAAAGAGGTGTTGGGTTGGGGAATTAGGGTCACCATGTTGGAGAAGACTGACTTTTACTGCTTCATCCGAGGAGAGCTGCATATCTCACACACTGTCCAAGATAGATTCATAGTCATAAGGGTTTGTGTATGAGTAGATCTATTCTAACCTGGCTATTGAGGAGACTTGAGTAGAGTTTTGATATTCCCAAAAGATGTTGGGTTTCAAATCTGTTTCCCAATAAGGTTCTGACCGCACCTAAAATCCAAATGTTTGACTAAAGCTCCAAACTCTGATTTTATGATGACACATTTGAAAATTAAATTCAATCCACTTTCTTTCTTTTTATTTTCTTTGTTTTTATTTTCTACACTTATTGCATAAGTGTTTGTTAGGGACTAGAAAAGGCAAGTGTATGGGGTGATGAATCTCCATTTCATCACATTTATTTTATCATTTTGGCAATAAAAACTCTAACTAATACATGTAAATAATATTATTTCATACAAATTGAATTCATTATTTGTTCCATTTATTGTATATAAAATATAGTTTTAATGCCAAAAATGATATAATAAAGAAAATAAAAGGAATAAAATCCCAAAGGTATTTTATGACCCTAAACCCCGAGACCTAAGCATCTTGATGACTGGGTCGACAATGAATAAAGTAGGGGGAGACAAATGCCAAAAATCCATCAAAAATTCCATTCTTTTATTAACCTTTTTGTGAATTTTTTCTACTTTTTATACCTCAAATAAAGAAACTTGGTACATGAATGTTGTAGATAAAAATACAAATAAAAATACAGAATTAAGTTTATAAAAAAGTAATATACATTGTACTTTTTATATTCTAAATAAAATACCAAAAACCAAACTTCCCATACCCATATCTCCTCAATAAAACTCAAAATGTATCAAAATCACCTTTCAATGTATATAACTTCAATAAGCTATTTAATTATGGTGGTTTTATTTAATTTGGAGTTAAGGTGTGAAAGTTAGGTTTTGGACCCTGTTGTATACCTGAATAAAATATTCAACTTTTTTAAATATTATTCATAATATACGTGCATATGTAGAATAGAACAAAACCATAGAGAAAACACAAAAAATAAAACAGTATGTTTAAATACATAGATGAAATACTTATACTTATCTTATATATTATATACTCCTATTTATTTAAGTGTACAAAGAACATCAGAAAAATATAACAAAAATATTTTTGTATATATAAAAATAAGTTATGAATACATAAAATAAGAAAATAAAATATTAAAATCAAAAATATAATTTAAAAATAAAAGATATAAAACATAGGTAAATATACATATAAATGAACCCTAAAAAATAACTTGTATTAAATAACCTCATAAAAATAAATAAAAAAACATATTAAAATAATACATAAAATAATAAACATTTTTATTTTATAACTTAAAAATAATAAATTATTAGTATTTAATATTGAATTTACATTTATTTTGGGCTAGTTTTTCCCGGTTGGTCCACATGAACCAACCAGATTGCACCGTTGGTTGACCTCGATCAACTAACTGACCTAACCCCAGCCCTTGTCAAACATGTTGTATCCCCTTACTTCTCGATTTTCTATGCATTTATACATAGCTCGAGGAAATGTACATCCTCTATAAGATCCCTGCTCTGTTCATCCTTGATCTTCGTTGACTCCTCTCCTCAGGCTGGGCTCCATCGACGCACCTATGATTCTCCCTCGAACTCTTCCCTATTCACAGCATGTACACAACCCCCCTTCCTCTTCCTTGCATTTTTTATTCGATTTTCCCTTGGTTTAACCCCTGCTGTGCTAGGGTCGAGCTCCTCATGATAGGAGGAATTCATCGCACTTCACGGCGAGGAAGAAGCAAGGTCGAGGCAGCCTCTAGCCATCTCCGCCGCTCGCTGGCGTGAAGTTCCGATCTCGCAGCCCAATGCTGCTCGAGGTTCTTTTCTCTACTTTTTAGGTAGCTTTAGGAATTAGATTTCATTTAATGCATTTATTTTATGCTTTAATTGCATGCCTTAGCGTAGAAATCCCATTCCCTAGCTCTGGCAAACTCCTCCACTGTGACCACTTGTTCTCCGACCTGCCATTCCACCTTCACTTCTTCACCCTTCGAATTTTGCCATCCCACTTATCGCCAACTCCTCTGATTCTCACAAGATTAGAATTACGGTGCTCCGCCACCACCACCTCACCGGAGAAACCGCCACACACCATTTCACCTCCATTTCACCACTAGAAGGAAAGAGGAAGTTTGTCGTTGACCCTATAACATTTCTATGCATGTCCGGGGAGGAGATACACTTCATAGGAATCAATTTTGTAGAACCAAAAGTTCTTGGAGCTTCATTCCTCTCCCAACCTCCGTGAGCCGCTCCGACAATGCTCGGAGTTTTTTGCGCCTCCCAGCAGCTGAAGGAAGCCTCTAGGAACATCTTAAGCCTCTTGGATCATCTCTAGATGGTCGAAGTTAGCCAGTATCACCGATCGAAGCTTTGCCTCTGCCTTGTTCTTCCCTGTTCGTCCAGGGAGGGTCCAAGATCATTGGATCGTGCCTCGACTCCAGACATTCAATCCCTTGTTGGATTAGACGTGTCTCGATTGTAGGATCTTCCGTAGGATATGATCTTAGCCGTTGAGTCTGAAGCATCACCGCTCCACGATGGTCCACTACGTGTCAAGTGAATTGTTCCTGGTCATTGGATAGTGCATGTTTGGGGGTATTTTGAACTTTCCACCACTACTTTTTGTACTTTATTATTTTATTTATAAAATTACTTCTGCCAGTATTATATTTTTGTAAAATTTGCGAGAAACTCCTTATCTTTATTTTATTTGCAACAAGGGACAGTCCACGTCAGCTCGCGTGTCGTCCAACGTGAGGTAGCGATTTTGCATGCATACCCTCCCTAGTTTTTATATTTTGGCTTAGTTCAAAACTTTGTAGTTCCAGTTATACATCTTTGGGTAAATTGCAGAAAGGTCCTTGTACTTAATTTTAATTACATAAATGCCCTTTCTAGCACTTGTATTTTAATGATTGTTTTCTATTTATTAAAAAAACATCTGTGCTCCAAAAATTCTAAAAAAATGGGGTTAAGTGCATGCTTGCTCATAGATTTTTGCTATATTTTTGCATTTTGTTTTTAATCACTTTTATTATTTATAAAAAATCAAAAGATCAAATTTTTGTTCCTGTTTGATTTATTTTATACCAAAAAAATATTAAAATATTTTGAAAAATTTTCAAAAAAATATATTTTATGCAGCTTCGTATAAATCCATGAAAAAGAAAAAGAAAAGTCACAAAAAATAAAAGCACCAAAATTCTTTATAAAATATTAAAAATCACTAAAAATTTAAAAAATATTCCTTTTCTCTTTCTGAATTTTCTTTTTATTATAAATTATTAACTAAAAATAGTTTTGGAAAATTTTGAATTTATTTTTTATTTTTAATCTCCGAAACAATTTAGCCTATTTATTTAATCCCTATTTTGGGATATTTTTTACTTTAAATTTATATAAAAATTATCAAAAATTCCCCAAAAATCATAAAAATAGTAAGCAATTATTTAAAATCCAAAAACATTTAATTTTATGTATTTTGGTTATTTTAAGCATATTTATAATTGTATTTCTTTATATCATAATATATAACTTTATATATTCTTATATTATATATTTAATAAGAAAAGGAAATTAAAAATCAGAAAATATAAAAAAAGAAATTTAAAATTTAAAAAATAAACATAAAAATAAAAAATCCAAAGAAATAAAAAACCCACACAAAAATACAAAGACAAGAGACAAATTCTTTACATTTATTGCCCAATCTACTGTTTGCTCTCTGTTTTCGTCACTCTACACATACTTGCACCTATACACATCATTTGTAGAGTTATAATAAATTTGAACTCCAAATATTTTGCTTTTCATTGCTTTACATATATTGTGGGTTAATTATTGAATTAAATGAGTTTCATGAGTGATCGCAACGACAGTGTAGCTCCCTCCTTGTGTGGACTACATTAGACCCCTAGTGAAATTCATCTTTTTACTACCGCGCGCTACAACTACCGTATGATAGGAACTTTGATCCTACAGTTATCATGATAGAGGGAAGAACATGCAAGAGAGGAGGGTCAACAAGCAGCAACTGTTATATTTCCCCTCCCCTCTTGATCTAGTCGTTGATCTATGCTCACGTTCAGCTACTGGATAGCTTCCATCTGACGACCATACTCGCTCCACCACACATCCACCTCACCATCGTCCACCTTCCACGACTTCACCATTGTTCGCCATCAACACCACGCCCTTTAGCCATGCATATTCATCGAGAAAAGGGCTCCGCCTGGCCCTTCGGCCATCTAGCCTTCTCCACCGACTCCAGCAACCAGAGCCGCCACTCCACCTCATGGTTGAGCATCCCTTCCACCTCGACTTCTGCCTCTGTTGCAGAGCATCCGTTAAGGAGGAGCTGGTGGTGATAGCACCACTCCTCCCCATAATGAAGGGGAGATCTGAGGGTTAGTCCCCCACTGCAGTCTAAGATCCTCGAGTTGCTGCCCCTTTGCTCTGGCTTCGAATGTCGAGCCAACAACCACCTTCGACACCGTTACCCCCTTCCACCTTCATCTTCCAATCCTACACCTTCACTTCCACCTTATCCATCGCCAACTCGCTGCAACACACATCCGCCTCGCCATCGTCAACCTCCCAAGTCCCCGTCGTCCGCCCTCACATGTCCTGGCATGTGCCTGCATGTAAATTTTGCACAAACCCCTCGCTAGATCTAGGTAATTACAAATTGGTCCATGTTCTGTATTTTTATTCTATTTTATTAGTGTAATTTGCATCGAGAACCATTTACTCTCTCTATAATTTGAACCTCTATTTGCAACATTTTATTATTTAAAAATTCACATATTGTAGAAAAATTGATTCTTGACATTATGGAATGTGATTAATAATTTTGTGATCTATTTTTTATTAATTATAATTATTCTTGTGGAATCTTCATATTTTTCCCACTTTACGGCCCGAAAATCATAGATAAATAACCACTGCTCCAAAAAATATCTAAAATTCACCAATCATAGTTTACTTGAATTTTATACTATACCCAAAAATCATTGCATTTACAAGCATATTTTATCCTGTAAAAATTTTTTCGTGCTTCGTAATATTTAATTTTTAATAGGTATTCAACTTCACATTTTTAAGATTTATGATTTTTCTAAGATAGATCCGTATTGATAGATCTTAGATAATTTTATTCCTTGAAAATAAGTAGGTTTAATATTTATTATAATTAATTATTATAATTTACATTACTTGCATTCATTAATTTATTAAACATTTATATTGCATTAGAAAATTCTAAAAAATGTAGATCATTCATTTCATCATAATAATATATCGGCTAAGTTTTGTGATTTTTGGACTCTATTTGATTGAAATTTAAACTCTTGTCCTTAAAATTGGCCCGCGTTTGCATTTGCATTCAAAAATTGAATTAAAAATACAAAAAAATGCCTTGAAAATCGTGCATTAAATATTGACAGACTTAAACCTAGGTTTATTCCTTAGCCTCCTTGAGTTCGACCATGGGACTTACCCTGGTTAAATAAACATAAAAACCACCTCGCGTTAACTGATAAATTTGTTGTGGTTATTTTCTTGATTGATCCCTATTGTCCGACTACAACGAACGATAATTTTGAAAGAATAAAAATGACACTTAACGAGGGTAATTAGTGAATCGTCACTCTTCTGGTACATGGACTATTTACCTTTCAGGTGGTCTTACTACTCTAGAACTCTTCTAAATGGTGTAATCATGTCATTTTTATTTATCTCTTTAGGTTTTGGTGTGGGGGCTTTATCAGTCTCGCTAGACTTGATTAAGTCCTTAACTTCATTATAATCTTGACTTTTAAGGAATTCATCTTGCAGAAATTTGACATATCTGGAAACAAATTCCTTTTTGAGTCTCATGATCATAAAGTTGATATTTGAAACCATTCTTTATGTATCCTATGAAGTAGCGTTCTCTAGTATAAGATTCCAAGTTTCTTGCATTTACATTTTTAGTGTTGACCAAGCAACACCAAATCCTTAATTGTCATACACTCGGAGTGGTACCATAACAAAACTCATGAGGGGCTTTAGACACATATTTAGATGGAATCTTGTTTACAACATAAGTTGCTATCTCTACTGCATGTCCCAAAATATAAGAGGTAAGTTTACTTTACTCTCCATTGATCTTATCATGTCCAACATGGTTCGGTTATATCTCTCTACAACTGTTGAGTTGAGGAGTACCAAGAGTAGTGATATTGAAAATAATTCCTCTCTCCTTAAGGTATTCTTTGAATTCATTTGAGAGGTATTCGGCACCTTGGTCATATCGAATTCATTTTATCTTCCTTTTAGTTTGATTCTCAACCAAAGCCATAAACTCTTTGAACATTTCAAAGGATTCATATTTGTTATGCAAAGGAAGGAAAAACCATACTATGAGTGATCATAAAAAATGTTACATACTATTGACGGCCATTATGAGTCACAATACGAAAGAGACCGCAATCATTAGTATTTATTAGGTCAAGTATGACTTCACATCTTTCATCTTTCTTAGAGAAGTTTCCCTGGACTTTTTCCTCAAAAATAATGCTCGTAGATTGGTAAATTTCCGACTTCTAGGAAATCCAAAGGTATGTCCTTTACCAGCCTATTGATCATATTAATATACACATGCCCATGTCTTTTATGTCAGATCATAGTTAAATGATCCTTATTCTCCTGTGATCTTTTAGGGGTTTTGTTAATAG
Organism: Ottelia alismoides; assembly: GCA_037367405.1. Taxonomy (NCBI): domain Eukaryota; kingdom Viridiplantae; phylum Streptophyta; class Magnoliopsida; order Alismatales; family Hydrocharitaceae; genus Ottelia; species Ottelia alismoides. Next base: position 58,132 of record JAZKJV010011487.1, on the reverse strand, counting down.
TTTTATCGACATTCATGTCAAATTCATGCATTTTCAATCCATAGAGTCCACATGTTATTAGAGAACGATTTGTTATAAAATTACCACAATGATTTATGGCAAGCGTATTACAGAAAAGGAAAGTATATCCATGTCTAACTAGCTTAGATATGGATAATAAATTCCTTCTAGCATATGGAATATAGAGACACTCTCTAATATCTAGAACACTCCTACTAGATAATTACAATACACTGGTCCATGGTGATCATTGCAATAGTTGTGTTGGATCCCATCTAGAAGACAATCTCCTTTTCATCAAGTTTTTTTATTTCTTGAAACATATGCAACTGATTGCATATATGAATAAAAGCACCAGAATCAATAATCTAACTTACTTCTCGTCCTACGAGTAAGTGGTTTCAATGATGAAAATAGATGATTTAATTGTCATAGCTATACCTTTGTCTTTCTCAAAGATCTTCTTGTATTTTGGACAGTTGCACTTCCAACATCCCAACTTGTAGCATTAATAGTAGACATCCATCTCCTTGGATGTCAGATGTGTCGAAGCACTAGATTGATCAACAGCTTAACCTTTCTTCTTCTCTTGGTTTGGACCCTTCTAAGATCAATGCTTCTGGTCACGCTTCCCTTAAACATGTACAACCATGACACTAAAAGAATAATTCTCTTTCTTCGTAATGTCCTTACTAGGCGTTAATTCAGAAAGAGTATGGTTCACATCTCCTTCAGATTCAAGAAGATGTTTTGAGCCGATGCAATGTCTATAAGTTGATTCTGAAGAATATTAGACAATGATCCAAGAATGTATCAACGAGCAATCGAATGATCATCGTCCTACTTCTTGTTGAATTCATGTGCATCCTCTATTTAATGATTCTCATACTTCATATACGAGAGCATATACTCTATGCACTCTGCTCAACTACGAGTTCCAAATTACGGATTCAATCTGATTAATTTGGATCGATCAATTAATTGGCCTCAAGTAGTTTGTAGAGAGAATTCATTTGAAATTATAAAACTACATTTTAACTAATCTTGATTAAGGTGATTAAAAGTTTTTAAATTAAGATACTCTTGTATTTTTCATACTTTGAAATTATTTCCCTTATAAGCCTTCAAAGCATGAGGCGGGATAATCCAAAAGCCTCGTGACGAGATCTAAGTCTCATTTCTACTTTCATTATACCCAAATATTCCGATAAAATGCAACTACATTGAAAGAAGTAGGAGTTCTTTCCACCTTGAAAGTCCAACTTGCATTCCTAATTCAGACTTCAACACACATGCTCCCCACATATATGGAGTTAGCATGTTGTCGATTAAACAAACATTCAATGAGCGAATTTAAATATTACATTATGCGAAATCCAATACCAGCTCAATAATAATAGTATTAAGGTCACCACGCACACAACCCATCTTTTTCAAGAAACAGAGAATCTGATCCATGTGAATGTGTATTCCGGAATTATGGCTACACATGAACATCTCCAAAACTACAACCCATAGTGACGGAGTTCTTCACAATGACGTAAGACCATGAATGTCATAATAGGACTTGTCCGTATCTTGTTTTAATTAATGATTAATCCTTTCAAATCATACTCTCATGATTAATCCAATTAGGGAACTTTTAAGCAAATATTCTTGATTATTACATAGTTTTATTCCAATTAGAAACTACAATAATCAATCAAGCAATCCAAGCAATTAATTTATGCATACAATTATAATTTTCTTTAATTTATAAAAGATTGCAAAATCAACTACTCATATTCCAACTTTTTAAGATCTCTTTGGTCAGGCCATTGATGTATCCTAAAACCCCTTTGTTATTTCTTTTGAATTAAATGTTAATTATGTGTGAATATAATGTGTCGTTTGTGTTGTAGTCGGGCAATCAGAATCAATCAAGAAATATAACCACTAAATTGATTAATTCAATTCAAATTCGAGAAGCAAAGGAACAACCTAGGTTAATGTCTATCAAATTTGATGCGTTGTTTTTTAGGCAGATTTTTTGGTATTTTTAATGCAATTTTAGAATGCAAATGAAATGCAGATAAAATTTAGGGACAAGAAAATAATGTCAATCAAATGATGTCAAAAAATTATGAAACTTGGTTGAGATGTGAAAATGATGAAATATATGCACTGTAGTTTTTTTAGAATTTTCTGATGCAATATGATTATTTTATAAATAAATGAATGTGTGTAATGTGAATTACAATAATTAATTATAATAAATATTAAACCTACATATTTTCAATGAATAAAATAATCCAAGATAGATCAATAAATGAATATCCTAGAAACATCCTAAACCCTAAATGTTGAGTTTAAAACCTATTAAAAATTAAATATTGAAATACACAAAATGATTTTTATAGAGCATATGATGCATGCAAATGCAATTCTTTTTGGGCACAATGTGAAATACAACTAATTCTATGATTTTTGAATTTTTGGCAATTTTTTGAGCAGTTATTAATTCTATATGAAATTTTTAGCACAAATTGGGCAAAATGTGCAATTTTCCACAAAAATAATGATTAATAATTAAACACAGAGCATAAAAATTTAACAAGCATGCCACAATGTAAAGAATTAATTGTAGAACAAAATTACTATTTTTGAATAATAATAATAAATCGATGCAAAAATGAGGTCAAAATACATACCAAAAGGTTCTTGTTCGTAAAATAATAAAATAAAAAACAAATGCAGAACAGGGACCTAACGTAATTACCTAAACCCTTAAGTGGTTTTTACAAAAACGTTCAGGGGTCACGTGCCAAGCACATGACCTAGTTGGCGGGGATGGCTTTGGGAATATGGAAAAACACCAGGGGGTCTTCAGCAAATGTCCCCTCCAGCACGTGCACCTCAAATGGGAGGATCTCAGGTTCAGCCCCCGACGTCGCGTGGCAGTGATGCCGATGGAGTTCGATCTAGAGGTGACCTTCGGTCAAGGGAGTTAAACCCCCAGGATCCATGGTGGGAGTTGGTAGAGGCAAGTTGTCAGTGAGCTATGGATGGAGGTTGTTCTGAGGTCGAGGTAGAATTCGAGGCGACAGTGAAGGCTAGGGGCTCGACCGCTGGAGGTAGAAATGGAGGCGAGTAATTGTGGAGTAGTGCGGCGACAGACATGAACTTCCAGGTGGTGCTAAAGGCTGAGCAAGGTGGAGTGGCTCGATGACAATATGGGGCGAAGCTCGATCCTGGAGGTATGCTCGAAGGTGGGAGATGGAGGTGGTCGGTGTAAGTGTTGGTGAAGCATGTCGCTAAGGTAGAGAAGGCGAGGCAGAGGAGGTTACGGTGGAGGAACTGGCTCAATGGAGAAGGAGAGGCGTAGGAGGGCTTGACGGTGGTCAAACACCGGAGCAAGGAGGCAGTAACTCGAGGGTTCAACCGTGCTGCAACGAGCCCAAGAAGGCTCAGATCTCACCAGAGAAGAGCGGGGCTCCGATCTATCACCACCGAACCTCGTTCTTGGTTTTCGTGTAGATGGCGGACGACTTTTGTTAGGGAGGTACTGATCATTAAATAGGAGAGGGGGCGACACTCGAATTTGGGGGGTGAGATTGAAGGAGGCGACACTGTTGGATTTGGAAAGGCAGTGGCCGTCTTTGGAAGGCAATGGCGGAGAGAGGAGATCGGGAGGGGATCTGGGGATCAAGGGATTGATTGAGTACAAAGGGGTTGCGGCCAGACCTAAAAGTAGGGTGATGCGATGAGAGGGGATCATATTAATCGATGATGGGTTATGCCGGTGATTGATGGCTGGAAGAAAACGAAGGTTGGGGAGAGGCGGCATCGAAAATCAAGTGGAGGTGGTGCGACTAAAAATTGGGGGAAGACGATGGGCAGAGGCAGAGGAACAATGGTTGTCCCATCGGTAGAGATCACACGGCCACAAATGTGCCACGTGGAATTTATATTTTTTTCAATTTAATATATTTTATTTATTTTTAAATAATTTTTAACTTTTTAAGTAAAAACAAAATAAAAAATGCCAAAAATGAGTGATACTTCCACGTGTCACTCCTAGAAAATTCAAAAAATAAATGAAAAAATCGAAAAGAATTAACAAATGACCTCGAATTGAAAAACATTTTTCACAAAAGTTGCTCATTTCCACGAGATATAAATTTCGTGTGAGATCAAAACCAAAATAGGTCACTTACACAAAGTGATATTTTTGGGGGTACTTTATGTATATTGAATACCGATTTTTTTTTGTCTTTTGAAACTTTTTCGATTTTAAAAAAGATAAAAATCAATAAAAATGTGATAAAATCAAAGACAAATATTTACAAATTAGTTTAACTTTTCGGATTTTTATTAATTAAGAAAATGGATAAATAAAATAAAGTACGATAAAGAGGACTTCTGTACAGATTGTTAGTGCACACTCAGGCTCGGTCAATTTCTTTGATTTTGGTTGTGGTTCAATTTTGAATTTTTTTACGCATTTTGATAAAAAATTGTCAAAGAAAATAAATTAAAAATAAATAAAATAAAAAGAGTCAAATACATACATAAAATAATAGGTCAAAATCGGTTAAAATACACAATCTATAAAAGAGGCTCAAAATCAATCTTTCACATATGAACTCCGATTCACTTGAACTTGGTCTTATTTTGAACGTAATAGAATGTACATTAGTTCAAAAGTGAGTATAACTAAATTGGATACTGTATGAGGAAGATATCAGCATTTCAGTTCGATCATTTTGAAATTAGGATTTGTGTTTCTCGACCACATATTTTTGTCAGTGATTTTTTTTGTATTTTTATTTTATTCTTATTAGTAATATGTACACAATGGAGGTAGTTTCAGGTGATTTGGAGTTAGCATAAATTAATTAAAAATCGAGAAGTTAGCTTATATTACATGTCAATTGGGCTAGGATTTTTGGCTTCTTATTTTATGCAATTATGCATGATAAAATGCAATTATACTTACATATGCATGAATTTTCATTATGCTAGATAATTGATAAATGCAAATGAATTTTGGGGAGCTGAGATTAATTAATCTCTTTCAGAGTGATAAATCACAGATTCATAAACCCCCTATACTTAAACTATGCTCATCCTCGAGCAACTAAAGAAATAAAATGAGGTGAAACGAGATTGGATTCAATACCAAGATCATGAGCAAAAAGTGAAAATGGAGCTATACCCGACCTTTGGATTATTAGTATGGCGGAACTCTTGTGAGAATTAGGGTTTTAAAATCAACAAGCTCCAAGTTCTACACATCATTGTCACATTCGGCTCAGAAATCATCATAGATCGATCCTCTTTCCAAAGCATACCCCATGAACATTGAACAATTGTCTCATCTGTGTGAAATGTTTTAGCTCTTCCCATCAAGAAGGCCAGACTACCATACAAACCTCTTCTCCAATAACTCATCCTAGGGGAGTCAGGTATTTCCTTCTAAGTCCAGTCGTGTTGTGTTCACAATCAAAAAGGGGGAGAATTTTTTAGAAGAAGGAGAAAAGAATTGGGGTGCGACCAGTGTAGTCACCTCTCCTTATGAAGTCGGTCAGTTTAGCCAAGTCTTCATCAAGATCTGCAGGTTGTCTTGAAGCTTGGATCTTTTTTGGTCAAATATTTTTCTGATGATTGGCTTCTTTTTGTTTAGATTTTCGGTTGCTCTGTAATGATCTTATGGTGCCCCTATGGATATAGATTATGTCTTTATGCACATGTATTGGGGACTTAGAGAAAATAGTTCCCAACCATCCATCCCTTATCCGAAGCTTTATTTCAACCCGTACTCAGGTCTTTAGATGTCCATGCTACCAGAAAAGAGACTCATACAGTCTTTCAACACCTTGTTTGAGTTGAGCTAAGTGCATAGTGCGAGAATACAGATTAATTCCCTATTCAAGAGTCGTACCCAGAATGAGGTTAGCAGGATAGACACTAAGAGTCAAATTCTGCACATTGTCATGTGGAACTCGAAGAATTAAGTCAAAGATTTGAAGCTTCCAAAATCCACTTTCTCAGTGAAGTTCCTCTTAAAATTAGGTGAATTAAGGTCAAGTTAAGACGACTCTCGGTTTCTGCTCATAACTCGGTTCAGAACCCAAGGACTTTTCACCGATGCATGTAATGCTGGATGAAGTGCAAGTGTATGGAATGTTTTTTATGCGATATTTTTTTGCCTCTCTTTTTAATGCAAAAAATGAACTAGAAGCCAATTTTTCAAAATTTTGCTTACATACACAATTGGAAATAGACCATGTTATTTGAAATTTTTTTGTTTTTTTTTTATTTTTTGTTTAACAAGTTAATTACCCAATAAAATATAGAATTACACGAAAGTATGAGCTATGGGTAAAATATATACATAGTATATACACACCCACATACTTAGGGAGTGTTATGTCCTCAGAGCACAAGAAGCGTAGAGAAGCAGTAGCTCAGGCTAAGCGTAAGAGAGTGAAAAAGAAAAACAGAAGTCAGCCTGCCCCGTATACTTTGGATGTGAATAGTCTAAGTATAGAAGAGCGAAAATGAGGTGGTCAAGGGGAGAAGTGAATGAGGATAGTATATATAGTGGGCATCAGGGCCTCCTATACTTAGGCTATGGTCATCTTAAGTATGGAAGAAGGGTCAAAATGGGGTGGTCTATGGCAGAAGTGGATGACGAGAGTGGTATATACAGATGGCATCAACCCCCCCCCCCCCCATATTTAAGCCTTGGCCTAAGTAGAGGTTGAAGATGTACAAGGGAACAAATGGGGTCAGGAGCAAAGGATGCGGATGATTAAGGAGGCCTTCGGTAGGTCTTTTTGTGAGCCTGCGGCAGGAGGTCATAATGATTGAAAGAAGATGAAGCAGGTGATTCCCAACCATTGTTGGAGTTATCCTCAGATGAATAGTATTGGAGGGTTTTGATGGGGAGAAGCTGATGAAGCAAATGAGGCAGATGATTCCAACCCATCATCGGAGTTATCCTCATAAGAATAGTATTGGAAGGTGGAAGCACTCTAGGTATTCTTGGTCTTAAGTTTTTTTTGTAGAATGAGTTCAGTCTTATAGTCAACCTATTCGTCCTTAGATGATGAATACTCTGAAGCACCGGTCTCATTCTAGTCATAAGAGATTATTCCGATATATCTAATGAGATCAGGAAAGTCGGCTCTGGAGGAATAGTAGTTAGGGATAGGAGTTGTCCAATGGGGATCGATATTTGGATGCTTGCTAAGATAGTGCTTCAAAGTTGTTGAACTGAGCTCACTCATAAAGACTACCTTATCCGGACCTGATGAGGAATCATCAGAAGATTCCTTTTCTGGTATGTCAAAGGCGACTTTCATAGTCAGTTTTCTAGAACCTGAAGCAACAAGAAGTGGAGGAAATTGATACGACTTGAATTCTTCAGGGGAGAACCTCGAGTAAACAATACTCTTCTTCTTCTAACCAGATATACGAGTAGATGAAGGAGCAATCGGTTTAACGGGATTGATCAATTTAGCCCTTGTCATATGTGAAGGTCCTGGGGATGAAGTGATGACAATCGGGTTTTCATCGGACGAATAATCATAGTAATATTCCTCAGTCGTCAGATAAAATCTTGCATATGTGTTTCAGGTTGCTTGGCGTTGGTGCGTTCCTGTGTCGGATCATTAAACAGGTCAAAGCGTTCAGACAAGATTTTATCCGACTCAGTGTTAGCCCATGATTATGTGTCCACCTTAGGATCACCATATAGTTGGTATAATTCCTGCATCAGGTGCTCCTCTGTAGGATTTATCATGGTAGTGGTGGAGGTGCAAGCAGTGGGAAATGAGAGGATGGGGAATTTTTTGATCCAACAGTCGGTCAACGTTCATTATCTCAGGTATAGTTGCAGTGTAGGGCCCTTCTACTGCTTGAAGGTTATGGATGTTGAGGGCTTTGTGGGTCACCTTAGAATGTCGTGTTTCCTCAAAGACTGGGTGAGATCAAAGTACCCCCAATGGGGTAAAATTGATTTCCTAAGTCTCGCAATCTACAATTTCTTTAGCCAAGGCTAAGAATGGTTTTCCGAGAATGATTGGAGACTGGGTTAACTCTCATTGATGCTTGATATTAATGATCGTGAAATCCACCTTGAGCAGAGCACCTTGTAATGTAATGATGACTGAAATAATTCCCCTCGATTGTTTTATAGATCGATCAGCCAACTGAACAATCTCTCTTGATTTCTTGATTGGTTCGAGTTTGAGCTTGTCAAAAATGGAGGTCGGGATGATATTTATTGGTGAGACATCATCGATTCGGGCATGGGTAAATGTGGTGTCTTTGATTTTATTGTCAAACCTAGGCAACCGCTTTACTCTGTAGCTCTTGGTCTTTCTCCTCATCACCAAGGAGGTGGCCATTGACAATATGTGTCTTTCAGTCCTTATTCTCTTTCTACCCAACTTTTTTGGCATAAATTTACTCATTACAAATCTTTGAAGGTTGGGGAAGTGTTCAATGGCCTTCATTAAGGGAGGCTCAAAAAGCAATCTTTGATCCAATGCTATCCTCTGATCAGAATCCAATTTCGTCAATTCCACTCTAGTTTCATTTTTTATGGTTTTTTTTAGTTTTTCAATTTTTTGGGAGTTTTTGAACTTTTCGATTTTTTTGGTATTTTGGATGTGGTGTGTAGATGTGATGCTTTCCACAACTGAGGAGGGGCTTTCATGTACCGAGTCAGAGTCATCTCTAAGGGATTAATATGCAGAGGTGCCATTGTCAGAGTTGTCCCTAGGGCATATAGAGTTTATGGTTTCTGAGTATTCTCTGGGTTTTCAACCTTAGATCCAATCATTTCATCTTCCATTTTCATCCATAAGCTAGGCGTAAATTCTCTCAACATATCTCATCTCTGTCTTAATGTGTCATCCTCTAAAAACTTTTCGTGATCAATCATGGGTTGAGTCTACTCTATAGGAGGATTCTGTGAAAAATCTGTAGGTAACAAACTCAACATACTGTGACTCAGGCATGCGATGTTGGTTGAGTAGAGTCGATTTTCATGGGCTTGGATGGTCGGATCCTCATGTGGTGAAGTCAACATACATGGTTCATGTGTGTTGATATCATCAATTCAGTCTTCTGTATGTGCAGGTTGTCCAAAGGAGTGGTATACATATTGGTCAATAGAGATTTGATCATTACAGTCAATCCAGTATAGATGATCATCAGGTGCAGGCCGCTCCATATGGTTTGGTTGGGTCACCATGTTATTTTCGAAGGTCAAGGAAAGATATGCATTTGTGAAGTGTTGATCTATCCCAAAAAATTGTGGTGAGAAAATGAAATCAGTTGTGGTTGGTGTCTCTGCTAGTTGTTTATCTAAATAGTAGATTCCTCTTCAAATGGTTCATGAGTTTTGGCGAGAAATCGAGAATAAGATGGGTCAGCCAAGGATGAAAGTTGATCATGTGTAGAAAAGGGTGGGGGAGGTGGAAGATATGAAGAAGTGTTGAATTTTATCAGATGATCTAAGTAAAATGGATGGGAATTCATAGAGTGGGTTGGATTCATACGAGGGTTAGAGTCTCCCATGATTGTTGGAGAATGTCTGGAGGAAGAGGGTTTAGATGATCGGGGTTTGATCGAAAAGAAATAATCTGGTGGGTACTCGAACCAATGTCCCATCATTTTCAAAGGAGGTGGATGAGCTGACATAATGGATCTTGGTTAAAAGCGTGCAAGTGCACATGATACTCACAAGAAGAAACCCTAATTTTTATAAATCAAGCTGGGAGAGTGACGACACAAGTGTGTGCATTTTGATTATTTGAACTCAATTTACGCACACCAATGCAAACGCAATACATATCCTAAGTACACCAACTCACACAGTGAAGGCTGCAAGAGTCCGGCTAATTATCTTTTCAATTTTAATTGGTGATAATTTCAATCATGGAGAAGAATAAGCGAGTTGTTTGGTGCCGAAAATTTTCCTAAAGACTGGCATGAATTTGTATGGCTAGTTGCACCCACTTTCATCTAGTATAGGTGTAAGTACAAAACGTAAAACGACTACATGTGTTACTTAAGGATGGTGCCATTTGCATTGTCTTTTAACAGCCCACTCTACTAAGGGAGATCGTAGTTCCCTCACTGAGAAGTAGCTAGTCATTTTTAAAATTAGTAGTCTGAATGAATATTCCAGAGCTTAGCTCTATCCTATTGTGCGTCTCTTACTCTCATAGAAAGATAAATGAATCCAAGGACGGGGTTCATTAAAGTCGGTCATTGTCGGCGGGTTGTGGCTGGCAGCTGTTCTACAATTGAGGTAGAAGTCAAGGCGATAGTGGAGGCTAAGGTCTCGATCGCTGGAGGTAGCAATGGAGGCGAGTAGTTGTGGAGTAGCGTAACGGGGTAGAGATGAACATCCAGGTGGTGTTGAATGCAGAGCAAGGTGGAGTGACTCGACAATGATATGGGGCGAAGCTTGAGCCTGGAGGTATGCTCGAAGGTGGAAGATGTAGGTGGATGGTGTCGGTATTGGTGAAGCGTGTTGCAAAGGTAGAGCAGTCAAGGCGGAGGAAGTGGCTCAACAGTGAAGGAGAGGTGGTGGAGGGCTCGACGATGGTCGAACACTAGAGCAAGGAGGCAGCAACTCAAGGGTTCAATCGCATTGTAATGAGCCTAGTGATGCCCAGATCTCGTCGGAGAAGAGTGGGGCTCTGGGTTGTCACCACCGGACCCCATTCTTGGTTTTCGTGCAGACGGTAGATGTCTTTCAGCAAGAAGGTGCTGGTCGTTAAATAAGAGAGGGGTGATGCTTGAATTTGGTTATTGAGATTGATAGAGGCGGCACTGTTGGATTTGGAAAGGCGATGGCCGTCTTTGGAAGGCAGTGACTGATAGAGGAGATCGAGAGGGGATCTGCGGATCGAGAGATTGATTGAGTACGAAGGGGCTTTGGCCAGATCTAGAAGGAGGGTGATGCGATGATTCATGGGGATTCGATTGATCGAAGATGGGTTTGGTCGGTGATTAATGGTTGTCAGAAAAGGAAGTTCAAGGAGAGGCAGCGACAAAATTGAGGGGAGGCGGTGCAGTAAAAAATTGAGGGAAGACAACGGGAGGATGGAGAGGAGCAGTGGTCATCTGATTGGCCGAGATCAGACGGCCACAAATGTGCCACGTGGATTTTATATTTTTTATTTCATATATTTTATTTATTTTTTAATTAATTTTTAAATTTCTTTATAAATAAATGAAAAAATGCCAAAATGAGTGACATGTGGTAGCTCCAGGAGCTGACACATGTCAGTCCCAGAAATTTCGAAAAAAAAGAAAAGAAAAATTGAAAAGAAATAGCAGACGGCCTCGGATCGAAAAAATTTCTTCACCAAAGTTGCTCGCTCGATGAGATATACAACATTCATGAAGAGACTAAAACCAAAATAGATCATTTGCATAAAGTGGTATTTTTGGTAGTACTCTATGTACATAGATTACCATTTTTTAGTTCTACAATTTGCTACATTTTTAAATAAGATAAAAATCGGGAAAAATACGATAAAATCAAAGATAAATATTTACACATTATTCTACTTTTTTTTGTAATTTTATTAATTAAGAAAATAGAGAAATAAAATAAAGTACGATAAAGAGGACTTTTGTACAGAGTGATAGTGCAAACTCAGAATCTGTCAATTTCTTTGATTTTGGTTTTATTTCAAGATTGAACATTTTGCACATTTTAATAAAACTTTAATCAAAGAAAATAAATGAAAAAGAAATAAAAATAAAAAGAGTTAAATATGTACAAAAATAATAGTTCAAAATTGGGTAAAATATACATTGTACAAAAGAGGCCCAAAATCCATCTTCCACATATGAGCTCTGATTCACTTGAACTTGATTTTATTTTGAAGGTAATTGAATGTATATTAGTTTGAAATGAATAAGATTAAATTGGACACCGTATGAGGAAGATATCATCGTTTTAGTTCGATCATCCTAAAATTTGGGTTTGGGTTTCGGGACCACTTATTTTTGTGAGTATTTTTTTTATATTTTTCTTTTATTCTTGTTAGTAATATGTACAAAATGGAGGTGGTTTCTATGATTTGAAATTAGCATGAATTTATTAAAAATCATATATCTTAACTTATTTTACAGGTCAATTACGCTGGGATTTTTGGCTTCTTATTTTTTTTCAATTATGTATGATAAAATGCAAATATTACTTACATATGTATGAGTGTTATTTATGCAAGATAATTGATAAAATGCAAATGAATTTTGGGGAACTAAGCTTAATTAATCTCTTTTAGAGTGATGAATCACATATTCATTAGTCATGTAGAAAGAAGGGTGGGAGCTCTTCTTTAATCATGTTAAGGTGCCAATTATTTAACCACCACATCAATCTAGGCCTTAGTTACCAAATCAATCTCAATTTCTATTAAATATGAAAGGTATTAATTATAACCAACCATTGCTAATTGATTCACAATCAATCAAGTCTATAAATAAACAAAGGAAACATGAAATAAGTATACACTGTAATTTATTGCATACATCCCAACAAACATTTAAATACTTCGAATTCTAAATTTGCAAGTCTCGACATCGCGCTTCAAATCGGAAGGCATCATGTAACATGGACTTACAATTTTTTGCGGCCCCTATTAAGTTCATGCATATGAACACACCCATATATGGAACTTGGTTAGGTCTTCAACCTTATAGTCTGTATAATTTGCATATTTAGACATATAGATGTATATTTGTCGCTGGTCAAAGTATGTGTGCTTGATTATTATAGTTACGACTCATGTTTTAGTTTATCTTGGCTCATCAAGTCAACTCTTTGACTTGATTATTCCGACACCTCCGAATCTATATTCCTATGTAGAGGACATACATCAAGAGGTTGGTCGAAAATCATTCTTGAGAGAAAGATTGCAAGCTCCTTCTTATTCTAGAGATCTTTATTGAGTATCACATGTTAATGTCATTTGTGTCCTTTTAATGTATCGTATTCAATATGACCATGATCCATAATCATATTTGTACAAAGGGACCTTACAAAGAAAAATATGTTCATTCACAAATATTTATTTCAGAAGGATGTGAAAACACAATAACTTTTTGGCATTAAAGGGTTGACAAGGTCTATGTTTAAATCAAAGGTGGTGTTGGTATGTTAGTTGTCACTTAGTATACTTATGATAGTTTAATATTAAACTAAAAGATATATTCTGTGGGTTTTTTACATGGACATATATAGATCCAAGGTTGGTGTTACTACTTCTAATGAAGAAATACACTTCAATGACAATTTATGGTAAGAAGTCATCAGTGAGCATGAGGTGGGACCTAATAGAAGGTAGACTTTGGGTGGTTTGTAACCTAAGTTACCATCTTCTACTAGTTCCACTGGAGCCTCCATTTTTTGCAACACCCTCAACTTGCAACATTACCGACATCTTATTCCAGTGTATCCATGATCGAGTTGGTGAATAAGGTAGATGACATGTACTCTGGTATGCATTCTTTCAAGGATATTGTTAGTCATTTGAGGTATACGTAACATCCTCATTATAGTGTAAGGTTAAATTGTAACTTAATAATTGAGTTACCTTCTTAGCATTTAAAAATCCCTTTTTTGCTTCGTAGGAAACTGTAATCAAGACTTGATCACAAGAAATGGAAGAGGATGATGATGACGAGAAGATCGAGAATGATGCCATGACATACATGATATCAAAAGGAAAGAGGTTGTAATTTCAAAATGTGCATAGAATTAGAAGAAGGACAAGGGAAAGGTCAAGAAAGATAGTGTTTTTACCAAAACGAGGAAAAGGGAACCTTTGAGTGAACATTATATTCTTTAGTAGTAGTTATGGTGTACTCTAAAACTTTTTATTTTCAAAACCATCGATGATGCTAGTTAGGTATGTATTGTCTACAAATTATAAATTCTTTTATAATATTTTTAGTCTTGTCTTTTTGGTTTTGCAATATGGGTGATCAATGTAGTTTCGCAGGAATAATTGCGAAGCTATGCTTCTTACTCTGTTCATTGAAAATAATATGTTTAGATGTTATTTCTATGTAAATTGTGATTTCTAATGTGTGGAATGATTTATTGAATAGTAGCAAAAGTAATCACAGTGGGTAGTACTATTTGCTTCTTTTACCATGACTTCTAAAGAGGAGAAAGTTGGAGGTTATAGGTTTTAATTGTATTTTCCCCTTGTTTATTAATCTTTGCTCCTACGTTGTCACTATTGCTACCATTGTGGTAGTAATGTAGTAGCAACATGGTGTTGTTTAGTGTCAACCTGATGGTAAGCATCTGTTGTGGTCACAAGTACATAAGATATAGTCAAGGGTTCCTCATTTGTATGTGGTGCCTACTTGGTCGCAACATAGTAGCAATGGGGTCGTAAAGAGATAAAAATATACCACTATTTCGTGACTATAATCAACTATCAGCGACTACTGTTGCAACCACATTTGCAGCCACATCATGTTCGCAACGAATTTGTGACCGTCTTGGTGTGACTATGGAGTATACCACTGCATGTGGTCGCAAAAGTGATTAGCATCCACATTGCGACTAGTCAACCACCACTTTACAACCACAAATATAGTCGCAAAATCTTCTTTTTCTTGCATTGTTGTTTGTTGAACTAAAATTTGGTTTATTATCTATTTACACAAGCTAGTATTTTTTATTTATTGAGGTTTGTATTATATGTAGAATGGATTAATTTCATAATATTAGAAGTTAACATGGATTTGTTAAAATTGTTTGAATATAAAAATGAATATATAGTCAGGTTCACCTTTATTTTTACAACTTTTATTCTAGATTGTTTTTAGACTTATTTATAAGATAATAATGCTCAGTCATGTTTTATTCATTTCTTGATTTTATGGGTATTTGTTCAGGGATTAAGTTAAAATTTTGATATTAAGTTAATGAATACCATATTCATCGACTATCCTTGAAATGTGGCAACCTTATCCTAAGCGGCTGGTTGTTCTTGAAGGGAGACCTACTACTATTTTTACTTCTGATGAATGTGATTTGCTTTCTTTAAACCTTTCGTGTGCTTTAATTGTTAGAGATTGGGGCTCATTGCCTTCATCGGATGATCTTTTCTCTTGTCTCAAGGATAAATGCATTCTAGATGGGAAGTCACTTTCCACATCTTAACAATACGCACATTCTCCTTTATTTTACTTTTGCTGCGGATTTCAGTTTTATATATTCTTTGGAATCTTTATTTGTGGGAAGGTGTAGAATTCGACTCACTTGTTAGACTCCTTTTCGTACGGATTGATCACCTTTGGTTGTTCTGGTTTGGGTCACGGTTCCTTCATTGAGTTCACATTCGATTCATTTAAATGCCCGTATGTCCATTTCCGAGCAGTTGGCTACCCATTCTGATTGGAAATTTGGATTCTGTGAAACTAAGTATCAAGCTTCCAAGTGTTTGTGTTGAGATTGTTCCAATTATTAGCAGGTCCCAAAGACAAACGCTTGATCACGCAAAATGTTGTCAAAATACGTGTGAACAAACTTTTCTTGGAGGAACAAAACTCTATGGATGCTCACTCCTTAGATACAGAATCTTGGCTGACTGCTAGAGTTGGTTCGACATGAAATCTTATCCTTAATTCTACGCAATCATCATACATCACCTGTCCCTCTCAGGAAGCTCTTTCTGCTGCCGAGCCTTCCTGCTCTTCGGAACTTGACAAGCTTCTTGCTCATGTCAATGAAAATCATTTGAATGAAGTACCTGTTTTTCCATTATGCTTGTAATAAAGTAGAACTCTGTAATAATCTTAATAGTGCGAACTACGTGAGCTCGGGTGGGACTTCCCATCATTGAATGCTTCCAAGTTCCAATTACTTGCAGACCTCCCCAATAATAAATGAGGGGGACTTACATGGTACTGATGTCTTGGTAAACGATGAGGTCTGATCTGAAAGCTTTGTATATGCTTCAAAGACTGTTTTCACATTTCCTCCTCCAATGACTTCCGATGTATTAATATTTAAGACTGATGGAACTCCTCCCAATGATGTCTATGAATGTCGTTCCTCAAATTGCAATACTTTGATTGAAGCCAGTGCTGTTTCTCTTTTTTTTTTCCTTGAAGGAGAACACTGTTCACCAGATTAATATCTATGAAATGACGGTCTCCTAGCGATACCATGAAAGGCACAGCTGCTTTCACTTCTGATGACAAGGTGGGGGGGATTTTTCTGGATCACAATTATATGGGTTTCGTATGAAAGGTTCCTACATCGTCAATGATGATTTCTTGGAGACACATAAAATTCTTGCATATAATGATGATAAATGTGAATACCGGGAATTTAAAAAACATATTCAAGATGATATTTTTATGAATTGTGATTCTTATATATATTTTTAGAGACCGAAACAACAAATGGATTTATTACTTTGGAGTTGAGGAAATCACTAGTTCGGTTCCGTTGCTTGGAAATACAAAACTAGCTGTTTGACTACTGGGTGAGGTGGGGTAACCTCTCGTGAATAGTAGTTGTTTGGATGGTTGCGAGGGTTAGAGATGGTTGGAATAAGGAATGTGATGTGATGCCACATTGATTTGTTATGGAATTCCAACTCAAGAATGGAGCAGGGTAAACCGGGTTACCACGAAATAGCCCGGTAACCAAACGGATAATGTTCATCGCTAACTCCCCTACTATTTCTTTCTTGCTTGGATTTGGCACATTCTCAATCTCTTACCTTTAAATTCATCGCTAGCAATCTTAACCATTGGATTTTCACCGTATCTTATGCTTCTCGCGACCACTTTGAGCGTAAGACTCTTTGGGACTCCCTTTCTCCTTCCATTTTAGATCCTTGCATATTTAATGGGGATTTCAACTGCATTCTTTGCCCTAAGGAGAAAAAAGGTGGAAACTCCTTAATCTTGTCTCAAGCCACCTCTATATGTTTTAAGGAGAATCTATAGAAACTTGATCGTTGCCTTATCAACACATCTCGCTTGACCCTAACCTATAAAGGTTGTTATCTCCCTCGTCAAAACTCTAATCATGCTCCAATTCTCATCTCCAGTGATAATTGTCACTCATATACTTGACATCCTTTCCTTTTTTTAAAATATGGGTTAAGCACATGACTTCAAATCAATGGTTGCTATTAATTGGTGAATTCCAAGCAACATCTACAACTCTTCTGGATGCTACTGGTAAATGGAGGTTTAATCTTGTACATAAAAAAACAAAAGGAAATTATTCAAATTTGTATAATAAGGTGTTCGTCGCATGAGCACGGATGTAATCGTATAATAAATAAATGATTACAAATGTTAAACCACATAGTAATGGGAACAACTTCCATACCATTTCACAAGATCGCTAGAGTATAAAGAATATCTTTTGATGTGTAAGTCTCTAAAAGAAGATACCTCCTTAATCAAGTCTAATCCTAATGATGTTTGCACTTGCAGGCACGATGATGAGTCATGATGCTTCCTGTAAACTTGAGAGATCGTCTCCACTAAGTTGTCTATGCAAATAGAGATCTTAGAAAACCTATTTCCTGATTTCAACGTACAAAATCGAGTCCTTCTACTGGTGGATCCTCTTACAATTGGATGAGCCAACGAAGAGTAGAGAGGCTATAAGGGTGGATGACTTATGAACATGTAGATCATCTCTTTTATATTCAAGTTTTATCCTAAGTTCCTTGGAAAAATACAATAAAATCCATAAAAATGAAAAATTTAGGCAATTATATCTTGCAATAAAAGTGAATTATTTTGAGGAAATTAACTCATTATGGAAATCAAAGGGAAACGGACTGATGAGAAAACAAAGCTGAAATGCATATTCATTCACTTGTATATATAGTACTATCTTTTAGCATTTTTAAAATTCATATTAAATCCAATTGATATGAAACCAATTTTGTTGTGTACATAATACTAACCTCATTCTATGAAAAATCTTAAAAATTACTAACTTTTAAAAATTATACAAAAATTAAAGATAAAAGGTGTAAAGCATCGTAACTTCCTCAAATAATGTTCAGTCAAACTCTACTCACCTTATTAAAGCACATTAAATTATCTAAAAAATAAGATCATAATCTGAAGGATATGGAGAGATCCTTAAACCCATCACAGAAGCATGTGGATCGCATCAAATGCGATCGAGAGAGATAGTCACACTAGTTGCTCGATGCAGTGGAATTTAAAAAAAATCATGAGACGAAACCACATGATCCAAGAACACTTCTCGGATCGTTTCGTCTAAACCACAAACAAGTATTAGGGTTACCTCTTGAAGCGTGGTTGCGATCGAGTCTCTAAACGAATAGACCTCCTGTCTCAAGTCCAATCCGAAGGAGGAGACGCTTGCGAGCGTGTTGATGAAACACGTGCTTCTGGCAATCCATGTTGATGATCCAAGCGGCGGATCTCCACATCTCGACACACGAGATCCTACATCTTCTTCATGAGCGAGATGAACTAAAAGAGATGGAGATCCATGAGCAAGTGATCGGGCAGCATAACGACGAAGTTGCGCCGATGGAGACTCTCTCTAGGGCATCTATGGTGGACGGCCATATGAGAGAGAGAGTGGGTGTGTAGAGAGAGAGAGAGAGAGAAATAGAGGGAGAAATTTGTGTTTCTCTTTAGCATGTGAAGAGCAAGGGGTGCCCTTCTATTTATAATATTTTGGGATCTATGGATCTCAATCCATGGGCAACACAAATCCAATGGCTCTCATTGATTTGTGTTTCTTTTAATGGCTAAGATTTGTGTTGGTAAAAACCAACAATATTTAATTTAATTTGGATTAAATATATATATTGATAAATAAATATAAATTAATCCCAAAATTAAATCAATCTCATATGGAGATTAAGGAGTAGAGATTACATTAATCCAAGATTATGGGGGGACGTCCACCCTTTCCTTATAGGATTTGGTGGTTGTCCACCTTATCTTATGGATTGTAATCTCATGCAATCTCATGAGATTGCATTACTCCTTGAAAATCTCCAAGATTTACAACAACACTTGTTGTAAATTATTCAATAATTTATAATTATTTTGTGAATATTGAAATCATATCGTTGTAAAATTGTGTATCACATTCACAACCCAAAATAAAATGTAAATCACATTTTCAATTAATTGTTCAATGTGAATCCGATTCACATCAACATTTAACTAACAAATGTAAATTACAAATAGCTCTCTCTTTTATATTATAAATCAGATTTATAATATATATGATTAATATGGATAGTGCTATCCACATTATTCAATATCCATGATAATTAAATCATATTTAATCATCTTGGATCTCTATTCTCATGTGCCCAAATAATATGAATCACATTCACATTATTTACATCTTTGATAATCAAATCACATTTAATTATCTTAGATAACTCTCTTTATAATATGAATCAAATTCATATTATTCATGATAATTAAATCACATTTAATTATCCATTTTGTCAATGCTTGGATACATATATCAACAATGAAATTATCCTGAACTCTTTCAAGGATAATGCGCTTTCTCCGCGGATACTTGGAGATAAGGACAGGGTGATTGTATTGTTCCACTTATAGTGACTTGGATATTGAGATTACATCTCAAATCCAGATCTCGGGCCTCCCATAGATGCTTGACTAAATCAAGACCGTAAATCTAATCTTCTCATTGCATCTGAATTACATTCAGATCAATGTCCAATAGTTGGACCAAGAGCAGATCACTTCTCTACTGAGAGTGAGTCATTAAAATCCAGACCCGTTTCATCACTCCTTAGGAATGGAAGCATCATGGTTATACAATCTTTTATGATCACATCACCCTCAGGTATTCCCATTGCATGTACATCCTGCATACTGGAAGACCCAGAATAAACCCGAAGTATAAGATATATTTTACGATGTCTACTTCAGGAATTTATCATTAAGTTTCTCATTTTATTATTGGGAGTTAGTATCGATCATATACTTTCCAAAAGCATATATCATACCCAGGTGTTGATCATATACTTTCCAAAAGCATATATCAAACCTACAAATTCAGTCAAGCTTCCAAAGCGAGATGACCGTGCACGGAATTTAATTCTTCCCTATATCTCATGAGTGTTCTCATGTCTTCTGGTTTAGTAATGAACATGTGAGAGATCATATTACTCATATGCCCTTGTATGTATACCAGTGTGCCGGTGTATAGACCTTGATTAGGTCATCAACCTATTGGTCTGCCAAATGTACATACTCAAAAATATAGTAACACATCTGTCTCTGGTCAGAGGATGTGTGCCTATATCATGACAGCATACGACATAGGATTTTGGTTATATCGATCTCATTAAGCCAACTCTTTGACCTAACTAATCTGACACCTCCGAATCTCTATTCCCATTCATAGGACCTGCATCACGAGGTCGGTCAGATATTAGCCTAAATGAGAAAGGATTGACATCTCCTACTCATGCTAGAGATCATCTCTCAACAATCATTTGACGATGCTTGATGAGTTCTCAATCTAACTCTTTAGAGTTCCATCCAAGCACTAGCCTCTATGATTCAATAATTGAATCAATAGTTGTATGATCATCAAGATAGCCATGGTACTAATTGTACTAAGGGACCTGTTATGCAAATTGGTTATTCTTCAATTCAGATCAAGGAATGATATTCGCAATAACATTTATTGCATAATGGCTCGCCGTGGGCTCACATGCCCAACAATCTCCCACTAGCCCAAAGAGCCATTAATGGGCTAATCATTTACCAACACTCATGTGACAATCATAGGCTATTTAAAAAAATTGCTAGGTAAGCTGATCAGTCACTCTGTTCCCAAGAGATTATGCCAAGTCCTTTTACGGGACTTGCATATCTCCTAGTGACAGTCTTTGCATCCAATGCGAATGTTGCATCTCATGCAACCAATAATCAGTCATGTCAGTCATAGTGTCCTTGACACTACACCTCAATAATTATTATAATTATAACCAGTATGTAATTTCTATCATCCTTGTTAGAATACCCTTAATCTTGGAGATCTCTATCTCCTAAGGTATTCATAGTTAAGACCTTTTAGATCTCCATCTATAAAGTCTTAATTACTTGAAGATAAGACTTAGAGATTACTATCTCTAAAGTCTTGTCATCTTTGAAGATATTATTATTACTGCAACCAAGTGTTTTATTTCCATAGTAGGGTTAGTAACAGTTTACTACTCCCACTACATGGCAGACATCTGGCTTTTGTACACATCTAGCATACACCTGGCTTCTCGGAACTGATGCCCAAGGGCTAGCAGTTTTAGCATCCACATACTCAACTCTTTGAGGTGCTATCCCTTTAGATAGGTCAGTACCATATCTTGAAGGAAATAAGCCTTTCTTGGAATTTTCCAGAAAATGGAAATGTCCAAGGTTTACCATTAATGTGACGGTCCCAGTACCCTCTTCTCCTTGCTTTTGAACAACTTTAGAACTAAGATCAAAGAGTTATTCTTGATATCATATCTCGAGGTATGGAACAACCAGATTATAAAACACTTATTATTATCATCCTTATATCATTCCAAATGATTAGGATATTATCCGCATTAAACACGATGAACACAATGGTACTCTCACTAAGCTTCACACAGTTCATCAAGATTCTATTTGAAATCATAACATTTATACTTTCATCAAATCTTATGTTCCAATTACAAGAAGTTTATTTGAGTCCAAAGATGGAGTTCCTTATCTTGCATACCTAGCTTTCCTTAACCATGAAGCCCTGGGGCTACTTCATGTGAATATCCTCAGAGAGGTAATCATGGAGAAATGCAATCTTGACCAACATCATAAAGATGTCATAGTCAAGTTGCATGGCTATAGTTAGCAATATTCTGATGGGTTCAAGCATGGTCACTGAAGAGCAAGTCTCATCGCAAGCGATGTCTTCTCTTCGGTGTGCAGCTCATGGCTAAGAACCTGCTTTGAAGGTCTCTACCTTCTCATCAGATTCCATCTTTCTCTTGAAGATCCATTTACACCTTAATGGGTTTCACCCATATAGGTGGATCCTCGAGGGTCCATATACAACACTTGTATATATGAAGTCTACTTTAGACTTTATTGCTAACATCCATCTTTCCATGTCATGATCTTTAGAATCTTCATCATATGAAGTTTAATTATCATCATATTTCTCTGACACATGGAATCCATCCTCAAACTTATTTGAAGAGGTATTAGTGTTTCATCTTTAATTGTCCCTTTTAGTTTTCAATTTTAGTAGCCTCATTATCTTTCTCAAGATTAAAAGAGTTCCTTCACTTCATTTTCATCTTGATTCTCAAGAGTCTCATCCTTTAAGAATCACATTCTCATAGATGAGATCCTTTAAGAATCTCAAGGTCATAAATTAGGTATCCAATACCATCCTTTATTTTCCTAATGAAGTAGCACTCTCTAGTGCCAGATTCCAGCTTATATGCATGGAAGCTTATTAAGGATATGTATTGTATTCTCTACTACATATATACCTTGGAAACTAAGAGGTAATTATGCCAAGATTCATAATTGATCATATCATGTCACGCATGATCTAATTGTATCTCCCTACAACTCTATTGAGTTAAGATACATTCGGAGGATTGTGATAGGAATAATATTCCTTTCTACAAAAGGTATTCCATTGAATTCATCTAATAGGTACAAGCTACTAGGTTAGATCAAATTCATTTCATCTTCCTTCAAACTTTGGTTTTAAATCAAAATTGTGAAATCTTTGAACATTTCAAAGCTTTCTAAGGTGAAGGGAAGAATTCTCATATCACAAATAATCATCTAATGATATCACATATCATCAATGTTTATCATGATATAGATGATCCACAAACATCAGTATGTATGTGATCTTGAATACCTCAGCATCTAACACCATTCTCAAAGAAGGGTGTATTGGACATTTTACTTTGAATACAATATTCATAAGTATGTAAGATATGAAATTTCAGACAATCAAAAGTTCCATCTCTTACTAGTCCATTGATATTATCAATAGACAAATATCCAAGGCTTGATGCCAGATCATTGTCAAATGATCTTCATTCTTCTATTGATCTTTTAAGGTTTAATTCTATTCATTAATTTTCTAATTTATTAGAGTCCACTAGATGTTAGAGTACTATCTGAAATATATCCATGATAACTCTTTATGATAGGTATATTCCAGAATTCATGATTATTTCCAACATTTAGAAATAAACAATAAGTGCATTCTAATATCTAGGTCATAGAGACATTCTCTAAGACTAAGGGCTCTCCCACTAAAATTATGAAGTCTATCAATCTAATAGAGATTGTTGCAACAATTTCATCAATATCCATGTGGATGACTATGAAATTTTATAGTCTTCTAATACATATGCAACCAATTGCAAGTGTTATTAGAAGAATGAGATATATTATTAGACTTTGATCTTATCAAACAAGAAAGTCAATTTCAATTATTATATATAGATGTAGATTATTCTGATGCACCATCTGGATCCTTCTCTAAGGATCCTAGATAGACAAGATAGTCACACTATCAGTACATCGGTTTATTTGCAGTTTTGGCATTCATCCAACTATTTGGATGTCATATGGAAGTCACAGAGGTACAGTCAACTCTTTGTCTTTCCTTCATACTTGGGTCCGACCCATGCTTCCACTACGCTCCCTTTATAACAACCATTGCTTAAGACGAAGGATCTCTTATGCTGAATTCAAAAGATTTCAATATAAGAGTATTTCAACATTTATACATGCTTCATTCAATTAATACAATATGAATATTATGAAGCTTCATGAATGACTTGAGTATAGACAACAGAATGATGACACTCATCATATCTACATACATCTTAACTCTTAAAGACTTAGGTTCAGGCAGTTACTCAAACAATTTGAATACATCATCTCTTATAGAGCCACCATTCTACATGATGTAGAGAACCATGTCATTCATGATTAAATGTCGAGAGCACATATGTATGCCAGAACATCTTCTTAGATTTTATAAGGATTATTTGACAATTATGATCATCATCAACATATCACTTTCAAAGTACATTCGATGAGAGATCAAGACTATAGATACATAGAAACCCTAGGGTTGTAGTCCTATTGTCTATTATAATTGTCATTCCTCATTATTACGAGGAAGAATTGCACATTGCAACCACATACAATGTCCAAATGCAAGTACAATATCTAGATCATGGATCCAATCCATGATGTTTTACTGGTTATTTTGAGTATAGTATTGAGTGGGTTTAATGAAAGATTATCTGAAATAAGAAATTTGCATAAGTGTGTATATTATATATACATATTTTACTTTGATTTAGGAATTTTTATATCAAAGTTGTCTTACCTTGTCAACACTGAAAGTTCATTCCCTTAATCACTTTCAATGTAAGAGATATACTTACCATCATATATCAGCAAGATCTAGGATCTCCTTCCTTATCTTTGTTACATCCCAATAATATGAGAACATGTAACTCGGATAAAAAGAAGCGGGAACACATTCCGCCTTGTAAGTCCGACTTGCATCTCTTAATTCGATCTTTAACACCTGGGCCCACCACCCCTAAGGTGATGTTGACACATCATTAATTGAACCAACTGTCAACAGGAATACAACTCGCTATGCGCAATCCAATATCGCCCCAATAATATGAGGACCCGATATTGGGGTCACTACGCATACGTCTTTACTCTTTCAAGAAGCAAAGTGCCCGATCCAAATAGATTGTATGTGGGAGTTGCTTCGGACAGGCGTCTCCTACGTACAATATCTGGCGACGGAACCCTTCGTCTTGACGGGAGACCATGGATGTCACTTATGTGATCCTCCATATCATATTCAAATTCTAATTAATTGTCATGAATCATATTCACATAAGTAATTCTTCCAAGGAAAATAACACATCTATTCATAATAGGGTGTCTTAATTTTAATTGGATTCCAATCAATCTAATCATATTAAATTAACGATCTAATTAATATCCAACAAACAATCTTTATTGTTACTTGAATTATGGTATTATCTCAAAAACGTATTATTTCAAATACTAATAATTAGAAATACATCATGATTTCTTAAGTATTATACCAACCCTATCCGCTGTCATGACCTGTACCGGCTGGAGTGGGAAGACCGCACATGGTGCAACCTGCTACCTCAACGCTCCCTGACTAGACACCATATCCGCCTCGGGAAAGCATAATGCAAAATAGATCACTTTGTACTTGAGATGATCATCGATTTTTTCAACTGAAATTATACCATATAATACTAATCAAAACATTTTTGATTAACATTATAATGAGATTTGCTAAACAAATTCCAAATCCTATTCAAGCAACATGTTTGTTGGAAAGTAGATTGTGTAACCAATTGCGATCTAGATCATATATAATCAATTATTGTTTAAGGCAATGTCATTTAAGGAAATAATAATCATAAAATATTTCACAAATATTTATCCATAATTATTTCAGGAAATTAAAACATTTAATTTCACTAATTGATTAAATAACAATCACTAGTTTATTGATTAGGAATGTAATTCCAACAGTGACCCCCACTTACTAAAATTAGCATATCTCAACCAATTTAAATCCAAATTAAGCAAAGTAAGTTTCCAAAGTTTGCTAACTTGATTTGTAACATAAGCTAGTGGTTTTAACGCATTTCCAGGCATTTCTAAACAGTAATTAGCTCCTTAATTATGTTAAGATTCGCAGTCCCCAAAACAGTGGATACATGTTTACTAATTTGATCATAATTTGAGCAAACGGATTCGAAATCATGCAAACTCAGATCATACAGTATCCTTATTTAATGAGGAAAAAAATACAAGTTTTATTTTCGTGTTTAAACAATTAAACAGGGCCGAAACAAATCACAAAACATAGATGCGAAAATGAAATGCGATAAAATTTCACAAACCCTAACGAACCCAAGTCATCCTAGGTTTATGAATCGTATCCGAAACCTCCGACCTAAGGCTTTGATACCACATGAAGAATATGGGAAGCTCCTTAAGTGCATCACGGAAGCGTGCGGATCGCATCAAATGCAATCGAAACCGACTAGTCACACTAGTTGCTCGATGCGGCAGAATTAAAAAAAAATTCATGCGACAAAATCACATGAACCAAGAACACTTCTTGGATTGTTTCGTCTAAACCAAAAACAAGTATTAAGGTTACCTCTTGAAGCGTGGTTGCGATCGAGTCTCTAAACGAAGAGACCTCCTGTCTCAAGTCCGATCCGACGGAGGAGACACTTGCGAGCATGTTGATGAAACATGTGCTTCTCGCAATCCATGTTGATGATCCAAGCGGCGGATCTCCTGATCTCGACACACGAGATCCGACATCTTCTTCACGAGTAAGGCACACCGAAGGAGACGGAGATCCACGAGCAAGCGATCGGGCAGCATAATGACGACGCTGCGGTAATGGAGACTCTCTCTAGGGCATCCATGGTGGATGACCATATGAGAGAGAGAGAGAGAGAGTTGGCATGTAGAGAGAAAGAGAGAGAGAGAGAGAGAGAGAGAGAGAGATTTGTGTTTCTCATTAGCACGTGAAGAGCAAGGGGTGCCCTTCTATTTATAATATTTTGGGATCCATGGATCTTAATCCATGGGCAACACAAATCCAATGGCTCTTATTGATTTGTGTTTCTTTTATTGGCTAAGATTTATGTTGGTAAAACCAACAACAATTAATTTAATTTGGATTAATTATATATTGATAAATAAATACAAATTAATTCCAAATTAAATCAATCTCATATGGAGATCAAGGAGTAGAGACTACACTAATCCAAGATTATGGGGGGACGGCCGCCCTTTCCTTATAGGAGTTGGTGGCCGTCCACCATATCTTGTGGATTGGAATCTCATGAAATTTCATGAGATTGCATTACTCCTTGAAAATCTCCAAGATTTACAACAACACTTGTTGTAAATTATTCAATAATTCATAATTATTTTGTGAATATTACAATCTTACCATAGGAAATTTGCGAATCACATTCACAACCCAAAATAAAATATAAATTACATTTTCAACTAATTGTTTAATGTGAATCCAACTCATATCAATATTTAATTAACAAATGTAAATTACAAATAGCTCTCTCTTATATATTATAAATCACATTTATAATATATATGATTAATATGGATAGTGCCATCTACATTATTCATTATCCATGATAAATAAATCACATTTAATCATCTTAGATCTCTATTCTCCTGTGCCCAAATAATATGAATCACATTCACATTATTTACATCTTTGATAATCAAATCACATTAAATTATCTTAAATAACTCTCTTTATAATATGAATCAAATTCATATTATTCATGATAACTAAATCATATTTAATTTTCCATTTTGTCAATGCTTGGATACATATATCAACAATGAAATTATCCTGAACTCTTTAATGGATAATGCGCTTTCTCCGCGGATACTTGGAGATAAGGACAGGGTGATTGTATTGTTCCACGTATAGTGACTTTGATATTGAGATTACATCTCATATCCAGATCTCGGGCCTCCGATAGATGCTTGATTAAATCAAGACCATAAATATAATCTTCTCATTGCATCTGAATCACATTCAGATCAATGTCCAACATTTGGACCAAGATCAGATCACTTCTCTACTGAGGGGAGTCACTAAAATCAAGACCTGTTTCATCACTCCCTAGGAATAGAAGCATCATGGTTATACAATCATTTATTATCACATCATTCTCAGGTATTCCCAATACCTGTACATCCTGCATACTGGAAGACCCAGAATAAACCCGAAGTATAAGATCAATTTTACACTGTCTACTTCGAGGATTTATCATTAAGTTTCTCATTTGATCATTGATATTTGGTATTGATCATATACTTTCCAAAAGCATATATCATACCTAGGCGTTGATCATATACTTTCCAAAAGCGTATATCAAACCTACAAATTCAATCAAGATTCCAAAGTGAGACGACCGTGCACGGAATTTGATTCTTCCCAATAACTCATGAGTGAGATCATGCCTTCCAGTTCAGTAATGAACCTGTATGTTCCCTTTGAGAGAACGTATTACTCAAATGCCCTTGTCTGTATACCACTGCACCGGTGTATAGACCTTGATTAGGTCATCAACCTATTGGTCTGCCAAATGTACATACTCAGACATATAGTAACACATCTGTCTCTGGTCAGAGGATGCGTGCCTATATCATGACAGCATACGACATAGGACTTTGGGTATCTCGATCTCGCTAAGTCAACTCTTTGACCTAACTAATATGACACCTCCGGATATCTATTCCCATGCAGAGGACCTGCATCAAGAGGTCGATCAGATATCAGCCTAAATGAGAAAGGATTGCCATCTCCTACTCAGGCTGGAGATCATCTCTCAACAATCATTTAACGGTGCTTGATGAGTCCTCAATCTAACTCTTTAGATATTCATCCAAGCACCAGCCTCTATGATTCAATAACTGAATCAACAGATGTATGATCATCAAGATGGCCATGATACATAATCCTAATTGTACTAAGGGACCTATTATGCAAATTGCTTATTCTTCATTTTAGATCAGGGAATGATATTCGTAATAACATTTGTTGCATAATGGCTCGTCGTGGGCTCACATGTCCAACATATTCAATAGAATCCAAATTCATTTATGAAAATAGGATTTTGGGACCTAATTGTTTGTACAAAATCGACCAACTTTAGCTTATTTTTTATGTACATATTTTTCTCTTTTAATTTTTATGTATTTTTCATTTATTTATGTTATTTCATGATTTAACTAATTGCATAATTTAAAAAGTTTAAAAAAACAAAAATAAAAAGAGGAGTTCATACATTGTATATACTGACATATTCAGTCATGTATAATTCATACTCATAATTTAATTCTAACTTTTCTTAACCAATAAAAATCCTTGCATGCACATGTTCATCACAAAAATCAAATAAAAAGTACAAAAATTTTATTTTATATCCTAAATATCACCAAAAAATGTATGTATCTCTCATTATTGACTCAAGTTGAGATTAAGTCCTTCATGAACAATATAGATATTTTTTAGATCTATATTTTTATCATTTTTGCATCTGGGCCCATCTTTTATATTTTGTTTTAATGTCTTTGTATTCATGCATTGACCAATGGGTCAAATAGTCTACGTGTGCATACCACATTGGCATGTTCTGATACACATCACCCATAGGTCAAGACCCCTTCTCTTCTAGTCGAACTCGCACTCACCAACTTCCCTCTAATCACAGCCAACGAGATTTTAAACATGAGGTCAACACTCCCTCTCCTAGCTCAAAACATCTCCCAATCCCCCTTTGTTTCCACCTAAACAACTATAAACCCTTCGTCAATGAATCCTAATAACTAGCTCCACATCTATCGTCATTCTAACCACCTTCAAATTCCCATCATCACCAACAACTACACCACCCTTACTATTCACTATTTCTCCCTCCTACTCCATATCCAACCCATTAACCTCAACCCGAACCACCATTATCCCCATTCTTGATCGCAAACTAACACACCTAGCTTCTTGAACACAAGTCACCAAAACCGATCTTCATTTCCAACTAGCATGTACATGTAGCCATTATCCTATGAACCCCCATCTTTCCCAAAATCCAAAACCAAAACCCAATGTCTACATCTTCCTTCAAGCGTTGTCCCTTACCTCTAGATTGACCAGTACCCAACAAACTCCCTCTCCTTCTCCTTAATCCCTTCCCAACAAATCCAAGCCCTAATCACCTATAACAGAGATTGAAAAGCAAACCAAACACCATTGATAACTCATCTCTAACAACCTTGCCAAACTCACTCTCATATAAAACCCACATCGAGCAACCACTGTCGACTATTCGCCTCTTATGTGATAACAATAGAGAGCCACTGATCGAGAGACACACTCTAGTGACAACAGAGTAGGCAATGATGGCAGCATCGACTTCAAGGCATGTTCCATAGTGAACTCCACCGTATTGTGTTACATTGTGCATTGCATATTTTTAAGTTCGTAATATATTTCATTTTCATCATTTATAATTCAAAAGGCTAAAAAATATTCAACTTGCATTGAACATTTCATATCTTATTCAACTTGCATTGAACATTTCAAAAAAAATATTTTTCCATTCTTTGTGCATTAATCTTTAAAAGAAAAACACCGATTTCATTTTAGGGACTTAATTTGACACAAAAATTAATATGTGCAAGAAATTGTGATCTCCTTTAGAGCACTTGAAGGTGGAAATTCAAATCTATTCAAGTCTCAAATTTTTATCAGAGAAGAGGACCCATACCCCTTTTTACAGGACTATGGACAACCAAGATGGAGTCCTCCTACATCATGGATGCCCATGATGAGATGAGTAGAGAGAGCTCTCTACTCGCTCTCTCTCTCTCTCTCTTACACACATATGTTGTAACTTCCAAATGGGACTAGACTCGAGTATAAAACTAATGGTAGAGAAAAAAGAGAAGCAGTTTCTCCTTGATTTTCTCCTTATCATGGTAGATGTCTACCATGAAAAATATGACATAATTTCTCCCGTCTCTCTCCATGTTTGTTGTTTACCATGCGAAATTGAAGAGAAATTCATCTCTTCTAATTTCTCTTTTCAATTCATTCAATTTTAATTGGTTAATTAATTATTTTATTTAAAAAATAATCCCAACCATTATGAAGTAATTACAAAAAAATCCAATCCAATATGAATCCAATTCAATAGTCCATAATACAATGTAAATCTAATTTACATTTATTCAATTATGTGAATCACATTCACACATGTCCTTTTCAAATATGAATCATAGTTCTATTAATATTAATTATTATGAACCTCTATCCTTAACAGTTTGTTACAAATAATGTGAATCATATTCACATATTTCCATATTAATTTATCAATGATAATGGTAATTTTTATCTTGAAATATTTGATATCTTAATGTATAAGTTTGATCCAATTAGGAATCACGAGAAGCATTCAGGAATACTTGGATATAATGTCAAGGAGATTATATAAATCATGTATAATGACTTGAAAATAAGATTTATATCAAATATCATGGTTTAAACCGCTTTGAAAAATTCTAGTCGAATATTTTACTAAACATTTTCCCATTTGACTCCAAACCATTTCGTATCAATTTCCAACTTTTTGGATTTAGAAACGAGTTCTATGAAGTGAGATTAAATCTAGTTAATTATCATCCATTTAATTACAAAATTAAATCATTTAAATGCACCTAGTTTCATCATTCCCTTGGAATGGACGTGCCATATGATTGTATTAACATAAAGTACTACCAATACTAAAGCATCCTACATAGTGGAAGACTTTGATTAAAATCTAAGTTCAAATCGTTGTTTGGTTGTCTCCTTCAAGGGTTTATCAATAAATTTATCAATCGATCATTGGAAGGAAGTATCAATCATATGCTTTCCAAAATCATATAATAATTTTCTTGAATTGACTTGCTTCATAAACAAGATGACCATGGGTTGAATTCCTAGTGACCCCAATATCTCATGAGTGAGCTCCCTCTTCCGAATTAGAATTAAAGAGCATGTATGATTCCTTTGAGAGATCATACATATTATTTTTACTTATATGGGGACGAGCTCATTGGTATAAAGACCATGTCATGCCATCAACCTAATAGTCTACCAAATGTGCATACTTGGATAGATAGATGTATATCTATCTCCGATCAAAAGATGTGTGCATGTTCATGACAATATATGATAGAAGTCTTTAGTATCTTGATCTCATCAAATCAACACTTTGACTTATAGTAAATACTTTGACTTTTGGTTAATATTTTGACTTTTGGTCAACATATGATCTTTGGTCAACATTTAACTTTTAGTCAACATCTTGGCTTGATTTATTCGACATCTCTTAATATCTATTCTAATACAAAGGACTTGCATCAAGAGGTCGGCCGCATGCCATCCTTTATAGAAAGATTGACATATTTTTCTTAGATTGGAGATCTTTTTTAATATCACTTGATAATTCTGATTGTTTCTTGATTTAACTCTTTAGATCTACAATCATGCATCACCCTCTATGATCTAACTCTTTAGATCAATAGTCAACAGATGTATGATATTAAGATGGTAACGGTACATCCCTAATTATACTAAGGGACCTTATAAGTGCACACAAATTATTCTTTTAATTCAGATAATAAAAATGCAATAACTTTTATTACACAATGTCTCATCATGGGCTTACATGTTAAGCAGTCTCCCACTATCCCTCACAACTATTCGTGTATAACTCAAACCCATACTCGTTACATGCTGGTCAAAAGCCTTTTGTATCGAAGGGATGGTAAGTAGATTAGCAACGTTCTCTGTAGAGGCAACCTTGGAAATAGTGATATCAACATGTCTTTGAATCTCTCAGATTATGTGATACTTTCTCTCCATGTATTTTCTTTTTTGATATCACTGGGTTCCTTCTCTTGCACTATGGCACTCATGTTATTGTAGGGTAATGGAATGGGAAAATATCCTAAGAAAATTATTCCAAGTTCCAAGATGAACTTGTGCAACTACACAACCTTTTTAGCAGCATCATATATGGCAATGTACTTAGCTTCACTTGTCGAATCTGCCATGATGTCATGCTTATTGCTTCTCCATCTTACAACACCACTATTCAACACAAATATGAACCATGAGGTTGAATTCCTATCTTTTAAATCGAATAGAAGTCTGAATCTGTGTGCCTTTAGACTTGGAGATCATTATCCAAATAAATCAAGATGTAGTCTTGAGTTCTTCGTAGGTACTTGAAGATTCTTTTTGCTACATTCTAGTGTTATTCTCTATAGCAAGATTGGTAACAGCTTGAAACTCCCATTACATAGCATATATCTCATATAATACTCACCATGGCATACATCTGGCTTCATATGGCTGAAGCATAAGGGCATCCAGCCATAGCCTTCTTATCCTTAACACTTTGACGTTCCAACCCTTTATATAGATTAATATACCATGTCTTAAAGAAGAAATTCTTTTTTGGAATTATCCTTATGAAATATTTCCAAGATCTTATTGATGTATCTATGTCGTGATAGACCAAATTCATCTCAAAGGTATGGGACAACTAGATCTAAATATTGGTCATCATCCTAATATCATTCCCAATAATCTGGATGTCATCTATATAAAGCATAATGAACACAATGGTTCTCCCATTAAGCTTCTTGTATTAGTTGACTATATTTCACAAAAATGCGGAATATTTATCAAATAATTTGCAAAAATAATGTTAGTTCATCGTATGAACTAGAAAATGTAGCACAACAATTTGTGCAACTAGAAATCTAATATAGATAAGGAAACAATTTCCTTTATGATTTCTAATATTCATGATGAATAAGAGAGGTAAATAAAGATCACATTTTATGTATGAGTTTCTATGAAAGAAACCTCCATAATTGAAATCTGATCTGCAGAGTTCTCTCTCGTGGGCATAGAGATGAGTCGTGTTGCTTCCCACGAACCCAGACGTCGACTAGGGCAACAAGAAGAGAGTTGTAAGAGTTGAAAACTCTTGAGACTCTTTCTCTCTCAAGGGGCATGGAATTCAGAAGATTATTTAGCTCTTTGAATTGTCACAAAAAGAGATAGTGTAGCCCTCGTTTTATACTTACTGTACATGTCCAACATGTACCATGGTAGCCCTTGGATTTTAAGTCAAGGGCTAAGAGCAAGTCCTAATTCAATCAGGATCATCTCCTTATTATCTCCAATCAATAATAATTAATTAAAATAAAATAAGAAACAACTTCAAAGTCCTAATTTAATAAGAACTCAACAACATGGTGGACCATGTATACTTAGTATACACGCCCACCACCTTCCATAAATGGAAGTTGTTGTTGCAAATTTAATTATCTAAATAATTCACTTGATAATCGTATTATCAACATTAGAGAATTTATGAAATTAATCCTCAAAGCTTATGAATCATATTCACGAGCTCAAAATTAAATGAAAATCCAATTTACATCTATAAGATTAATGTGAATCAAATTCACACAATCTCATTCCTGGAAAAAATTATGTAAATTATATATAAATTTTTATACGAACCACATCCAAATAAATATTAATTATTGTAAATCGCTATTCACATTAATCAATGAGTATACTTGTTAATCATATTCATAAAAGTGCCTTTATCAATAATATGTAATAATTATAATTACTACAATATTGCCATTAACAAGTATGAGTCCTGATCCCAATAGGACTCATGAGATAAATATGCAGATACTTGGAGATTATATCCGGGAGATCATATTATCCATGTATAGTCACTTGAAATGTGGATAAATATATAATTTCAGGGTTTATACCATTTTTGCGAAAAATTAGTCTTCAAGAATGTTGAGCTTGAGTTGTAACACCTGAAATTCTTATTTTTTTCAATAATAATTATGTCTCGCTCGTTAAACATTGTATTTGTCATAGCGATTATACCGTCATTTTTAATGGCTCCTACACCCTTTCTTTATTGTCTCTAGGTGCCTTTGCCAAGATGATCCTCTCTCCCCTTATCATGTTATCCTTCAAATGGAACCTCTAATTAGGGGAATTAGATCTCTTGTCATCGAATAGCTAATCACCCCTTTTTTATCAATAGGATCACTACTTTCTCCTACAATTCCTCTTTATGCTATCAACATCATGTGCTTTCTAAATGGGTCCAATTGCTCCCTAAGGAACTTCCAACTTGTTTGAGAAATTTTCTCACTTATCTGAGCAGTTCCTTGATCTTAATAAATCTTCCTTCTATGTAAAAAGAACTTCTTTATAAATCATTTGGACAATCTGCACACTATTAGTGGATGATCTCGTGATAATTTCCCTTTCACTAACCTTGGCTGTCCAATTACCATTAGTCATCTAGAAGTTGTTGGTGATCTCCCATTGATCATTAAAATTCGAAAAAAAATAGTTAGATGGAAAAAATAAAGCTTTCTTTCTCGAGTTGCTTCCTCCTTATCAGCTTGTTCTTACCTCTATTCATATGCACTTACTATGCATTATAGATATCCCTAAGTTTATTCCTTTCAATCTTGAAAAATCATTTGCTAATTTCTTCTAGGGATAAACTGATTCCAAATACAAATATCACTAAATTGTCCGGTCCTCCACTTGTACCATCAAGGATTAAATGGGGTTAGGTATGCATGATTTATTCTTCTTTCTCATTAGCCTTACAACCAAGAAAGGGACTATCTATAAGTATGATACGCATTACTCTAGGCTCACCCACTCTCTTTATGGTCCTATCAACAACCTCATTAAAGCTTTCCTCCTACTATAAGGCATTTGCTCGAGGAAGCTTGGATCAACTTCCAACCTAAGATTATTTGGATAATTAGTCAAGGGACTACTCATTTTTCGCATTCCATCTAGGTGGAAAACTCTCCACTTTCACTCACTACTGATTTCTCAAAGATTGTCCTCAATCAACATAAAACACTTTTTTCAGAGCCACCTTAACATTATGGAGTTCCTTAATTTGCCCTCTCTAATCTAGGAAAAATTTCTAAAAACTACTCGTATGTTAGGGGTGCACATGGTTAGGATTAGATAGGATTTTAACTTAATACATGTTCAATCCAACCTTTATATATTTTAGCTTCTTCCATTCCAATTGAATCTCTTAAATATCTAAACTCAATCCAATAAATTCCATCATATTACTAATTGAATTGGATCGGATTTTTATTACTCAAATATTGTCACTTCTTAAGTTAAAATAAAGTTTTATAGCAAACTAGACCTCGATATTTGAATCATAGTTGTAAAACTGATGATATGGATAAATATGAAGATGAGAATACTTTTTTTATAAAAAAGGAAATATTCTTGCAATGGATTTAATATAAGAAATGATTTCATAATTAAATAGCATACATGAAATCCATATAATTATAGAAGTATCATATAACTAGAGAAGTATCACGTTGACTTCGAATAAAGTTGTAAGTATGTGTATAGTAATTACGAACTATAAACAACATGCAAGAGGGGGAATAACCACACGCATGGGGGAGGTAGGGTGTCATAGTCATGTATGGGAGGGACGACGGCTATGATTAATGATGAGGGGGAAGGATCTGTGGGGTGGACGATGGTGTGGTTATTCATTTCAATTGGGGAAGTTAGATTTTAGACTTTAGGTTATTATCTTGTTATTGCTAGCAGTAGAAAATGTTAGATTTGAGTTTGGGGATTTAGAATGAAGAGAGGGGTGTTAGAAATTTAGAAAAAAGAAAGGGATGGTTTGGAGTGTTTGACAGAATAGAGATGGTTTCAATAAAATTTAAAATAAAATTTGATTTATGTTCATTGTTATTGATATAAACGTATATTTACACTCATAATCCTAAGTAGTTTCATATTTACGTACATAACCCTCTATAATCTTGAATTACATCCATAACATCGAATCGACATAACAATGTGTTAACTTCCATCCATTTCTCCATTCATTTTTTTACGGAATATGCCAATATTTGATAATTTTACCTCCTAAGAAAAATGCACTTCAAAAGATGGGCCCCAATCTTCCTCCCTCAACTTCGACAAACAGAGCACCACCCTGAGCTTGTGGATGAGGGACCTAGAGAGGGGCAGAAGGGGCTGGAGGGGGCTGCGGAGTGGGATGGAGGGGGTGGCAGAGGGGGTGAGGATGGTTCTCTCTCAGTCCTTGTTTTGTTCTTTTACTACAGGGAAGCAATGGGCAGCCCTTTTTTCCTCGTTTTCTTCTCCAAGCGCACCAGAGGAGATAGAGAGTAGAGGAGTCTCAATGGAGCAAAGGAGGACATTTTGTCAACTTCAGCTGCAGGTGGGTGTTGGGTGTCACTCGAGTGATGCTTACAGATGGCGATTGCTCCTCAACCATAATTGTAGGTCGGTGCGAGAAGGTCCTGAGGGAATAGGAGATGGCTAAGGAGAGCGCAGAATGGTGCATCAGCTTGCGGCTCCTCGGGAAGGGGGAGCTTCATGAGCTCAGACTCCTCCACTTTCTGGAGTACGGTCTTGACCTACTTGCAAAGGATGACATCTTTAGGCTCCTCATACCTTCTCGCTCTACCTTCCATGTCTACCACCTCCAGTGAAATCCTCACCGGAGACGAGGGTACCCATCCCCCATATTGTACAGGTCCTCAGCACAAGGTTGAGGCTCCCTTACGATGCCCTACTCTGGTGATGGCCTTAAATATCTAGCTAAATGCATGTATATAACATTACTTTGTACAAAATAGCATTCAATTATTAATTTATTTATAATGTATATAATATTGTATTTAATGCCAACATAAAAGAATAAATGAAGAGAAGAAAAAGAAATGAAATACCAAAGGTATAAATGACCCTAAACCCCAAGATTAAGTCAAGAATTGACTTGGTTGACCAGGAATAAAGTAGGGGGAGATAAGGGCCAACACAATAAAAACCCTCATTTTAATTCTCCAAATAAGTTATTTTTGGGACCCATTTTGTTCTATATTATTTATACATCAAATCAATAAGCTCTGTACCTGAAAGTTGTAGATAAAAATGCATAGAAAGATACATAATTTATTTCACATAAAAGTAATACATATTATACTTTCTACACTAAAAATAAAATTCCTAAATCCTAACTTCGTATATATATATATAACTCCTCCATATGAACTTAAAATTCATCAAAATCATCTTTAATTGTATATAACTTTTATTAGCTACTTAATGAAGGTAATGTCATTTAATTTGGAGTTAAGATGCAAAAGTTAGGTTTTAGATCCATGTTGTATATTATACCTTAATAAAATATTCATTTTATTTATTCTTTATATTTGTCATTATTTTTTTATAAAATTGTATAAATTATTTGAAACACATGTAGAAAAATTTTTTTAAAATAAAATCAAAATAAATATTATATAAAAATACATAGGTTCTGGATTGCTACATATACCTATATAATAAATATACCTATTTATTAAAATGTAGAACTAACTTCCAAAAATACAATAAAAATATATTTATGTATACTTAAATAAGTTAAAATTATATAAAATACATGTAGATAATAATAAAATCTAAAGTACGGAATAAAAATAAAATGTACGAGATATAGGTCAATATACCTCTGATTATATATATATATGTATATATATATATATTAACTCATACTAAATTAACTAGAAAAAATATATAAAAACCATGATAAAATACTAAATAAAATAATAAACATATTTTATATTTTTTAACTTTTATTTAACTACTTCATTTACTATTTATCTATTATTTTTTATTCTTTTCTACATTGTTTTATCGTTATTTGCTCCTAGGTAGACCAATGGAAATCCACTATGCCTTGACCCCAGGTCAACTGCACAGTCCTCCCCTGTTGTCTCTATCAAAGCATGAGGAGCCTCATTTCTCCTATTTTTCACGCATGATACACTACTCGAGAGGGACCACTTTCTTTTGCAAAAATCTTTGCCCTTCGATCAGTCCCCTCGCCATTCTCCTAGAATCATTGTAAATGAACCACGTTGATCCATAGAATCCTCACATGATCACCCTCTCCTTTGCATGTAAATATCTCTGCCTCCTCCATTTTTTCTTTTTGGCTCACAATCGTTGGTTAGAACCCTCAGGCCATTGCACGGCTACGTAGTTCTTAGTGACAGCTTGCCTCGCGTTCGTCCTACAGCACACATGATGCCTCAATTAGATTGAACCCCATGGTCAGAGCTTTGCTCTGCCATGCCTTCTGCTCCTTGGGGTAACACCTATATTTGAGATACTTTTTTTATCACATTTCTAGTGCAATTTCAATTCTTGTATTTTATTTCTGCATTTCATTCCACCTTTTGATTGTAGTAGTAGTTTAATTCAGAGATCTGGTGCACGTCAGAGCTCTAGAGCTTCAGCCGTCGTCCGCCTATCGAACCCATGTTCCAACCACAATGTTCACTCCATTAGCTTCCCCAAACGCTTCTCTACGCCTAATCCCTCAACTCAACCTGATCACCTCCTGATCAGCGAATCGACGCCTACTCCCCCACCTTTGCATGAGTGTCGTCGCCATGCCTACCCTCTCGACTATTCCACCCAATAATGGTGTGGGGACCTTCGCCTGTGCTTGCCCTTCTTAACCCCTCACAGTTTATTTTATTTTTGGTATACATTTTATATTTTTGGTGTTTTGCATATAACCCCGCACAGTTTATTTTATTTACAAAAATACCCATGCCAGCATGATTTATTTTATGCATGTTTATCTATTTTTATAAATATCATCCGTGATCCAAAAAAATTTTAAAAATAGGATATGGTTCCTTCTTGCGTGGTCTTTTACGATATATAATTAATTTTGCACTTCATGGATATTTCCTATTTATTAATTATTAAATATAACACGTTTATTCAATGTTAGCCTTAAAAAAATAAAAAAATATATATAATAGTATTAAAAATTCCAAAAAATAGTATAAGCTTATTATTGTATTTTGTACCTCCATATCAAAAATCCTAAAAATAGAAAAAGAAAAACATTAAAAATGTAAAAGCTTCAAAATCCTTATAAAATTTATAAAAAAATAAAAAATTCTAAAAATATTAGTTTATACTTTATTTTTTATTTATATATATTATTAAGTATTAAAATTAGTTTTGAGAAATTTTAACTTTATTATATATTTTTAAATCTCAAATCAATCCGACCTGTTTTAAAACTCCTTGATTTTGTATATTTAGGACTTTAAAAGTACCTAAAAATTAGAAAAGAAATCTTGAAAAATCATAAAAACATTATAGAAATATTAGAAACACAAAAATATTTTATTCGGGATGTTTTGATCATTCATATAATCATCTATATTGTATTATACTTAAATAGAAATATATATATTTTATATGTACTGTAATTATTATAAATAATTTATAAATTTTTTTAAACCTTTAAAAAATATTGTTCTTCTTTATATTTCCTTTTTTGTATATTTATTATATTTTATATTATACATTTCATTATATTATACATATTATAAATATAATTATATATATATATATATACTTATGCTATATATTGAAAAGAAAAAGAAATTAAAAATTAGAAATTTATAAAAATAAAATAAAAATTATAAAATATAAAAAAATTATTTATTTAATTAAAAAATCACAAAATGTTTTAATTGATTAATTAAGAAGAAACTGTGCAAATACGCATATATTATTAATTATTCATTATTTATTTATAATTAACAATATGCCTACTACACTGACTTGACTCCCTGTGTTCATACCCTACCTTCTTGTCACTATGCACACTTGTTTTGTAGGGTTATAATAAATTTTGATTCACGCCTAAGTTTGCATTGATTCATATTATTGAGTGGGTAAGTTGTTGCTTAGTCCATTGGTATTTGAGAGCTGTCGTCACAACGACTTAGAGGACCTGCCTTGTGTAGATCATAAGACACTTCCTCGGATTATTTGGTACTAAACAAAAGGCATCGTTGAAGGGGAGTAACAGACTGTAGCATTCACTTTATACGTTACACTCATTTTTCTTTTATTTTCTGTAATTTATTATTTATAATTATTTTGACTGTTCTAATCCATATTTATTGTTGATATGTCTTGCGAGGGATCGCTCGGTGATGGTTATTTTTTCTGAGGTAGACGCACCCGAGTCGAGCAGAGGTTAGCCTCCTACTTGTGAGCCAACTAGGAGAGAGCGGGAGATACGAGTAAGGAAGAAGGAGAAAAGCAACCCGACTTCAGTTTTTATTTTCATTTTTTATGACAGAGAGTTTAATTTTATTTTTGTAAATTAATTTATAATAAATTTGGACTACTATACCCTACGAGGTCCATTGACCGCGCGATTGTTCGCCCGGGGGCCTCATTGGTTTTCACGGTTGTCTTAGCTTTCTTTTCTTTTGTTGTTTCTCATGATTTGAGTTTTGCAACTTCATTTTTATTTTTAATTTATGTGACTGAGCCCTTAGACCTAGGATTGCTTTGTCAATTAATTTAGATCCAAACCCCTAATAAATTCATGTGCATATATTCTTATACGCTTGGACTTAGATCCAATCTAATTGTTCATTACAAGGATTTGAACCCACCTGTTGTGAGATGCTCTATACAAAGCTTGCAGGATCTGTTGTGGCAGACACCAATG
The DNA here is from genome assembly GCA_037367405.1 of Ottelia alismoides. NCBI lineage: Eukaryota > Viridiplantae > Streptophyta > Magnoliopsida > Alismatales > Hydrocharitaceae > Ottelia > Ottelia alismoides. The sequence goes on along the minus strand of JAZKJV010011487.1, from coordinate 16,739 downwards.
AGCATCCATGATCGGACCCTCATGGATTCTCATCTGAGTAGTAAAAATCTAGTTCTTCACGCTAATATCATTCCTGGGCGATTTCATCGGATTGCATTTCATATAGAATAGTTTTCAATTCTATTTAAGCATCTCGGATGGAGAGAGTTAGGAAGCATTGTAAGTCTTCTAACTATGCATGCATCATCGATTCTCGATTTGCATTGTTTTTCCAGTCTTCTCTCTCTGATTTTGGCGTCCTAGGATGATTAATGGAATTGGAAACTCTGTAGGTGATTGCATTGAAAAATACAAAAAAAGTGATAACCTTAAATAAAACTAGGACTGCTAGCTCTATTTGACTTTTACGTAATAGATTCATTGTTTTGGGAAGAGCAACTCCCACCTTAGACACAAGTTGTATTCTGATTGAGTGAGCCATGTACACTTAAGGAATAGATCCACCTCCTTATACTTGTACCCTAACCCTTTGGGTCAGCTCTTGGCTGCGGCTACTTGTCGCAAGCACTTGCCTCCGACCCTAGATGAAGTGATTCATGTTCAAGAAGGTGTGGTTCACCAACTTGAGCATGGTCACTATAGGAGACCACCTGTGAGCTTGTATAACTGATTGAAAATCATATAACTCTAAAATTGAAAAGATAAAATGAGTGCCATCCTTGGTCTTCACTATGTTGAGTAGGTGAAATGGAGTTTGCTTTGTGCATTGTTTACAACTTTGGATCTGTTAGAATTCGTCTTTTCTTTAAATTAACTATCTCCGAGTCTTTTCTTCTTTTCTTCTTTTCGTTTCTTGAGCCGTTTTTCTTTTGTTGGTGTCGTGATTTTCGGTATTGACCTTCACTCTTGCGACCAGATATTGTGGCTTTCTTCTCACCCATATCACTAGATTTTAGGTTCGATCAAGGAGACACTCTCTTCTTGAATCATAATTTTGTTTTTGTTTCGCCAATCTCACTCGCTCTCCTCGTCTCCCCTGTATCATCTGTTCTTTCACCCAGGAATGATATGCTGAGTGATGACACATGCATTGAGGTTTGAATTGCACTAATTATTTATGTGAACCGGGCAAACTTAAAAAGCTGAAATGAGTGTGCTCTCTTTTGTGGGTCTGGATCTGATTTGTGCATAGGTATTCTTACAGATTCTGTTTTGGCATGCTTATAGATGTGTTGCTTTATTGTGGAGTTTTGATCTTGCACATCGAATTGAGGATGTGATCAATTTCTAATTATTTGATGATGCTACCTATGGTTGGTTCCACCTGTCTTGATTCATATGTCGAATGTTCTATCATTTATTTTCTTCAAAGCAACAGTACTCGGAGCCCACATGGTTTCACTTCTATCATTTATGTGCTTCAAAGCAACAATACTCGGAGCCCACATGGTTTCACTCCCATTCTTGACTGATCAATCCTCCATCTCCTACCTTTCCTATCCCCATTAGGCACTCAGCGAATTTTTGTATGATATCTTGAGACATTTTAGCTAATATGATTATTTGAGGGATTGTTGTGTGATCGCTCTGATGATCTTTGTCCCTCCCATAGTCTTATGCCCTCTTACCGATTGATGATTGATCAGTTTCTTGGGTACATGAGCTTAGATGCTAGCATCTCCCTCATATCATTAACTTAGTTTGCATTATTCCCCAAGGACTATCTACACGAGAATGCAACATTCTCTTTATAATCAGTTTCACTCATTACATGTGCTTCCGTTTTGCTGGAGCACGAGACCGAGTCGTCTGATATAAGTCTCCAGTCTCACAATCTCATTGTGTATCTGATATGCCAGATCACGAGACTGATTATTTTACTAATGTGACTCCTTTAGATCTGCTCTCCTTGATGGTCCTCACAAGGATGAGCCATGTCTTCTGACTATTCCCTGATTAGTTCACAGTAATCTCCAAGGGTTATCTGCGGGAGACTGTGATATTTTCTAGATCTTCAGTCTCTTTCTCTGCTGGGCAACCAATCTTTCACCTGATGAGACCACCTTTGTTGATCTGTCTGATGGATCTGACTCCTTTGAGTCTTCTCTCCTTGACGACCCTCGCAAGGATGAATTCTATTCTGATTATCCATTGCCTAGTATGTATCACTTCCCGAGAGTTATCTGCGGGAGGATACATCATTTTATTGGTACTCGATTTCATTTCTATGTATGTCTTCGATCTGTCGGATCATGAGATCGAGACTTCTGACATGTGTACTCGATCTCATCTTTCTTTATGTGCCCTATCTATTGGATCACGAGATCGAATATTCTGATTTTTCTGTGATTTCTGACTCATCTGAGTCTACTAGCCTTGATGACCCTCGCAATATTGAGTCGTGTCCTATGATATTCGATACTTTTCTACGATCTTTCGACCTTATTTTCATCGGATATCGAGATGCATAGAGAGTCTCCTATTCTTCACTTTTTGTATCTTATCAAAACTATGAGTGACATGGAGGAATCTACACTATTCCTTCAACCTCCACATCTTACAATATCAGCTTTGATCTCTCGTTCTATTTTTACGAGCTGTTAGTTATCAATCCGCTTTTCCCGGTAGTAGACACCCACTTGATTGCATATTAGGATGTCTTTCTCCTTCTAACTGTGTCATCATTCTCATAGGGAGACGATGACAATACGGTTTTTAATTGTCCGATATTGTCCTGCACTTCACCATTTTGTTCTGCTTGTATATACGTGTTTTGTTTTTTTCATTCTTACCTTCTTCCGCATGTTTTTCTGCACCCCAGATCAACTGATGTATCTTTGTGTCTATACATAGGATGTACTTTGTCCTAAGTATAGGGGGGTATAGCCACCATATTGTTCATGTTCATCTTGTTTCATCACTTCTGTTGTTTCCTATGTTTAGGTCTCTTTTACCCTAAGTATAGGGGGAGTGATGCATAAATTCACCCAAAGTATTTTAACTTTTTTTATCGGTTTTATTGGTCCCCTCAACTATATCCTCTCTTGTTGATTTTCCTGTCTATACTTAGGTATATTTTACTGATGAAGAGGATTTCCACGAGACGATCTCTCAAGGCGAGATCGCAGTCAATGCATTTGACTGCTCAAGAAACCCAAGTCAATAAACAATTAACCCACGAAAAATTAATATAAATGAATAGCAAGAATGTGGAGTTAAAATTTTTTATACTCTACAATACAAAATGTATAGCATGCAAGCATGTAGAGGTCAAACCACAGAGAGCAAGTCAGGTAGCCTATGATTATTTCTAATCAATGTATATTATGTACATGTGTACCTTTATTCATTATGCAGGCTTTTTATGCATATATTTATTATTTACTATTTTTTGAAATTAATAATGAATATCTAGGTGTAATATATTAGATTAATACATATATACATATTTATATACACATAAGTGAAGATGTACATATAAGGTATGTACACATTTACATAAATATAGATTTTTTATGTACGTATATATATTAATAGTAATAAGTTTTTTATATTTTCTGATTTAAACAAAAATCTTCGTAACTAAGTATATAATATGGAAATATATATGGTTATACATATAATTTAATATAAAGTAGTTATAAATACTAATAGAAATGAATAAATATAGGAAATGAATTTTTTTTGGATTTTATATAAATTCATAATGTTTTTATGATTTTTCTGGAGTTTTTTCTAATTTTGAGGAATTTTTAAAGTCAAAGGTGCCCTAAATCTGGGTTTAATTAAATAGGATGAATTGAATTGAAGATTAAAATAGAAATAAAATACAAAATTCTTCAAATCAATTTTAGCATGTATATGTTAATAAAAAGAAAATTCAGAAGCAAAAATAAATATTTTCAGGGATTTTATATTTTCTTTACTAGACTTTAGAGCTTTTTAATTTTTTTGGTTTTGTTCTATTTTTAGGTATTTTCGGTCTGTAGTGGTCAAATATAGTAATACGCAACATATTTTTAGGGAGTTTTTCAAAATGATTTTCTATTTTTATATTTTCTAAGTTAAACAGGGATAAAATAAGCTCATTTTGATTTTTAATAAATACTTAAAATGCCAAAATTTCAAAAAAATATAGCGTGAAAATAGATGTTGGCAGGCATCTATACCTATTTTTATCTATCCTTATTTTTGCATAATTTTTAGAGCATGGAAGCTGGATTAATAAATAGAAGAAATGCATAAAAATACAAGTACTAGCAAGGGCATATTTGCAATTAAAATAAATGTCAGGGGTTCACCTGTAAATGATGCCAAAATATACAACTAATATTCACATTTAATGGATTCAACTTGAATTCAAAAACTTCTAGGGTTATACAAGTAATCTGCCCAGCTCATGTGGGACTACACGTGAGGTGAGATGGACTGGACCTATGTGTAATATCCATAAACACCATGGGCCTCTAAGAAAATTATCCACACTTATTTACGCTATATATTTTATTTACAGGATCAATAAACAAATGCAAAAAATGGTGGTTTAAGTTTGCAATTTACCCTTATACGTGTGCGAGCCAACAGTACAGATCTCTCCATATATCCATGTGTCGCTCGTTGGATGGTCGATGACGGTTGGGCCATGGATGCTTGAGATTAGATCCAAGACGAGGATCTGACAATCATGCTCGTGTTGGTCCAACGGCTACTGGTAAATCAGAGGCTCCTCCCCAGATCGAACGGTAGATGCAACTCATGAAAAATAGGGAAGAACAAGGCCTCCCCCGTCCTTCGATCCACTATTCCTCCTCCATCCGGTCGTCTTCTTTGATGTTCTTGGGCTTTACACCTCCGGGGATGTGTTCTGCAGCGAGTGGTGCTAACAAATGGTCCTATATCCAGTGCGGGGGTCCTAGAGGTCGATCGAAGTTGGGGCACCTAGCAATCCTTGTCCAGGAGTGATTGAGTCCTAGGAGGGGTCGTTTTGCCTTGGCATCTGCATGAAAAGATCCAGTGGCTTGAAGCGAGTCGCCTCAGCCTATAATGAAGCTGGATTACACGGCAGATGAGGTGGATGGTGAAGCTTCGACGTAAGGCGGAGGGGAGCTTCGATTCACTGATCAGAGCGTGATTAGGTTGGTATAAGTGATTTGTTAGATGGAGAATGCGAAGGCAGATAGAATGGGATGATGCGGTGGTTGGAAAAGTGGTCACAAATGGTGAAACAGTTTTCGGTGCTCTAGAGCTCCAGCAAGACATCTAAGCTATCCAATCCTTAATCATTAATCAAAACTTGAAAGAAAATGCAGAAAATGAAAGAGGCGAATGAAATCTACCTAATGGAATTAAAAATGTGCAGCTTTTATACTTGCGATGAAGCAGGGAGCAGGGTGGCCAGAGAACCACCTTGGATTGATGCCTTGTCCTCACTTCGTCGCCTCCAAACACGAGGAAGCTCTCAATTGTCACATGTACTTCTACACTCACGCAAGGGCATAGAGCAAAGCTCAAAGGGGGATCAAGAGGCACAGGAGAAGCATAGTTTCTTATTTATAAACAAGGTGGTCGAGGCTTATTGATCGAGGATATGTGACTGAATCGAAGAGAGTTGCTTAGATCTTTGGCTAAGGCGTGAATCAAGGGTGTTTAGTCTCCATGAATCGTGCATCATGTCTCGTCAGAGCATCCGAAAAATGGGCGAAAGACATGAGTCTGACATTCTGGCGACTCGAGGAAGAGAGAGGAGGTGTTGACTAGGGTTAACAATCCTAAACTATGATCAGTCCACCTCGACCGCTACAGAACAAAAAGGCTGGATTTATTAGAAAATAATTAATTAAAAGTAGTAAATGATTTTATTAATTTTTAGTTATAAAATAAAAAATGTTTTTATGTAGTAATATGATTTTTATTTTTTGGGGTCTATTTATTGTAAGTTAATTTTAAGGGTATATTTATAGGTATATTAATCTATGTTTTGAGTATTTATTTTTATTTTGTATTTTTGATTTTATTATTTTATTTTCTTATTTTATCTATTTACTTCTTTTTAAGTACATAAATAAATTTCTATTTTATTTTTCTAATGTTATTTGTATACTAAATAAATAGGGGTATATGTCATATAGGTAGAAGTGCATGTATATCTTCTGTGTTTATATACACTTATGTTATTTCATATTTTCTTTATATTTTTCTTATAGTTTTAATATGTATATAGGTAATATTTACAAAATTTTAAAAATATAAAATTGTAAAAATAATAAAGAATATATAAAATGAATATTTTAATCATGTATGCTATACAACAGGGGTCCAAAACCTAACTTTAACACCTTAACTCCAAAAAATATGAAATTACCTTCATTAAACAGCTTATTAAAATATATATACAATTAAAGGTGATTAATACATTTTGAGTTTTGTTTAAGAGATATGGGTCTGTGAAGTTGAGATTTTGGATTCTTATTTTGGGTTGTAAAAGGTACATTGTATATTATTTTTGTGCAAACTTAATTTTGTATTTTTCTATAATTTACTATCTACAACTGTCATGTACGAAGTTTATTGATTTGATGAATAAATAATAGAAAATAAAATGATTCCCAAAAATGATGTATTGATGAATGAATAAATATGATTTTTATTGTTTTTTTACCATTATCTCCCTCAACTTTATTCCTTGTCGACCAAATCAATTTTTGACTTGGTCTCGAGGTTTAGGGTCATAAAGTACCGTTGGTATTTTATTCTTCTTCTTTTCTTTCCTTTATTCTATAAATTTGGCATTAAAAGGTGTTTTTTATGCACAATAAGTGGGACAAATAGTGATTGTTAATTTGTACAAAATAATGTTATTTACATGCATTAGGTAGGGTTTTTAAGGCCAAAATGATAGAATAAAGGTGATGAAATGGAGATTCATCACCCCCTATACTAGCCTTCGCTTGTCCCTAGCAAACACTTATGCAATAAGTGTGGAAAATGAGAAATAAAGAAAGGAAAAAGAAATAACTTGGAGTAATTGTCGACTTTTAAAGTGGTCTTTAATAAAGTCAAAGTTTGGAGCTCGGGGAAGGCCTGTGGATGAAGTGTGACATAACAGCCCTCGGATTCGATACTCCTATCATTCAGTCCAATTCACAGCTAGGTTAGAACCGTCCTCCCAGTCACATACTCTTGATACCTTGAAATGATAGAATCATGTGTTGTTGATCTCTTCCCAGACAAAACCGTTGAACCATCAAGGTGTATGCTCTTCTGGTAACTCATCATCGTGGAGATAGATATTCCCTTCTAAGGTCATGTACTCCTGATCTTTACAACAGAATGGGGGAAGAAGCCAGAAGAATGGAAAGAGAAGTGAGAATAGACCAGTGTAGTCTTCATTCTGTTGTGAAGTCGGTCAGTGTAACCAATTCTTCACCAAGAAGCAGGCTTTTTCTGAAGCTTATTTTTTATGGATTTTTTTGGTATAGGCTTCTTTGGGTATTTTCTTTGACTTTGTACATCTTATGCATTCTTGTTCATGCCGCGGTGGATATATGATGAACGTGAATTTTCACCTCTTTAATAATATAATATTATAGTATAGGAGATGAAAAGCGATCGATCAAAAACTACAATATTTGAATGTTGCAGAATAATTTTTACTTGGCAAGTCTACCAAGGTCGAACACAAGGAATAATGATTTTAGTTGCATGGTTTTCAATTAATTTGAATAATTAATTAAATACTAGGGCAATTTCTATATCAGAAAATAAAGAGAAAATGAAAAGAAAGAGAAGAGATGCAAAGAAAATAATAGAGAAAATAATCAAGCTCAGGATATTTGTTTTATATATTTTCATTCCTGAATGATATGTTCAAGAAATCCTCAAAGTTAATCATAGATCAAAAATCAGATAATAATTTGTCCAATTGAATTCAAGCTGCAGACATGGAAGTTAAATAATGAATAATCGTAGAAATACAATGATTTTTTAGAAGATTATCTTTACTCTAAATTTCTATGATTTAATCCTCAAAGAGTGAATCAATGATATCAAAGGAATAGATCAAATCAAATTTCTTCTCAATTAAGTCCCTGCAAAGATTAATTCCTCAAAGAAGGATTGACAATATTAAGAAGAGGGTTAATCAAATAATATCTCCATAATCGAGTCCCCTACAGAAATGTAATCCTCAGAGAATGATTCTTAATAATTAAAAAAGGATTGATCAAACTAAAATCCGCAATTACATCCCTACAAAACAGATCATTAAATCCTCTCAATCAAGTATTGCACAAGATATCAGAAATCAACCTTTATGTATCACGAGGTTAAAATAATAATCATCATCAACAACTAGCCCCATATCTGTCCATAAGATATATAATATGAAAGAGTATGGACTAAGCTTTAAAACTACATATCGTGCGTAAAAACCTGAGTTTAGATGGAGAGGATATATAATTGAAATGTAAGGGACTAAAATGCAATAAATAAAGTTATTTTCTTTTCAAAATTGTCCCTAGAGGACTTATTTGCAATTATGGAAAAATCATGGGTCTCATATGAAAATTGTCCACAAACGCGTGTGCACGTGCCTCGGCTAGCAGGGGCCTTTTTATAATATATTTAAACCACAAGGTCTCATTTGCAAATTTTCTTGTAGGTCACGTGCAAGGCACGCGATGCTGGCATTAGCTACTAACAGCGACCTTCTTGTACTTTTCTGGAATGATAGGGAGGTAGGTGCAATTTTTCCCCGCAGCACGTGCCTCACGTGTGAAGTGGAGGTTCAGGAGACTAAGCTGAGCCTCGGGTGCGGAGGCAGCAACTCGGTGGGCCAACTCTACACGTGGATCTTTAAAGCGCTTCAGAGGTTTCGAGCCTCAAGGATGGGGTCGAGGGTCGAGGAAGACACGTGGCTATTGGTGGACCGTCAGATCAAGGGCCTGCAGCCCAATCCAATAGCTTCTAGAGGTGAGGTAAAATGGAGGCAAGGCATATCTCAGCGAGGTGGAGGTGGAGGTAGGCCGGTGGCAAGGGTGTTGAGGTGGTGGAGCATGGGAGGTAAGTGCCTCAGTCGGAGGTGCAATCCAGGCTTGTGGTGGAGCTGTCTCTCCACCTTCGTCGACATATGACTAGAGGTGGAGGGGGATTCGACGGACTTACGATGGAGCTGCGGATGCGAGGGCATGCCTGGAAGCAGAGGTCAAGGGCGTACGATGCGGAGGTGCTCGTCGGCAAAGCGAGAGATGGAGGGCGCGGTCGAGCGGCGCGTGGCCAGCACACAACTGAGCTAAAGTGGAGCGACGAAGATGCAGGGGGCTGTCGTGCAAGGTGGAGTGGAGACTACCAAGTTTCGATCGAGCGTCACGAGTCATGGTGATGGGTACCTGCAGGGGTTAGCGGGAAGCAAGGATGGAAAGGGAGTCGAGCTCTGTACGGAGGCGGGAGGTCTAGAGCTGAGCTCCGACCTTTCCAAGGTCAGAGGTGGAGCAGAGCAAGCCCCAGGCTGAGGCGGAGAGGCTCGGAGGGAGGATATGGATCGGGATTGAATCGAAAGGGAAGAGGGGATGTGTGATCAGAAGGGATGAAATGAATGCCGGGAAGAAGTACCTGAAGGATACGAACTGGGCTCAACGGTGAACCGGAGCATGGCAGGCTTCGAGGACAAAGCTGCAATGAGAGCTATGCCCTCGGATAACACCATTTTCTTTGACGAGGAGGTCAAAGACGGAGGGGCGATGTCACCACAATCCTCGTGTCTGGTTGTACCTGGAAGCTATCGTATAGTGAATGAAGGGAATGGAGGAAATGGTCGAGACTTTATAGGGTTGGAGGCTGGGTAACAGACAGGAGGTGAATGGTGTGAGTGTTACATGGAGGGGACGCGACGGTGGACATAACGGCCGGAGGTGTAGAGGGTAGAGGCGTTGTAGGAAGGTAAGGCAGTTCTAGAGGAAGGGAATGGTCACGTGCGGGGGCATGTGACTGTGGGTGAGAGAGGAGAGGAGGGGACGGGTCACGTGCTGAGCACGTGACATGGTTGGAGAGAGAGAGGTGACACGTGGCATGCCCAGGGGCTGCCACGTGTCGCCAAACAATTTCAAAAAAAAAGAGAAAGAAAAATATGGAAGAAATAGAAGGAGACCTCGGATCGAAAAATTTCCTTCACGAAAGTTCTTCATATCAACAAGATCTATAATTTTCATGAAGAAACAAAGAGCAAAAGAGGTCTCTTACAAAGTGGTATTTTTGGTGGTTTTCCATGTATATTGAAAACCCCTTTTTGGAGTTTTGCAAATTTTTAGTGATTTTTAAAGGATAAAATATTCTAGAAAAATACAATAAAATAAAAGATACTTAATTACACATTAATCTAATTTTTTAGATTTTTAATAAATAAAAAATAGGGAAATAAAATAGGAGTACGAAACAAGCGAATTTTGTGCAAACTCACAGAGGTTACTCAGACACAGTCAGTTTCTTTGATTTCGGTCTTGATTTGGATTTGGATTTTTGCCACGTGTTAAAACTTTCATCAAAGAACATAAATGAATAAAATAAAATGTGTTAATTATGTACATAAAAACTCTGGTCAAAATCGCAAAAAGATAAAATGTGCAAAAGAGGCCCAAAACCCAACTTTCACATATGAGCTCCGATTTTTATGAAATGGGTCTTGTTTTGAAGGTATTTGAAAATGGAGTACTTTAAAAATAGACAAAAAATCGGATACTCTATGAGGAAGATATGCATATTTTAATATGTCTGATATGAAATTAGGTTTTGGGTTTATTTGTCACTTATTTAAGCTAGCATTTTTTTGTATTTTTCCTTTATTCTTGTTAGTAATATCTACACAATGGAAGTGATTTTGGTGTCGATCGGAATTAGGATGAATTAATAAAAAATAGGAAAAGTTAGCAGCTTTTAGGTCAATTTACACTGGGATTTTTAGTTCCTTATTTTATGCCATTATGCATGATGAAATACAAATATTATTTACACATGTATGAATACTAATGATGTTATATTTGTGATTAAATGCATATGGATTTTGGGGAACAAAGCCTAGTTGACCAATTTTAGCATGTTGAATCAGAGATTCATCAGTATAGCATCTTTTGTTCCACACACTATTTTGGGGTCTTGGAAAAGTTGCGCCCATAGACCATTCCCCATCCGAAGCATTATCTCAATCCATCTCCGGTCTTTAGATATCAATGTTACCTAAAGTAGTGGGTTAGAGTACCGGTGTCGGCAATCACCAAGAATGGTTCCTAAGTCACCCTTGATGAAGCAGCCTTGCATCATCCTGACTGACTCCAAGATGTTTCAATAGTCCATCTATGCTAATCTAAGTGCTAGGTGTGAGGTTTCCTGTCAAGTCATTGTCTCAAGAGTCATACGGATGGTATGAAAGGTTCTATTTAAGCACATTGAATTGACTCATGATCATAGTTTTATGGAACCTAAAGAATTAGGTCAAGGTGACCAGAAACATCTCCACTTCTTGTCCTCAATGGGTTCCTCTGAAATTAGGTGTATTAAGGTCTATTCTAAGCTCCAATCTCCGAACTTTATGTTGACTTGTTCAATTGTCTATATTGTTCTGAAAAATGCAAATGCTATGTACAATGCAAGAAAAATATTTTTGTGATGCCATTTCCTTATTTTGAGTTTTTATGGAGTTTTGAAAAAGTTTTGCAAATTTTTATGCATTTTTTAAGAATATTTTTGCAAACGTTTTTGGATTCTTTGGATTTGCAAAAAAATCAAAACAAAAAGGCCTTTGGCATGAACAGGAACTATGTACAATTATTTACACGGATGCCTTCTTTTATTTACAAGACTTTAGGTTGGAGGATTTACATATTGGATGTTAGTTATTTTTGTAGGTATGTATATACAATTTGTAAAGAATTTATTTGAATGATGTGTATATATCCCTCAAACTTCCAAAATAATTTTTGCAAATAATTTTTACAACCATTTACCAATATTTGAAAGCCATTTTTGCAAAGAAAATCAAATAATATATATAGATTTTTCAAATATTTTTGCACCCATTTTCCAAACATTTGCAAATAGGTTTTCAAAATATTCTTATTTCAGACAAATAAAAGAAATTTTTACAAACAAAACATTTTTACAAAGGTTGAAAATATTTTACAAAATAATTTTCAAATAATTTTCAAAAGGTTTTTCAAATAGATTTTCAAACTCTTTTCCAAACATTTTGCAAAAAACTTTACCAGATTTGTTAATCAATATATATAAAAATAATTAGAGGAATAATATGCATCTTTTTATTAATTGATTTAATGAATTGTATATGTTTAAATATATAGTAACTTACCCATATTTATTAAAAATATGAAAGTATGAGTTATGGCTAAAGTATATACCGAGTATATGCAACCCCCCTATACTTAACTTGAGTTATGTCCTCATAGATCGAAGAGAGAAGAGAAGACATAACCCGTACTACGTATACAAGAGTCTATATTACAACGACTAAAGAATAATGAATGAAAGAATGACAAGTCGACTATCCCTCCTATACTTGGATAAAAAATCCTAAGTATAGCAGACTGTATCTACAAGCAACGAGGGTCGAGGGTGGGAATGAACAACTCAACGAGTCGTTCTGTCTCCCCCTATACTTAGGGTAAGATATCTCTAAGTATAGAATGGAATATCAACAAGAGAGGAGACAGGTGGTGAGATAAAGAATGGACAAGTTACATCACTCATCCCCATTATACTTAGGTTGAAGCATATCCTAAGTATAGAAGCAATGAATGTGGAGAACAGAGCAGAGATAGAGAATATATAGAAAAGAAGAAAAAGAAGAAAATAAAAAAACTAAAAGGAAGAGTTTTTGAGTGACATTATCTGAATCTTGCGATGTTGCTAAGGTTGGTGATGCTCCATCATTGCATATCACTTGGACATAATCGACAACGGCCAGGAAAGTGTCATGCTCAAGGTGAGGTTTTAGTAACTGACCGTTGACAACAAACGATTATGTGTCAGGAGACAATCCTGATATCACAATACTTTCGTTGTCACACACTTCTTGCACTCTGAATGTCTCTGTCCATTTACTCTTTAATTTTCCCGAGAATATCTTCAACTTTACGTCAAATAGCCACACTTTCTATCCAGTCTTGAAGGTCATTCATCTGATGTGCTAGTCATGCCAGCGTTTAACCTTCTCCTTGTACATCAATGTGTTATCATATGCATAGTCTCGGAATTCCAAGAGCATGTTCAGATCCTCTTTTCTTTTCTGAACACCCTTTTAAGAGTCTAAATTGCAAATATTGACTGTCCACAATGCTTTATGAATTAATTCCACGAGCAGATGGCATGGTTTTCCATATACAAGATGGTAGGGTGACATGCCCAAGGGAGACTTGTAAGCAGTCCTATATGTCCAAAGGACGGAGTCCAACAGTTGGGACCATTTCTTTCTGTATCACTTCACAAGCTTTTGCAAGATCGTCTTGATTTCCCTATTTGATAATTCAACCATGTCGTTGGTCTGAGGATGATAAGGAGATGTGGCTCGATGCTCGATGTCGTACTCCTTTGTTAATTTCTTGACCTCTCTGTTAATGAAGTGACTACCCCCGTTTGATATTAGTATCTTTGGAATCCCGAACCTCAATATTATGTTCTCTCTTAGAAAGAAACAGACTGTGCGGTTGTCTATGGCTTGAGCGAGGATAGCTTCAACCCAGCGATTCACATAATCAACGGCAAGAAGGATGTGCTTGTATCTCTTATTGTTAGGAAAGGATCCCATGAAATCAATGACCCAAGCATCGAATACATATGCAATCTGAATGAACTTCAGGGGTATGGAATTTTAAGTTGTAAAGATCCCTCCAATCTCTGATTGTCATTGCAGTGCTTGACGTATGTTGCGGCATCCTTAAAAAGTGTAGCCCACCAGGGGCCACACTATAGTACTTTAGCTATCGTTCTATCTCCATAGTGGTGTCCACTGGATTTGAGCGAATGACAATGCTCGAGGACACTATGATGCTCCTCCTGAGGGATACACATGTGCTAAATGTAGTCTGCTCCTTCCCTGAATAAGAGAGGATCTTCCCATTGGTACAAATGGATAGTGGACAAGAGCTTGTCCTTCTTGATCTTCGTCCAATCTTGTGGAACTACACCAAATACGAAGTAGTTCACAATATCGGCATACCAAAGGAGTGAATCCACAAACAGAATCGACTAGTCAGGAAAGGTGTATGTGATGGGTGCACTGCTCAGTGGAGGCTCTTGTTGCTCAATTCTGGAGAGGTAATCTGATACCACATTTTGAACCCCATGCTTATCTTTGATTTCCAAGTCGAACTCCTGGAGGAGAAGGATCCGTCTGATCAGTCTAGGATTGTCATCCTTCTTGTGTTGTAAGTATCGATTAGCAAAGTGGTCAGTGTAGATAGTGACTTTTGATCCAAGCAAATAGGATTTGAACTTCTCTAAGGTGAATACGGCAACCAGCAATTCTATCTCTGTGATAGTGTAATTTCTCTACTCTTCATTAGTATTTTACTGGCATAGTGAATGGCATAGGATGCCTTGTCTTTTCTCTTTCCTAGAATATCCCTAACTGCAAAGTCTGACACATCCATCATGATCACAAAAGGGAGAGACCAATAAGGTGGTTGTAGGACTAGAGCTTGAGTGATTAGCTCCTTCAACTGATTAAATGAAAGGAGAACCCGCTGATCAACATTAAACTCGATCTCCTTGCACAACAATTATGTAAGAGGTCGGGCGATGCAGCTGAAATGTCTAAAGAATCTCCTGTAGAAACCCACATTCTTGAGGAATGACCTTACATGTCTGACGTTTTGAGGTGGTTCTAGATTGACAATTACATTCACCTTTGTCGGGCGACTTGCATGCCACGTTTGTAAATGACGTGACCCAGCATAATCCCTTCTGTGACCATGAAGTGGCTCTTTTCCCATGATAGCATGATATTGACTTCACGGCATTTCTGAAGTACTCGGTCCAGGTGCTCAAGGCAGGCATCAAAACTGTCACCATAGACTAAGAAGTCATCCATAAACACCTTAAGAAAACCACCAATCGTCTCGGCAAAGACTGCAAGCATGCATCTTTGGAATGTAGCAGGTACGTTGCACAGACCAAAGGGCATTCTCTTGAGAGCATAGGTGCCAAACGGGCAAGTGAAGGTTGTATTCTCTTGGTCTTATGGGGTGATTGGCACTTCGTTGAACCCATAGTACCCATCCAGAAAGTAGAAGAACTCCTTGCCGACTAGTCTTTCCAACACTTGATCTCTAAACGGCAAGGGGAAGGGTTCCTTCTTGGTTGATGCATTAAGGCGGTGGTAGTCAACACATACATGCAAGGATGTCGGTACTTGAGTAGAAATCTCCTCTCCTTTGTCCTTTTTTACTAGCGGTTTGCCCGAATTTTTGCGTAACAACATGTAGAGGGTTCACCCATTTCGAATCGGAGATGGGATAAATGAAGCCTGTATCACATCGTTTTGTGATTTCTTTCATGATGACATCCCGTAAATTTAGGTTCAGTCTTCTCTGAAACTCTCGGGACGGTTTGGCATCTTCTTCCAAATAGATTTGGTGTGAGCACAGAGCAGTATTTATCCCGTGAAGATCTGAGACGTGCTAACCAAATGCATTGCACTTCTTTTCTAGAACCTCAAGAAGTCGAAATTCTTAACTCTGGGTCAGCCGGTTGTTGATGATGATCGTATACATGTTCTCTGCACCCACAAGGAAAGCATACTTAAGGCCTATCAGATGTGACTTTAATTATTGTTCTGACCTGGCCTACTTCTCGGTTACTTCAGAAACTGTATTGGTAGGTGGATGATCTGTCATAGCCTTAAAGGTGGTGCTGCTCACCTCAGTGGATATTTGTTCAACAGACAATGTGTTGAACAGATCTACAACAAATTCATCATGTTCGGACTAGCATGAATTGTCTGACTCAAAGAGATCCATCAACAAATAGGATTTTGTTTCCCAAGTGCCTTCAAGGCTTGTGTTGATTGTGCTTTCCCATGCCTCCTCAGGAGAGAGGATTTCCAGAGTCCATTTTTCGTTCTAAGAGAAGTTTGTATCTCTGATCTCTACAATCAAGTCACAGTCTACTTCAGGTGGTGTTGCATGACTTTCATCATATACAATATTTGGTTCACTGACCATGTCTATTATAACTCTGTGATTGCTTGAGTTGAACGTGATCTTCCCAGACCCATAGTCAACTACGGCCTCTGCAGTGCGTAGGAATGGTCGTCCAAGGATAATAGAGGCCTGAAGTAATGGTGTAGGGGAGTCCATATCAAGGACCACAAAGTCAATAAGAAACTTCATATCATGTACCTTTACGACAACATCCTCCAACAGACCTCAGGGTTGCTTGATGGATCGATCAGCAAACTGAAGGATCATGTGTGTCTGCTTCAGTGTACCTAGCCTGAATTCTTGTAATAAGGATGAGGGTAAGAGGTTGATGGAAGAACCGCTATCAAGAAGGGTTCGCTCAAAGACCTAGACAAAAATCTCGCATGTGATCAAAGGTGCTCAGTTGTCCTGCTTTTTCAGTGGGAGATTACTGATGGCAGCAGGCCATTGTGAGGACATGCCTCTCAACTTGCTGGCGTCTGTTGTTACGGTTCGATCGACGCTTGTTTGTACATGCCTCTTTCAAGCCCTTCTTAACAACGAGCATGTATTCCATGGCTTTCATCAATGGTATTTCAATAGTTAAATTGCTAA
>JAZKJV010011486.1:0-191616 GCA_037367405.1 Ottelia alismoides | reverse complement strand
TTAGAGATTTACTCCAATTCGCAGATCGTTCAATGAAGAGACCTAAGGGAGAAGTGAAGAACGTCGTTATCTCAATTGAGGGTAGAACTATCAGGTGGACTTCACAGTCTTGGAAATGGAGACCCCCAATCATTGGAGAGAATCTCAGATCATTCTCGGGCGACCCTTCCTTAGGACCGCAGGCGCAGCTTTCGACTATGGTACGGGAATGATGAAGTTCCGTTCTCCAGGTGGAGAAGTGAACCTTGAGATGAAGCAAACCAAGTGTCAGCGACCTGATTCAGAGAGTAGCACAGAGTACTCATCTTCTGAGGCAGATTGCAGTATGATTAGCACAGTTGGGATTTGGGGACAGATTCCTTCAGGACAAAGCGAGACCCTTTCATCTGGAAAGGATATAGTGCATGATGCAGTTTGCCAGGTGTTGTCTGATCTTGCTAGAGATGCATCAACCTATTCTCATGATGACTTAGAGATCCATCCGGATCTGTCAGTTCCATCATCTTCGGATCAATCATGGGACATAGATGACGAGTCGGACGTGGCGGTTTGCCGATTGTTTGGATACTTTTGACGATCCGACTCCTGATACTTCTGATTTGGTGGCGAGTACTACTCAGCTTAGCCCACCTTCATGCAGCATGGAACCAGATTCAGATTCAGTTCAGCCAGATCTGCTTGATGATACCACATTGCCAGAACTGAAATCACTACCTCCAACACTTAAGTATGCCTTTCTTGCGGGACCCAAAGAGAGATATCCTGACATCATTAGCTCGGACTTGACTTTAGAACAGGAGTCTAGGGTGTTAGAGGTCTTAGAGAGGAACCGCAAAGCAATAGGTTGGACAGTGTCGGATCTCGTGGGCATCAACCCCGCTCTCTGCTCGCACCATATTTTTACTGAGGATAATGTGAGACCTTCCCGTGAGTTCCAAAGGAGACTTAACCCCAATCTACGGGAAGTAGTAAAGAAAGAAATTGAGAAATGGTGCAAAGCAGGGTTTATATACCCTATTTCTGACTCCAAGTGGGTGGCCCCACTTCATGTTGTCCCGAAAAAGTCGGGAATTCAGATGGTCACCAACGAGGAGGGCGTAGAGATCGCGACACGAGTACCCACGTCGTGGCACGTCTGTGTCGACTACAGGCGCCTGAATGCTGCGACCAAGAAAGATCACTTTCCCTTGCCTTTTATTGATCAGATCTTGGAGAGACTCGCAGAGAAAGAGTTCTTCTGTTTTCTTGACGGGTACTCAGGCTACAACCAGGTGGCCATAGCCCCTGAGGACCAGGAAAAGACCACATTCACATGTCCATTCGGTACTTATGCTTTCAGGCGCATGCCATTCGGGCTCTGCAATGCCCCGGGCACATTTCAGCGGTGCATGATAGCCATTTTACCGAGATGGTGGGAGATTTCATGGAAGTGTTCATGGATGACTTCTCGGTCCATGGTGATTCTTTTGATACATGTTTAGCGCACTTGGACCGAGTCCTCACGAGGTGTAGAGAGGTGAATTTGGTACTCTCCTGGGAGAAGAGTCACTTTATGTGACGGAGGGTATCGTGTTGGGGCATGTCATCTCCAAAAGGGGAATGGAGGTTGACCCTACCAAGGTGGAGGTGATTAAGAAACTCGATCCACCTACCAACGAAAGTCAGTGCGATCATTTTTAGGGCATGTTGGATTCTGTAGGAGATTCATTCAGGATTTTTCAAAGATCGCCTGCCCACTGACTGAGCTCTTAGGGAAAGACATAGAGTTTGTTGTAGATCACAGGTGTCTGGAGGCCTTTGAGCTCTTGAAGAGGAAGATTTGTGCCTCGCCTATCCTACAAGCTCCTGACTGGTCTCTCCCCTTTGAGATCATGACTGACGCTTCAGATTTCGCTATAGGAGCTGTGTTAGGACAACGACGAGAGGGGATTCCGTTGCGATTCACTATGCGAGCAAAGTTTTAGATCCTACACAGAAAATTATGCAGTGACTGAAAAGGAAATGCTCGCAGTAGTATGGGCTCTCGAGAAGTTCAGATCATATATTTTAGGCTCTAAGGTGACAATTTATACTGATCACACAGCCATTCGATACTTAATGGAAAAAAAAGGACGTGAAGGCGCGTCTTCTTAGGTGGATTCTACTCCTCCAGGAATTTGATTTGGAGATTAAAGATAAACCTGGAGTGAAGAATGTTGTGGCTGATCACCTTTCCTCGGATTGAACTTAAGGATTCTCCTGATCATGAGTGGATTAGAGAGACCTTCCCAGATGAGTCAATTTGTGTTATTGACTCCCTCCCGTGGTATGCCAACATGGTGAACTATCTTGTCTCCAAGCAGGTTCCCCATGGTTGGACTAGGAGCAGCATTGATCGACTGAAGTCGGATTCGAGGAGATACCACTGGGATGATCCTTTCCTTTTCTTCGAAGGACCGGATTGTGTTTGGAGAAGGTGTATTCCTCAGGAGGAATACCATAGTGTCCTCACATATTGTCATTCACTTGAGGCTGGAGGACACCATTCGGGGAAAGAGAACCGCCCACAAAGTACTTCAATGTGGATTGTATTGGCCGACCTTGTTTAGAGATGCCATTGATTTTGTACGGTCGTGCCCGATTTGTCAAAGGATGGGAGGGACAGTTGGACAGAGAGATGAGATGCTTATGCAACCGATGATTATTTGTGATGTTTTTGATGCATGGGGCATAGATTTTATGGGTCCCTTTCCCAACAGCAATGGACATGAGTACATATTGTTGGCGGTTGACTATCTATCTAGGTGGGTGGAGGCTATCCCAACCCGAACCGCAGACAGCAAGACTGTCTGTAAGTTTGTGAGAGATCATATTATTGTAGGTTTGGGGTGCCAAAAGTTTTGATATCTGATGGGGGTAGCCATTTTGTGAACCGAGATATGAGATCTTTAGCTAAGGACTATGGATTTTGAACATAGGTTACTAGTCCTTACCACCCACAGTCCAACGGCATAGCAGAGGTTTCGAACAGAGAGGTGAAGAGTATTTTGCAGAAGTTGGTTCGTCCCGATAGGAAGAACTGGTCTCAGCTTTTGGACCAAGTTCTGTGGGCCTATAGGACAGCCTACAATAACCATTGGGTACTTCACCATTTAGAATGATCTATGGCAAGCCATGCCATTTGCCCGCAGAATTGATTCATAAATCCGAATGGGCAATTAAGAAGATTAATTGGAGTTGTCACCTAGGGAAACTTGTCGAGACTTGAACTTGAACGAGCTTGTGGAAATCCGAAACAGGGCATATGACAACAGTTTGATTTATATGGACAAAGTAAAGAGATGGCATGATCAGCACATTAGGTGCAAAGACTTTGTCCTGGACAAAAGGTATGGTTGTTCAATGCCAGGTTGAAGATGTTTCATGGGAAGCTCAAATCTAAATGGACGGGTCCCTTTGTGGTTAAGAAAGTGCACGAGAATGGAAGTGTAGAGATAGCTGATCTCACAGATGGCGCACAATCTCATGTGGTGAATGGACAACTGTTGAAGCATTTTGTTGATTCCAAAGAGCAGTTAGTCAAGTCGAGGTCATCAACTTCATACAGAGTGAAGTACAGAGCAGATACATCTTAGTACTCTTCATGAAGATGCAGCATCAAGATTCAACATCTTAGAAGATTCCATCCTTCTTGTACATATTCTCCCTTCTTTGTATATTCTCGAGATCACATCGGTTCTCTTACTTACTCTTGTCCTATACTTAGGCTGACCAAAGCCTAAGTATAGGGGGGACCGATGCCCGCCATGTGTATTTACTCATCATTTCTCCTCTTGACCTCGTCCGCCCCATTTTTGCTCTTCTTCTACACTTAGGCTGTCCAGAGCCTAAGTATGGGGGGGCGGATCGACTTCTTTACTTTTTATTATTTTAGCTTTCCTACGCTTAGTACGAGCTATGTCTTTTTGTCACCTAGTGCCATGAGGACATAACACAAGCTAAGTATAGGGGGGCGTGTATATATTACATATATACTTTACCCATACCTCGACTTTCACGTATTTTTTGTATATATTATACAATAATTATGGGGTGGGTAAAAAAAACAAAAGTAAAAATAAATTTTTCAAAAAAAAAGTCTTTTCTTATTCACCTATCTTTTTCAAAAAAAACAAAAAAAACCTTTTTGAAAAAAAAACTTTTTAAAAACAAAAAAACAAAAAAATCTAAAACTAAAAAAAACAACAAAAAAAACAACAAAAAACATTCATAAAAAAACTAAAAAAAACAAAAAACTAAAAAAACTAACTAATAAGTTGGTTTAATCCCTAACACAATTCACTTTCACACAAGACTAGTGATGTTCAAGACACTTGATTTACGAGCTCTTGAGATTTTGAGTTAACCAGCCTTAGTCATTAGGTCCTTGGACTTAATTATTCACATTTCCCTAGTTTGGAAGATTTGTGTGCTATATTGCATACTTAGTCTCTACCTTAAGAATATGATCAGCACCTCACATACACGACTGCAGTTATGATGAGATGAGTTGAAATTTCACTTGAGGAACTGGGATGAGGGATTTGAGTTTGGACTTTGATTTGATGATGCTCGAGGATGGGATAAAATCAATGAAGGCTTCATGAAACCTGAGTGTCAGCACTTTAGCCAGTATGAGAACATGGTTCTTGTACTATCTCTTGATATTTACCTATGTGCCAGGGTGTGATAAAATAAAAAAAATGTTGATCAGTGTGCGCCAACTCTTGGTAAAAGCAGTGGAGCTAGCCATAAATACTACAAAGCAATGAAATGTCAAAGAAAAGCTCTCATTCCACAAAGTCAGTTATCAAAAGAGCTTCCACCAAAGGCGAGCGCTCCCAACCATTTCAAAGTGTCCACTTGGACCACCGCTATTAGGACCAGGAGTCGGGCTTGCACCAAAAAAGGGCTCTGCATCGTAAATGCTACAAGTCCATGGTAAAGTAGTACGATAGGTACTCAAAAAAGGCACATCCCGGTGTACTCCCAGGAAAACAAGTGCAGACGGCTCCAACTTCTCTTGACGGACGCACTGATCAACACCAAAAAAATGTGTGCGTAATAAGGCACTTGAGAGGATCCTTGTTCCAATGAGAGGGAGAGAAAGAAATGACACAATCCTATGCCCTCCATCAATTGGCCTGCCATCTACACTTTCAAGTCTGACCACTAAAGAGACGGTGGATTGGATGCAAGAAATGATTTATTCCCTAGTGTTGAGGATCGGGTCCATAGGAGAGTCTCTTGGACTGGAACCTTGGGTGACGTTGCGACTCTACTCTTATAACTGCAGTCCACACTTAAAGTCATATCCCTTATATATACGTTTACAATGAGAGTCTGATGATTAGGGGAATTGGGTACCTTTTGACTAGAGCTTGGTTCAGCTTAGAATTTTAGGATCTCTAAAACCAAGAGTTCTTGAACGGATCAAGTCTTGTATTCACATGCACAGTCAGGGATTAACCCAACTTATTCATTCTTTATTTGCTCGAGGACTAGCAAAGTTTTAAGTATAGGGGGGGTGATGAATCCACGATCCATCATCTCAATATCTTGATCTTAGCAAAATCCCCGAGTAAAATCCCAGAAAAATGTCCATAAAAATCCATAAATTAACAAAATGAATCTTGTAAATAAAACACGCTAATTATTGTATATTAGATTGTACAAAATAAATTACACATAAAAAGCCGCAAAAAAAAGGAGTTTATACTTGTAAATAGTCCAAAACTTCATATATTTTTAATAATTTCATTTTCAACTCCTTTTTTGCCTAATTCTTTCTCTAACATGTTTATAAAAATGTACATAAAAATACAAAAATACAAAACAAATTTCACCTCAAATAAATGCTCCTAGATCCCAAAGAGAAAAAGCCGTAAAGTCAACTTCCAAGCTAAATTCCCACTCCGTCTAAACTTCAAATTCACCAAACTCACTTTTAAAGTTCAAGTTAGAAAATTATCTATCCAACGGAAGTGGTTTCATTCAAATCGGAGCTCGTTTGCAAAAGTTGGGTTTTGGGACTTAGATGTACATTGTATACCATGTATATATTCATTCTTTCTTTAATTTTTATTGTATCTTTCTTAATTACTAAAAATACAAAAAAATCATATTTGTGTTTTATTTTAATTATAGTATTTTATTGTATTTTTCCGTTGTAAATATCTCTTATTAAAAAGATAAAAAAATACATATTAGAAAAGTAAAAAAAATGTGTACATGTTGTTTGTCTTCCCTTGTAAATTCTCCACTATTTCTCTTCTCTTTTTATTTTATTGTAATTAAAGTAGCCAACTTATTTTATTTATTTATTTATTTTATTTTGCATTCTCTACAAATAAGAACCAATTCAACTCCATTATTCCACCATTTTTTCCCAACTTCCCATTCAACTCCATTAATAATACAACCTCCCATTCAACTCCACCACTTTAATAACCTCTCATTCCATCATCTTTATATACATGTCATTCTCCTCAATTTGCCTTTGATCCATCTTTATGTGAGGAGAGCCTAGTTCCCTGAGTTGAATCGGTGACAGCGATGCAACCGCGGTCGAGCGACGACGGCCCTCTCTCCGGTGTGATCCGTTGGCTTTTTGGCCAACATCGCAGCCGCAACCGCGCGCTGCTCGAGCTCATCGCACGCCGGCGATTTGAGCGAAGACCGTGCTCACGTGAGCACTCCATAGGCGACCGCGTTCATCTCAGGTAAATTTTCCCTTCATTTTATCATCTTGTCATTTTTGCATTTTTTTTAGTTCATCATAGCACCACTCATCATCTTCCATTTGTTCTACTCCATCACATTACCATCATCATATTTTTTTCCATCATGTTCATTCCCTGTTTTAAATCAAATTAAAAAAAATTAAAAAAAACTAACCCAAAAAAATCACAGCAAAAGCAAAAAAAAATAAAAAAACAACACAGGTGGGAAGCAGCGGGCACCGCCGCCGCCCCCTCCCTTTTCCACCGCCGAGCGCGGCTGCTGGCCGTCCTCTCCTCCAGCCACCGTGCGAGCCGCCCGCGCTGCCCCCAGCTCCAAGCGAGCAGCGCCGCAGCCCCTCCTCCCGCGGCTCCACGCCGCTCAGCCATATCCTCCCCCCGCAGCACAGAGCTGCGCGCGCCACCCGCAGCTCTCCAGAACCCCCGCCCCTCCGCCCGCCTCCTCCGATCTCCTACCGGCGCCGCACTCCGACGACTCCAGCGTGCACGGTCGCGAGCATCTCCGCCGACGAAGGCCGCCGACCCACTTCCCCAGTTGGGTTCTCCTCCTGCAAGAACGAAGAAGGAGAAGGTCTTTCTTTTCTCATTTTTTAATGTAACAATTATATTGTATATATTTCATGTTTCTTTAATTGCACAATAGTCCATGTACATAAGTTGCTTTATAATTCTAGTTTCTGAGTTTGCACAAAGATCCCTGTGTTCATGCTTTAATTTGGACCTCTTTTTTGCATCATTTTATGCAATAAAAATGTTTTTATGTTGAGCAACTTATCCTCTGTCATGTGAGTATTTATTTGTATTTTTTATGGTAGTTGGGTAATTAATTAAAAATGTTTAACTGAAATATTGCATATTTTACTCAATCTAGACTCTTTAAATTATACCTCACACACGGTTGCTCCAAAAAATCCACAAAAATTAGGAATGATGCCTTGAAATGTGATATACGTACAGGCCAAATTTCATCTAAAATGGAGTTGTTTTGTGCCTGAAATAAATCATAGAGTAAAATTAGTATTTGATTTTTAATTAAATCCACATAAATCATTTTTGCGAAATTTCAACTCTCCTGGATTGCTTATCTAAATATCTTTTTGAGATAATTTGCTCTCTGACTAATTTAATAACGTGGATTTAATAGGAATAATTACTCATTTTCACTCTGTTTTCACTAAAAAATTCATAAAAAATTCATAATTTGTCAGAAAAATCCAAAAAAATTAATGTAGTCTCCTTGCATCATGTATTAGTTCCAGTATTTTTTTCATAATTTTGTTACTGTTTGTGTGACAAATTGCGAAAAAACCCATAAAAAGTGTGCATTTTTCATTGTTGCATTTTAACCCCTAAAATTCTAAAAAAATATGTTTTGTGTTCATCACTGGATTAAGATTCTAGAAAAAATATAATTTGGCTAAATTAGACTAATTTGACATTAAAATTAATTTGGCTAAATTGGACTAATTTGACATTAAAATTAATTTGGCCTTGTTGTGTGTTTCTTAGTGTTTTAATTCAACCGCATCTTGCATTGGTATTTCTTTTGCATTAAAAAAATTCTAAAAAAATACCGCACTGAAATCTAGACCTAAGTTTTTGAATTAAACCCAAGTTGTTCCTTTGCCTCCCTAAGTTCGACCTCGGACTTGCCCGGGATATAAATTAAGCCGAGACACTCTTCACGGAGATCTTCTCTCAGTTTTGACCGAATCGCTAAGTACACGTGCTACAACTTGACCATATTAAACAACGTATTTAGCGACTCGTCAGGTAGCTTGTTAGCAATGTGAGCTCGAGGCAAACCATTCCTGCAATAAATGTTATTGTAATGTTTGATATATCAATAAAAGTTATTGGTTTATTTCACTCCTCGTCTGAGATTAAATGAATGAATGCACTATAAGGTCCCTTAGTGCAATTAGGGTTATGCACCATGGCCATCTTGATGATCATACGACTATTGATTCAATTATTGAATCATATAGGTTGGTGCTTGGATGAATATTTAAGAGTTAGATTGAGGATTCATCAAGCACCATCAAATAAATATTTAAGAGATGATCTCTAGCTCGAGTAGGAGATCGTGATCCTTTCTCTTTTGGTTGATATCTAACTGACTTCTTGATGCAGGTCCTTTGTATAAGAATAGATATCCAGAGGTGTCAGATTAGTTAGGTCAAAGAGTTTACTTAACGATATCGAGATAACCAAGTCCTATGTCGTATATTGTCATGATATAGGCATGCATCCTATTACCATATATAGATGTATTGCTATATGTCCAAGTATGTACATTTGGCAAACTTGTCGGTTGAAGGACTAATCAATGTCTATAAACCAACGAGTTGGTGTACATATAAGGGCATATGAGTAATACGATCTCTCAATGGGATCATACCGATTCACTTGTGAATAGAAAGACATGAGCTCAACCATGAGCTGTCAGGACCGATCAAATTCCATGCACGGTCATGTTGCTTTAGAAGCATGACAAGAATTTGTAGGTATGATATATGCTTTTGGAAAACATATGATCGATACAACCTCCTATTAACCAAATGAGAAACTTATGATAAAACCCTAAAGATGACAGTGCAGAATGGTCATCTTGCTTTAGAAGCATGACAAGAATTATATGTCTTCTAGTATGTAGGATGTTCAAGTGTTAAGAATACCTGAGGGTGATGTGATCATAAACGATTGCATAACCAAGTGATCTTCATGCATTTCTAGGTGAATTAAAATCATAATTAACTCTTTTAATTTACTTTAAGATTCATCATCCGTGAAACAATGGATACATGTTCACTAAAAAGATCATAACATGAGCAAACGGATTCCAAATCATGCAAACTCAAGTCCCATGGTTTCCTTATTAAATGAGAGACATAATGAAAAAGGATAATTTTGACTTTAAACATATTAAATATGGTGAAAAAATCATACAAAATAGGGTTGCGTGAATAGAATGCGATGAAACTTCACACAACTAAAATTGCCCAAGTCATCTTAGGTTATGGATCATATCGAAAACCTCCAACTTAGTTCTGATACCACTTGAAGGATATGAAAAATTCTTAAATGCATAAAGGAAGCGTGAGGATCTCATCTTATGTGATCAGGAGTGGCTAGTCGCATTAGTTGCTCGTGGTAGTGGAAATTTAAAAATTTTAAATGATGAAACCACATGATCCAAGAACACTTCTCGGATCATTTCATCTAAATCACAAACAAGTATTAGGTTTACCTCTTGAAGCGTGATTGCGATTGAGTCTCTAAACGAAGAGACCTCCTATCTCAAGTCTGACCCATCGGAGGAGACGCCTGCGAGCGTAGGGATGAAATGTGTGCTTCTTGCAATCCAAATTGTTTATCCAAGTGATGAATCTCCTGATCTTGTCAAATGAGATCCGATGTCTTCTTCACGAGTGAGGCACATTGAAGGAGTCGGAGATCCATGAGCAGCGGAAGCGACATCACAACGGCATGGCGACGACTGTGTTCTTCTCTAGGTCAACATATGGACAACCACATGTTGAGAGAGAAGAGATGGCATTTAGAGAGAATGAGGGAGAGAGCATGTTGTTGTCTTCAACTTGTGTGTCAAATAAAAGGCTGGGATCACCCTTCTATTTATATTATTTTTGGATTCCATGGATCTCAATCCATAGAAAACACAAATCCAATGGTTCACATTGATTTGTGTTTTTTCAAAGGCCGTGATTTTGTTGCTAAAAAACAACAAAAATTAATTTAATTAAATTCATTATATTAAATAATAATACAATATAATTTAATTTACATTAAATCAATCTACCTTGGAGAAATAGAAAGGAGGCTAGTCTCATTGGAATTTGTGAATCACATTCACAACCCAAAATAAAATGTAAATTACATTTTCAATTAAATGTTCAATGTGAAACCAATTCATATCAACATTTAAATTGTAAATGTTATTTACTAATAGCTCTCTCATATATATTATAAATCACATTTATAATATATATGATCAATATGGATAGTACTTTCCACATCACTCATATCTATGATAAACAAATCATGTTTAATTATCTTGGATCAACATTCTCATGCACCAAAACAATATGAATCAAATTCTCATTGTTCACTAAATCATATTTAATTATCCATTTTTCATGTGCTCAAAAATATGAATCACATTCATGTTATTCACATAATTAAATCACATTTAATTATTTAATTTGCTCAATGCTCAGATATAATATCAACAATAAAATTATTCTTAAACTCTTTCAAGAATAATGCACTTTCTCCACGGATTCATAGAGATAAGGACAGGACGATTGTACGTTCCATGTATAGTTACTTGGATATCAAGATCATATCTCAAATCCAGATCTTGCGGACCTCCCATAGATGTTTGATTAAATCAAAACCGTAAATCTAATCTTTTCATTGCATCTAAATCATCAGATCATTGTCCAGCATTCGGACCAAGATCAGATTACTTCTCTATTAAGAGGAGTCACTAAAATCCCTAGGTATGGAAGGGTCATGGTTATACAATTTTTCATGATCACATAACCCTCAAGTATTCCTAATACCCGTACACCTGCATACTATAGGACCTAGAATAAACCAGAAGTTTTAGATCTATTTAGACTGTCTCCTTCAGGGTTTTATTATTAAGTTTCTCATTTGATCATTGGGAGTTTGTATGGATCGTATACTTTCCAAAAGCATATATCATACCTAGGTATTGATCATATACTTTCCAACAAGTATATATCAAACCCTAGAAATTGAGTCAAGCTTCCAAAGCGAGATGACCGTGCATGGAATTTGATCTCAATATATCATGAGTGAGCTCATGTCTTCTGGTTCAGTAAATGAACCTGTATGATCACATTGAGAGATATATTACTCATATGCTCTTGTATGCACACCAGTGCGCCGGTGTATAGACCTTGATTAGGCCATCAACCTATCAGTCTGCCAAATGTACATAAACAGACATTAATAACACATCTGTGTCTAGTCCCAAGATGCGTGCCTATATCGTGACATCAAACGACATAGGTCTTTGGTTATCTTGATCTCGTTAAGTCCACTCTTTGACCTAACTTATCTAATACCTCTGAATCTCTATTCCTATGCCGAGGACCTGCATCAAGAGGCTGGTCAGATATCATTCAAAAGAGAAATTATTGCCATCTCCTACTCAGGCTAGAGATCATCTCTTAATAATTATTTGACGGTGCTTGATGAGTCCTCAATCTAACTCTTAGATATTCATTCAAGTACCAACATCTATGATTCGACAATTAAATCAACAATAGTATGATCATCAAGATGGCCATGATACATAACCCTAATTGTACTAAGGGACCTATTATGCAAATTAGTTATTCTTCATTTCAGATCAGGGAATGATAATTGCAATAACATTTATTGCATAATGGCCACTGTGGGCTCGCATGTCCAACAGAAGTACTCAGTCTAAATGAGAAAGGACATTTGTCAAAAATATACTCACAGACCGACAAATCGTCCATGAATACATCTATAAAACTACCGACCATGTCGGAAAAAATGGCCAACACTTTTGGAATGTAGCAGGGGCATTACACAATCCAAAGGGTGTCCGTCTAAAGATGTATGTGCCAAAAGGACAAGTAAAAGTAGTTTTCTCATGTTCCTCATGAGTGATAGCAACCTTGTTATACCCCTAGTACCCATACAAGAAACAAAAGAACTCCTTCTCTGCTATCCTCTCAAGAATCTGATCAATAGAGGGAAGTTGAAAGAGATCTTTCTTAGTAGTTTAATTCAAGCACCGGTAATATACATAGAAACATCATGACGTAGGTACATGGGTCAGGATCTCCTCACCATGGTCATTCTTTACGATAGTAATCCTAGATTTATTCGGACCACATGTAAAGGATTGACCCTCTTAGAATCCGAGATGGGATAAATAAAGCCAGCATCACACCATTTCCTGATCTCTTTCATGACAACATCTCGATGGTTTTGATTGAGATGGCGCTGACACTCAAGGGAGGTTTGTTGTCATCCTCTAAGTAGATATGATGCAAGCACAAAGCTAGACTAATCCCACGGAGATCTAAAATATTCCATCCAATGGCCTTGCGATTTCTCTCAAGAACCTCTAACACATGAGATTCTTGTCAGTCGATCAACTGCGAACTAAGGATGCTCGGAAACATTTGTGTGGGACCCTCAAGGAAGGCATACTCCAACATTGAGGGTAAAGCATTAAGCTCAAGTGGGGTCTGAATCGGCTCTGTGATAACCTCTACAACTGTAATGGTAAAAGGTATCTGATCTACATTGTATGTACTATCCACCATGGCTACTATGGGCTCAACAAGTAAAATCTAAGAAATATCTGCAACAAATGATCTCTACTCAGAAAGGAATGGCTCATCAGGCTGTTCAGAATCCTCAAGAAAAAACTCAAAAATCTCAATAGGAGGTAATCCTCAACAAAATTCTCTGAAATCTTAGTAGGAGGTAACTCATTAGTAATCTCAAAAAAGGAATGTGTCTCATGAACCTCAGAATGTACCTCCAATATCTCAAAATGATCCTCAGAATACAACTCAAACTGCCCATCAGTAAACAACTCAATATGATCAACAAGGCAACTCAAATGATTGTGCTTTCCAGCAGGTCATTCTGGGAAAGTAACTCCTGGATGTCCATGAAATCAAAGATAGATATGTCTCTCGAAACTCGGTAAGAAAATCACAGTCCTCAAAATCTGATGTAACTATATCTCTCTCATCTACTGCAGTTGGTGGCGGTGGTGGCTTAGGATCAAGGGTCATCTCAATTTTCACCTTATCACTACAAGAGTAAAAGATGATCTCTTCAGTACCAATATCAACTACCGCTTCGTCGTTCGTTCAAAGGAACGACCGACCAAGTATGATCGGGGTATGGAGTAACGGTGCAGAGCTATCTATATCCCATAACAAAAAAATCAACTAGGAATCTCATTCCTTGCACCGTTACAATAACATCTTCTAATATGCCTCTCGACCTCTTGATCGATCTATTAGCAAACTGAAGGATCATCTTGGTGGATCTAAGAGGCCCCAACCCAAACTCAGTGAGTAGTGAGGATGGCATGAGATTAATGGAGGATCCGCTATCGAGAAGAGCACGTTCAAATTCTTGATCAAAGATGTGGCAACGGATGTGAGGTGCTCCCTTATCTTCCTTTTTGGGTGGGAGGTTGTTGATAGCATGAACTGTAGCCATGGTCAAGATGTGCTTCTCTATCTTCTTAAGGTTGACGCTTTTGCGTACATGCTTCTTTCATTCCCTTTTTGATTGCAGGCATGTACTCCTTGGCTTTGAGGAGTGGCATCTCAAAAAGATGTTCTGTAGGATCTCTACCACTCGAGGATCAGATAGTGTTGTTTTTTAATTTTTTTTGATTTTCCTTGTTTTATTCAAAGAATAAGGGAATGGAGTAGAAGAAATAAACTGAAAATAAGACAGGTTGCATATACTGGTGTAGAAAGAGATTCCGCGAGGGGTGTGTTCTCCTTTGCTGCTGACTGTGAACTACATTCTCTTTATTGTCTTTTTGGTATTTTCTTAATAAAGAAAGGTGACGGTGGTGGTGATGAAGAAGAAGATGGTGAAACTCCATGCTCAGACTCTTCAACACTGGATCTTTGTCCTGTTGGTGAAGAAGATGATGTGTAAGGTGAGGCTCTCTTAAAGGCTCGATCTCCCAATCCCAACAATTGCGAAGGCAGTTGCAATCTCCTACCGCTCCTGAGATGAATGACATCGGATAAACATAAAAATCAAGGGCCATACCTGTCTCGGGGGTGGATGGATCATGGACTTGCACATCGCTTTTGAAGTTGTTAGGGATTGGCTTCGACTTTTGTTGGAATCAGTGTCTTGGTGGTAGTCAGGTCGTCGAGCCTTTGAGTCAAATCATTCATATTCTCATCAATGAGGCAAGCTGATCAAGTACGGGATTCACCGAAGGTGCCTCGGGATGCTCAATGACAGGTTGTTGCTGAGACTGGTAGTGAGGAGGCTACTGATATCCACAATATGGTGGTGTTGATAATGAAGAGGAGGAGGATGTGAAAACTTTCCATACGATGTAGATTGTTGTCGGTAGTAAAGTTGGGGAAAATATGCAGACTCCATTTGCTGTTGTCCATGCCTTTTAGTTCTGGAAGTGTGGTGGAGACTGAAAGTGAGGCTGGAACTGATGGTGTTGGGGCTGTGGTCTCCCTCCCTGAAAATGGTGGATGGTCGCTCAGAACCCAACTAACATTGCCCTGGCGGATGGGGTTGGTTGCACTCTTGGTCGAATTAAATACCGTTCACCTCCTGAATGAGAGGTAGAGGTGTGAAGACCGCTTCTCAGGAATGTATGAAAGCTCATGCTGGTATGGTGCAATCTGATGTGACTGCTACTGGACCTGGTCAGGGATCTGCATGTAGTAAACGTGCTGAACTATAGATCGTCTCCGGAACTCTGTTGTGTGGAAGTGGAAGAAGTCTGATCATGAGTAAAGGTATCGGTCCGCTGCACTTGCACTCTGACATGCATTGATCATACTAACAAGAAGCTCCAAATGCTTTGTTATCTCATCCAGCTTATCATGTTCTTTGTTCTTGTGTTCGATCACTTGAAGCTTCTCAAGCTCCTTGGATCATTTCTCAATTATGTCCACTTTGGATAGGTGATTCCCTATAATGGCCAGATCTGAACTATCCACCCTATCAACATCATGTGATGCCGTCATGTTGACAGCCTTGTGGGGTGCTGCAGGATAAGGTACATGATGCTTCTGAAAAGCACGTGAAGAAGAAAGAGCTACATATCTCTTCGTCATCTCCTCAAAAATCTTATAAAGGACATCCTCATCCTTGTTGAAATAAGAACCCCCACCAGTGGCATCTACTAGCTTCTGATTCTCATGTTCAAACCCCCAAAGAAGTTCTGCACAAGGCTTGTCTTGGGAATATCGTGATGGGGCACTTCTCCGTTAAATCCTTAAATCTTTTCCGCACCTTGTGAATAGGTTCATGGGACATTTGAGAGAACTTGGCAATCAAAGATAACATTTGGTTGATATGTTCAAGTGGATAATACTTGTTTCAAAAAGTGGACCTTAACTCTTTCCAAGTTATGATAACCCTTCCCAAATGGTTAAGCCAATATAGTGCCTTGTCCATGAGACTGAATGGGAAGATTGTCATCTTCACTACCTATAAAGGAACATTTGGGTAGTGTATTGTGCCACAAATGCGATCAAACTGTTGGAGGTGTACACATGATTCTTCATTGACGTTTCCATGAATATTAGGATAAGTGGTAAATTGTGGCCTTAAGCTCAAAATGCCCATGAATCGCATGGATCCTAACCCATGTGTTGGTCTGTCCTGCCCCTGGATTATAGGCATCCTTTAGTGTTAGCTTAGCCACTGGCTCAACAGGATCTCCTACTCCACCATTCCCACCTCCTCTAGGGTTTCTATCCTCCTCTCTCCTTTCTTGTCTAACAATCCTCAACTCTAAGATCATGTCTCTTAATCTAGCTTGGATGTTAACTGTTTAGTCAACTTTGCCTGAATGACCTGTATGGAGTCCAACATCATGTTGTTTATCTCTCTCTACTCAGCCATGGAACTTTTTCCTTTCGGTGGATTCAAGTGCTTTATCTCAGTTTCTGAAAATGAATATGGCACTTGATTAGTCCTCAAGAGTGGTGGAGTCTCAAATGATAGTTCAAGATTAGAGTAAATCTTGAACAATGGATTGATCGATGTGGCGAATAGTGAAGTGGAAAAGGAGGAATACTCGAGAAATGAGTCTTCCTGAATAGAAGACGGTCGAATAGAAGTGTGAAATGAGTTCACAAAGTCCAAATGAGAAATGCTCCAATCTAACATCCTCGATATCAATAGAAAAGATGCGAGAACACGATGGTCAAAACAAGAACAAAATGGAGAAAAAGGTGCAAAGAGCGCGGAAGGATCTTTACACTAACAATCAAACACAATACAAACCCCTAATTCACTAACTGGAAACAAGTAGAGACCGTAAGAGTTCGGTCTTTTATCTTGCCAATTTTAAGTTTAGTGAATCTACAAGAAGTTTCTTACTACCAAACACACAAGGTGATTCATTGCTATCACCCAACGTGCATACTCAGACCTCCTCAAATAGTGGTATCATCTTCTTAGGCTGATGGGTTCAATATAAGACCCAAAGGGAGATAAGAGGATTAGCACACTAAAACGATTTTCTATGGTCAGATGCAAGTGCTTACAGTTGCAACCATACACCAAAAAGTGATGTACATCTACTTATGGAACAAGTCCAGGGATTTGAACTCTATCCTTATGGATACGTCCTCACCCACTCTGTTTGTAGGTAAGTACCTACAAACATTGAGGGGGTTACTCTCTCTAAAATAATGATGATTTATCCTTACGTTTAGTTTTAGGGTCGAGTTTTATTTATCTATCATGATTTTACGATTGTTATAACCTTTTTTGGATTTTTCAAGAAAGTCATCTAACAAATTTTCAAAATCCTTTTGATCTTATGTGATTGAAAACAGGGAAGGAAATCAGAAAAGCCCATGCGTGAGAATATCAATGATGCATACATGAGATAGAGGATGCATACCCTAGCGCCCATACTCTATATGCAAAGTGATCCGTGCATAAAATAAAAGATAGAAAATAAACTGACATAAATGATGCACGAGAACCATCCTAGCAATAACTTCTATTAGCGGGCAAGAACAAGTTAATTTGACTAAGTTCAAGCAACACTCTACTTTATAGGTGTAGAAATTATTGTTTAGGGGCTTTGGACCCAATTAATTACCTATATCAAGAAAGATAATAAAACTTATCACTAAGGGATCAATCATATAAAATCGTGAGAAAACAAATAAAAAGCAAGTCGATGAAAACAAAATCGATGAGGTCCTCCAAGTGCACCGGCACTTAGTGAAGCAGACCCCACATGCACAAGGTATATAGTGGCCTTTTAGAAAATAGAAAAAGATGCAAGCACCAAATAAATAATTACAAATTTTTACAAAAATAATGAATGAATAAAAATGCTAAATAAAATAAAAAATATGTACAAATCACTCCAAAAAATCCACTTCTTCCAAATCTTCTGCTCCTCCTACACTCCCATGTAGCTCGCTGAAGAAATGAGCTGATTTCACTTCGCTTGGGTGTGCCAGCGCTCCTAAGAATGCTGTCTTCGCTCGTCGGACCCTCGTAAGATAGAGGAAACACAAGATAATGTAAGAAACACAGTTATGAAAATATGAGAAAAACTAAAATGAAAAAAACCCAAAATTATAGACAAAATAATTGATTGAAATAAATGGAAAAAATATAGACAAAGAATATATGACAGCAATATAACAATGAAACAAATGACAGAGAAATGTAGATAAAACTAGAAAGAGAAAAATAGGTATCTACCATCAAGAATAGCAGTTCAAGAGAAAAAAACCTAGCTACCCTCACCATGCCTCCCCGGCAATGGCACCATTTTGTTGATCACCAAAACTCATGTTTTTATTTAATGGAATTATTCACAATTGATCGGTGGTTGTCGTAATCCAAAGAAGCGTCAAGCAGAAAGTATTTTATTTTATTCAACTCTCAATCCAACAAGCAAGAAAAAGAATGTAAGTACAAGAACTATGAGTGTTATTTATTTACATGTATAACATACAAGATCGAACTCAGGGAGGCTACAAAATCCCGAGGGTTATTTAACTCAATGAAAATCCAATGAAAGAAAAATGTAATTCTATGAACACTACTCTTGGTTTTTGTATTTTTTATTTTTTTTGATTTTTTTTATGAAATTTTAATGTTATACTTTTTTGTTTGGTATTCAGATTTTATATTTTTTAAACTTTGCAAATGATTTTTTAAAACAAAGCAGTAATAATTAAAGAAAATGAATAAATACAACCAACCTCTCTTTTTGTATTTTCTAAAAATATTAAAAGTATATAGAAAATTAAACAAAAATTATTTTTGAGTTTCTAAACCTTTTTTAATCTTTTGGGATTTTCCCAAAATTTTTAGATTTTTTAAGGTTTTTAAATAAATAAAAAAACAGAGAAAAGGAGAAATAGAAAGAAATTTGATTGTTTTTGGATTTTTAAAATATCAAATAAAACCAAATATTCAAAATATGACGCATAGAAAGATAAAATTTTATATTTTCTAGAAAACCATTTTATAATTTTTTGAATTTGCCATGAATTTATATAAATTTTTTGGTATTTTGAGCATTTTCTATTTTTTTTGTTTTTATGAGAAATTTAATTATGAAAATGGTAATGGAGTTAAAATAAGGCAAAATTAGTATCTAAGAATTTTTTAGAATTTTTCAAAGGGTTTTATAATTTTTATGATTTCTAAATGCAAACAGGTGGAGTTTTTGAATTATTAAAAATAATAAAAATGATGAAAATGCAAAATAAAATTACCGATGCAAGATATAGTTAACGAGAAGAAAACATGAATTTTATGATTTTTTAAAGATGTTTTGCTATTTTTTATTTAATTTTAATATGCAAAATAATATGCAAAAGCACAGGGGTATGGATGCAAATAAACAATGTTTACGGACTAAATGATAACACAGATAAAAAGTTCAGGCCAAAGACGCAAAATATCCAAAAAATGTGTATGGGCACAAATGAGCCTCATTGGATTGGACCTATTTACAAATAAATTATTCCAAGGGCTAAATCATAATAAATAAAATGCAAACTTTTTATTGTAATTTCTCTACAAAATCATGTGCGAGGAACTTGCGCAGTTCGAGCGGGATCAATATGCAAATAAAATAAATGCTAGGGAAAATAGCGCAAATGTTTAATTAGTAACAAGAAGACACGTGTCCTCGAAGGACTTTTTTGCAAAAAAGAAACAAAGCAGGGTTAAAGGTGCAAATGTACCCTATAATATATGTGGAAAACGAATGGCACATCTTCGTTGTGCCTCTGATCGAACGGTCGATGTTGATGCTTGAGTGACTGTCTTAGAACCAATCTAGAAGTAAGATCTACGGTTGATATTTGGGGATCATTCAAAATCGGTGATGGGGCAATTGGAGGATATAAATATGAGTGGATCTGGCGAGATTTTGAATTCAAAATGCACGTGGATCAAGGCACGATCGGTGGATCTGAAGAGCCGGCAGTGGTGTCAATTATTAGGGCTAGAAAATAGGAGAAGTAATCGGGGTCGTTAGTGATCAGCATGTGTGGCAAAATCCGAGAAAGGTGGGGGACAAGTGAGGGAAGCGGGGAAGGACATGGATTGAGTAGTTGACTCGAGTCTACAAACATAGACTGACTAATCAGAAGGTGCGGGCGATAGGACAAAATAGGCTAGACAACAAAATAGGGAAAAATAAGAAATAAATCGAAATAAAACTGAAAATGAATTTAAAATAAAAAATAATATAAAGGAAAAATGTTAGTAATTAAATTTACTTATTTTTGGTAATTTTTAATTAATTAAATAAGGTATATAAAAGTGTAAAAATATATAAAAATATTATTTATAGGTATGTATACCTATATATACAATGCTTTGATTTTTAATTAATTAATTATACAAATATATACATAATTTAATATTTTATTAATTTACAATATTTTACAATAGTTTTAATGATATTTTTATTTGATTTTTATAAAGTGTTTAGGTTAAATAAATAGAGATATTTATATCATATACATAGTGGTACATATACAATATTTACAAGATTTTATTTATGTTGTTTTTTTTTTCATTTTGTGATTGTTATTTGTATTTATATAAGTCAAATACAATATTTAAAATTAATTGAAAATACAATATATACAAATATGTACAAGAAAATGAATGAATAAATAATATATATATATACACAAGTATAATATACAATAGTTCCCCTAATAGCCACATTTCACATCTTAACTCTGATTTTAATGAAACCACCTCTATTTTAAAGATTATTTAATTTGGAGTATAATGAAAGTGAGTTTGATGACTTTTGAATTTTGATGGAGAGGATATTGATCTTATAAGTTTAGCTTTGTGGCTTATTTCAGAATGTTGTAATTTACATAATATACACTGATTTTTATTGCAATTACTTTTGTTATGATTTTTATGTACAAATTTCAAGAAGAAATCATTTTTATTTGAGTTTAATTTGGGTATGAATTAATTAAAGAAAAGAATGTGTATTATATCAATAATGTACAAATGATGAATATATACAAGTGATGACTGATTTTCTGAATTTTGGTATTTTAGGTCTTATCTTTCCCTACTTTTTTCCTTATCGATCAGGTCAAGTCTTGACCTTCTCTTAGGGTCAGAGTAAGCTTATATCTATTGCATACATATAGTCTTTGATTTTCCTTATTTTCCCTTATTTATTTATTTATTTTAGGTTAGAATAGTGATAAATATATAATATTTACACAAGAATGTTGGTAGGTAAAAGAATAGATTTATTGGTATTTACATGTGGGTTTTAAGCTAGAATAAATGAATAAAGATGATGAAATGCATGTTCATCAATAACAATAAGGCAATGTATGATCTTCATCATATTTTTAATTAAATCTTAATTCTTCCAGTGTCTCGGGATTTGTGTACTTATTCTTGGATAACACGTAAGAGATGAGATCCACAGAGAGAACACGACCCAAATTATGGATCCAATCCAAGTAGATTGGTTCAACTACTTGACCTCCAAGAGCCTATTGAGTGGGTTTATGGACTTCATTGTATGAAATTAAGAATGCACTATATTAGAACATATAAATAATTATATATTCAATATTAAAAACTTTGATTAATGAATGTTTAATCAAATTAGTCTTTCCTTTTTAACTTTGAAAGTTCATTCCCTTAATAACTTTCAAAGCAAGAGATATACTTACCACTATATCTCTTGCAAGAACTAAGATCTCCTTTTCTACCTTATTTACACCCCAATAATATGAGAAATTGTAACTTGAGTAAAAAGAAGCGAGAACACATTCTGCCTTGCAAGTCCAACTTGTTTTCCTAATTCGATCTTTAACACTCGAGCCCACCAGCCCTAAGGTGATGTTGACCCGTCATTAATTGAACCAATCGTCTATATGAATAGAACTCGATATACACGATCCAATATCGCCCCAATAACACAAGGAATTGATATTGTGGTCACTACACATACAGCCTTACTCTTTCGAGAAGCAAAGAGCATGATCCATGTGTGCTTGTATGCATGAGCTGTCACTTCGGACATGCATCTCCTACATACAATCCATGGCGATGGAACCCTTCGCATTGACGGGAGATCATGAATGTCACATATGTGATCCTCCATATCATATTCGAATTTTAATTAATTATCATGAATCATATTCACATAATTAGTTCTTCCATGGGAAATATTACTCTATTCACAATAAAGTGTTTTTAATTCGATATAATTGATTTAATCATATTAAATCAATTACCAATCCAATTAGTTCGACCAACAAACAATTTTGATTGTTACTTGAAAGGATGGTATAATCTCAAAATACATATTATTCAAAATTTAATAATTAGAAAAATACATCATCATCTCTTTAAGCATTATCTTTTACTTACCCGTTGTCATGGCTAGTACGCACAGGATTTGGGAAGACTGCTCATGGAGCAACCTGCTACCCCAATGATCATTGACTAGACATCATATCCGCCACAAGTTAGGATAATGTGATTTGATCATTTTGTATTTGAGATGATAATTGGTCTTTCAACCAAAGTTATACCATATAATATTTATAAAAACCATTTAGATTAATACTATAAGGAGATTTTTTAAACAAATCTCCAATCCTATTCAAGTAACAATGTTTCACATGAAGAGATTGTCCTACAACTATTGTAGGATAAACTAGGGTTTTCATAAAACGTTCATTCAATGGCCAATGATGATTAATCAATTATTTTCATAATTATTAGGCATCATATTCAATCAAGGTAAATTCATAATTTTCAAGATTTTTATTGAATTATAAACACATTATTTAAAGAGAGTTGATGATCTAATCATCTTCCGATCCATCTCCACTAAATATGGAATATCTAGAGAAAATAGAGTCGGAATTGCACAAAATAAATTCGAGTGGTTTGCTAATTTGATTTTTTACTTAATCCGTTTGTTTCACATTTCATGACATGAAAATGTAAAAATTAATTCTTACAGATCCATAAACACCTGCAAAATAATTTTCCATGGCGGGAACAATTTGAATCATTTTCATGCACTTTTAGTACCAATAAACGTTACTATTTTGGAACATATTTAAGAATTCTAAATAATTTTTATTAACCAAAAAATACATCCAAACAGTGCACAAACAATAGATTTTTAATTAAGCGAAAAACCGATTTGAATCTTACATCCAATGCAAAAACAATAATTCGCGCGCATCCAAACATGAACCTCGATCACCTAGTGTTTCAAATCATATACAAGACCTCAACCAAGGATCTTATACCAATTTTAGGATATGGGAAGATCCTTAAGCGCATCAAGAAGCGTGAAGATCACATCATATGCGATCGGAGCGACTAGTCGCACTAGTTACTCAGGGCAACAGAGTTTAAAAAAATTAAATGATGCAATCACATGATCCAAGAACACTTCTTGGATTGTTTCATCAAACCACATACTAGATTAATGATTACCTCTTGAAGTGTGGTTATGATCGTTGTCTCAAAATTAATACAAGCGTTTAAAGAGATGCTTGCGAGCACGGGGATGAACGATGTGCATCTCGTAATTGAAAGTGTTAATACAAGCGTTGAATCTCCTGATATCTTCTCACGAGATCCAATGTATTCTTCACAAATGAGGCACACCGAAGGAGATGGAGATCCACGAGGAGTCGAGGAAGTGGGACAACGGGACGGCGGTCTCTCTAGGGTTTCCAAGTGGACGACCACTTAGAGAGAGAGAGAGATGGCGTGTGAGATGAAAGAGGGAGAAGAGAGAGAAAGCACTTGCAATTCTTGTGTGTTGTTCAAGAAGAGCCAGGGTTTCCTCTCCTTATATATTATTTTGGGAGTTCATGGATCTCAATCCATGGACAACACAAATCCAATGGTTCACATTGATTTGTGTTTCTTTCGATGGACATGATTTTGTTGTAAATAAACAACAACAACTAATTTAATTTAACATATTTTAAATAATAATCAATATAAATTAATTTTAATTAAATCAATTCACCTTGGAGAAATAAGAAGGAGGAAAGACTCTTTTCATACGGAGAGTGGACGACCACCAATTCCCATAAGGAGTTGTGGCCGTCCACCCTCTCCACATGGAAGGTGGCTCCATCTTTCTTATTTCATGGAATCTAGTATTCCATTAATATATCCATAATTTGCAACAACATTTATTGTAAATTTATTCACATAAATAATTCATAATTATTTTGTGAATATTGCAATCATGCCATTGGAAATTTGTGAACCACGTTCACAACCCAAAATAAAATGTAAATTACATTTTCAATTAATTGTTCAATGTGAATCCAATTCACATCAACATTTAAATTGTTAATGTTATTTACAAATAGCTCTCTCTAATAGATTATAAATCACATTTATATTATATAACATTAATATAGATAGTACTATCCACATTATTCACATCCATGACAATTAAATCATATTTAATTATCTCGGATTATCATTCTCGTTCATCTAAATAATATGAATCTCATTCACATTATTTATGATGAATAAATCATATTTAATTATCCATTTCTCAAAGCTTGGATATAATTTAACGATGGAATTATTCTTGAACTCTTTCAAGAATAACATGCTTTCTTGGCGGATACTTGGAGATAAGGACATGGCGATTGTACGCTCCACGTATAGTAACTTTTATATTGAGATCACATCTCATACCCAGATCTCAGGGACCTCTCATAGATGCTTGATTAAATCAGTGTTGCAGATCTAATCTTCTCATTGCATCTGAATCACATTCAGATCACTATCCAACATTTGGACCAAGATTAGATTACTTCTCTATTGAGAGGAGTCATTAAAGTCCAGATCTGCTTCATCACTCCCTCAGATTCGACGCGTCATAGTATACAATTGTTTATAATCACATCACCCTTAGGTATTCCTAATACATGTGCATGATACTTACTAGAAGACCTAGAATAAACCCGAAGATATAGATCAATTTACACTGTCGTCTTCAGGGTTTTATCATTAAGTTTCTCATTCAGTCATTGGGAGTTGGTATCGATCATATGCTTTCCAAAAGCATATATAATACCTGCAAATTCTTGTCATGCTTCTAAAGCAAGACGACCATGCATGGAATTTGATCGGTCCCAATACCTCATGAGTGAGATCATGTCTTATGATTCACAAGTGAATCTGTATGATCCCTTTGAGAGATCGTACTACACATATACCATTATATGCACACAATCTCGTCAGTGTATAGACCTTGATTAGTCTATAAACCTATCGATCTGCCAAATGTACATACTTAGACATATAACAATACATCTATCTTCGGTCAGAGGGTGCATGCATATATCATGACAATATATGACATAGGAATTGTTTATCTCGAACTCATTAAGTAAGCTCTTTGACCTAACTAATCCAACACCTTCAAATATCTATTCCTATGCAGAGGACCTGCATCAAGAGGTCGGTTAGATATCAACCAATAGAGAAGGATTGTCATCTCCCACTCAGGCTGAAGATCATTTCTTTTGACGGTGCTCGATGAGTCCTCAATCTAACTTAGATATTCATCCAAGCACCGGCCTTTGTGATTTAACAATTTAATCAACAGTTGATTGATCATCAAAATGGCCAAGGTGCATAACCCTAATTATACTAAGGGACCTTATAGTGCATTCATGCATTTAATCTTAGATAGTGAGTGAAATAAATCAATAACTTTTATTGATAAATCAAACATTACAATAATAACATTTATTGTAGGAATGGTTCTCCTCGGGCTCACATGGCCAACAACTTGTACATAACAATACATAGAAAAATACAAAAATAATTGCATATAAAAATGATGCACAGTACAACCGGGATACACAGATGAAAGCCCGTAAACAAAAATTTACTAACTCATATATTCTCCATATGAACTAAAAAATCACCAAACTCACCTTTACTGTTCTTAAAATTTTAATTATCTATTTAATGAAGGTGGCTTCATTAAAATTGGAGTAAAGATACAGAAGTTGTCTTATTTGGTCCCATTGTATTATAAACCTCTACATTTTAATTTAATTTATTCTTTATATTTTTTCTTTTTTATATTAAAACTACAAACATAAAATAAAACCTTTGAAAATACATTAAAACAAATTATAGAATGAGATACATAGGTATAATATACATATAATATAAATACATCTATATATTTAATTAAAATCAGAAAAATGAAATAAAAATATATAAATAATATATAAATATATAAAATGTGTACACATAATAATAATATTTAAAATACAAAACAAAAATAAAATACACAATACATAGTTATAAATACCTATAATTACACTTGTAAAAATTAACGTATAATAAATTAGCTGACAAAAATAAACAAAAATCACCTAGAA
This sequence comes from Ottelia alismoides, assembly GCA_037367405.1. NCBI lineage: Eukaryota > Viridiplantae > Streptophyta > Magnoliopsida > Alismatales > Hydrocharitaceae > Ottelia > Ottelia alismoides. Next base: position 165,140 of record JAZKJV010011486.1, on the reverse strand, counting down.
ATAGTACATAAAATAAGAAACAACTTTCATGTTTTAAGTTTTATTTAATACAATTGTTTCTATTTTATTTTCATTTTCTTTCTATTTTTATTTCTGTTAAGTCTTTTACTAGCTGACGTGGACTAATGAGGGGGCAACATTGGTTCAACTGGGTCAACTAACCCACCTCCGCTCTTGGACCGATCCGTACTGTGCATTTGCCTCTTTTTGCCAAATTTTAGGGTTTGAATCAATCTTGATCTCTGCTCAAATCTTCAAAAAAATCTTCGTAGAATCATCAGACTTCACGTGAATTAAAGAGAGACCCAAGTCAACCTTTGATTCGCTTGAAAACCCTAATCGAAGACCACCTCTTGAGCAGCTTGTATATATATTCCTCTTATGACATTTTTGAAATTTTAATCCTTTCTACATGATTTTTCCCTCAAAAATCATCACCAAAGCTTGCCCTCAGTGACAGTGAGTGGAACCTCCTAATTTACGGCATGGAGGAGGAGAAGAAGTGATTTGCCATTGCTGAATTCTCCAAACGGTTCTGCTCTGTACCACATCAAGTAGGTGGGCTCTCTTTTTCTTCATATTTTCAATTCCTGGGAATAGCAATATCATAGTATTGCCTTTTATTTCGTTTGATTTCATCTTTTAACACTTAAAATCCAAAATTCAAAGTTTGTCAGAGCATTAAGCTCTGCCCTCTGTTCTAGAGTTTTCGACTGTTGACCGACCATCTGACCATCCTCACACCTTCGCCTCTTCATACTTTGTCATCTCGATCAAGTATCCACCCTAATAATATATAGATCAGGGAGATTTGTGCTCGTTCTTCTCCCTTCATTAAAGCGCATCCACCCGCACCATCCACCCTTTTTTTTCTAACCATCGAGTTGAGGGATTTTATCCTCGATCCTTGAAGCTATTTGTGCAGGAAGGGACTTCATTTGACGGCCGAATCGACCCAGCTGAGCAGCTCCAGGAGCTTGAGCTCTATTGACTCTCCAGATCTCCTCTAATGAGGTATGGATCTTTTTTAGCCATCTCTCCATTGCGGAATCATTTAGGATCGTTTTTGAGCATTAGAGCAGCCTGAGGGACCGACATGATCGTGCATGAAGCTCTATAGAAGTTCAATACCCAGTTGTTCTTAAGTTGTTCTTCTTGATTAGCTCTACGCCATTGGATCAGGCCTCGAGCTCTAGGTGTACAACAGTCGTTGGATTCAACACACCAACACTGTCAGATCAGAGAGCAGGATCTAATCTCTGTCCTCAATCAGCAAAGCGTAATCCACCATTCTGCGCATGCCATGTGGATAAATAGATCCATCTTTGTCATCCTCCAAGGCATACGTTAGGGGTATTTTGCATCTTACACCCCCATCATTTTGTATTTATATCTTAGCATTTAAACTTTCATTTACAGCTGTATAATTTTTGTAATGTTTGCACCTAGGACCCCATACTTCATTTACTTTAGTCCAGTGCCACGTCACCTCATGTGCATGTTTTCTTAAGGGGGCAGGTATTTTTTGTGGACCCCCTTAAATTTCTGTGTTTATGTTTAGTTCATAAACTTTAAATATCAGTAGAAATATTTTTGGAGAAATTGCATACTTGGCCCTATTGTTCTATTTATTTGTATTTATAGCCCAACTAGCATGTATTATATTTTTATTATGCGAAAATTGCATGTATATCTCTAGATTTTGCCAAAGTGTTATTAAATAATTTGAAACTTCTTGACAATTGCAACTAGGTCCATGTATTATTGATTTAATTTTGTACTTATATTTTAATTATTGAAAACATCATATTGCATCTAAAAATCATATGGAAATTAAGTTAAGTGCCTGGAACCATATTTTGTCATGTATATTTTTCACAAGGCAATTAAAGTTGACTTCCTATTGTAAAAAATAAACATTGCATTTTCTACTTTTTGGCATTTATAAACCCCTAAAAATTACAAATTATTTTGAAAATTCTAAAAAGAAATCTCTTGTTTGTCTATTTAGCTATATTTTATTTTCTAACCAAGTACTTTTACAAAATATTAATTAAAACACCTAAAATTACAAAACTCAAAAACTCTATAAAATATCTAAAAATTCACAAAAAATGAAAAAAAATATGTTTTAAGTTTCTGAGTTTTATTTATATTATCTAGTGATAAGGAAAATTAATTTTGGGCTTAATCTGATTTGATAGGTATTTATTAAGCCCATTTCGTGTTCTCGGTATTATTTTCTTTATATTTTGTATTTCCTTATTTATAAATCCATAAAAATTCTAAAAAATACCCACAAATTATCAAAAATAGATAAAAAATTATAAAACCCAAAAATACTTTATTATGAAATTTTGAGTTTGTTTGCTTTATTTTAAAAATCCAAAATCCACTCTTTTTTATTCCTTTTCTAGATAGTATCTATCTATATATTAGCCTATTTTTCCTTTCTAAAATCAAAATTAAATATTTGCTAAATCAAAAACATAAGAAACATATAAATTAAAACCCACAAAATGATTAAAATTTAAAAATACAGAAAGATTCCCTAAGTAATGTTGAACACGGAATTCTCAGGAGTTTAATTAGTGAAATTGAAATGCAGTGTCGTTGTAACCCTAAAAATCCCTTAACAATATATTTTGCATTTTGTACACATCTCACATCAACAAACACTAAAAAAGAATGTAAGCACAAAAATTGTGAATGTTATTTATTTACCTGTATAATGTGCATGATCGAACTTTGGGAGGCAACAAAAATCTCAAGGATATTAAATCAATGAAAGAATCAATGAAATAAAGAGGAATTTCTATGAACACTATGCTTTTTTTTGCATTTTTGAAATCTTTTATTTTTTTATGGAATTTTCATTTTATATATTTTTATTTCATTTTCTAATTTTTATGATATTTAATTTTTGCAAATGTTTTTAATTTTATATAACAAAAGAAAATAAAAATGAATAAAGGAATTCAACATGAAAGAAAGAGAGACACAACTTTTTGGATTTTTATAAAGTGGTAAAATAAACAAAAAAATCAGACAAAACTATTTTTGATTTTTTGATAATTTTTTAATATTTTATGTTTTTTTCTAGATTTTTTCAAAATTTTTAAGGCTTTTAAATAAAAAAATTGGAAAAGAAAGCAAATAGAACACAAAATGAATGTTTTTGGATTTTTAAAATATCAAATAAGATAAAAAAGTTGAAATATAAATTAAAGCAAGAGAAATTTTTACATTTTGAAAAAAGTATTTTATTTTTTAATTTCTATGAATTTCTATGAATTTCTTATGAATTTGAGTATTTTATGATTTTTTTCGTTTTATAAAGAATAAAAAGTGAAAATGGTATAGAAATTAAAAGAAATAAAAATAAACGACCAAGATTTTTTAGAATTTTTCACAAGAGTTATATATTTTTTATTGATTTTTAAAGGAATTTTTGTTCAATTTTTGAATAATTAAAAATGATAAAATGTGAAACAAAAATTAGGTATGAATGATATGCTTAATAAAGATCTAACATGATTTTTGTAGAATTTTTAGTGATGTTTTTCTAATTTTTATTTGATTTTTAACATGCAAAATAAATGTCGGTGCATAGGGTTATGGATGCAAATATTTAAATTTTAAAATTAGATATTAACGCAATTAAAAACCGTGGGGATAAATGTGTAAAATGTCCAAGAAAACATGTGTTGCTGCACCTGCTCCTCGTTGGAATGGACCTATATGTAAGTAAAATATTTTCTAGGGTCTGAATAATAACTCAAAACATGTGAACTTTTATTGCAATTTTTGCACATGGTCACGTGCTTCGCACATGCTCAAGGTCAAACAGCACAATTATGCAAATAAAATAAATCCAAGGTAAATAATGCAATTGTTCAATGAAGGACAAACAGACGTGTCCAATGTGGGCTTATTTGCAAAAGAAATAAATGTAGGGGGTTGGACTCAAATATACCATTTAATGTGTGTGGCAGCCTGGACGGTTGGATGGCTTTGAAGTGTAGATCTGATAATTGAGGATGAAAATTACGTGGACGGATAAGATTGGATCTGGAAGCCTCAATCCATGGATGTCTTTCGGGGCTTTCTCAATGGTTAGGAAATAATCTGACACTTGCATACTTGTTCAAACGGATGAGGATGCCTATGGAATAACTGAATTGAAGGTGTCCTCCAACGAGCTTCGATTGAGGATAGCTCGCTCTTTAACTAGAATTCACCTCTGAGGAGTGCTATGTCTTCCTGTGATGATTCTCTGACGATATGATCGCTTCAAGATGGTCAGAGGTGGCGAAATGAAGATCAGAAGGTCTGGACAGGTTCAGCTTTAGGTGAACCTATCAATGCTGCCTTTTTGCTCCCAAATGCGCTCCAGGGTCCTGCTATGATTTGAGTGCTCGGAGTGGATTTCTTCAGTGGGTTTATTGATGTATAAAATAAGTAAATGGTTAGGGAGCGGGGATTTCCGTCGAAGTATGGTCGGAAGGGAGACCAATCTTCCGACCTGGGAAGATATGAAGGTGGGCAGACGGTGGAAGTGGTGAGGAAAGGTTGTGCGAGGATGATCGTCGAGTCGGGAAGTGATTTGAGTGATTGGAACACCCCCGATCATGCAGATCGGATGAGAATGAAAGTGAATAGACTTAGCTTAATACAAGAATTAAAACTCAAAACTAAAATTATAGAATCAAAAATAATCTATCTAAGGTTGCCTATGGTGGAAAATGAAGTGGAAATCATCCTCGATCTGATGCGCAAGGTGGAGAGTTGGAATGCGGCGATGGAGGTCTCCGACCACGTAATGGATCTCAAATTTCAAGCCCACTCGCGCACTCCCAGCTGTGGGGATGGAAGCACTATCACTACCTCGACTGCAAGAACCAACTTCGGACGTAGAAGACTAAGAAAAATGAATCCCTTTGTGCAGCAAAGGTTCAAGTAGTATATAGACATATGACTCCGACAGGTTTGGATTTTAAAATTACGAGCTGAATGAGGTATGATTAATAGAGAGAATGGGCTGGCGATGGAAAAGAATGAATGGAATTGAAATTTGGCGAAGGAATCAGGTGATGTTAGGGATCAAAGGTGTGTGGAAAATTAGGCGAAGTAAAGGGAATGAGAAAGGTTAGTGGGGAGACCATATAGTTGACTCGGGTCAACAAACTCGGGCCAACTAATCAGGATGCTCACTGAATATGACAGAAAAGAGAAAATGACAAAAAAATCAATAAAATTATTAAATAAATGTATTAAAAATAAAAAACAAATTTAAATAATTAGATAATGTAAATAAAAATTGTTAAAGATAAAATAAAGTTAATTTAGATGATTTTTAATCAATTAAATAAGGTATATACAAGGTTTAAAATAAATACAAGGTGCTATTTATAGGTGTGTATACCTATCTATACAACATTTTAATTTTAATTAATTATTTTATACAAATATGTCATAATTTAATATTTTATTAATTTACATTATTTTACAAGGGTTTTAATGAAATTTTTATTTGATTTTTTTATAAATTAATTTATTATGTCAATTATATAGGTGTATGTATAGTATATAGATGGTGATACATATACAATATATACATGATTTTATTTTTGTTGATTTTTATGATTTTATGATTTTTATTTGTATTTTATATAAGTTAAGCATAATATTTACAATTGATTAAAAAATACAATATTTACAAATATATGCAAGAAAATAAATAATTTAATAATATAGATAATATACATAGGTATAATCTACAATAGTACCCCAATTAGCCACTTTTCACACCTTAACTCTGATTTTTATGAAATCATCACCATTATAATGATTATTTATGATAAAAGTGAGCTTGATGAATTTTGAGTTTTGGTGGAGAAAATATTGATCTTGCTAGTTGAATTTTGTTGCCTTTTGAGACAATACACAGATTTTTATTGCAATATTTTTTGTTATTTACAAAAGATTTTTATTCACAACTTTTAAGAAGAAAACATTTTTATTTAAAAGAATTTAGTGATAAATAAATTAAAGAAAAGAATGTGTATTATATACAATATTGTACATATGATGGATATATACAAATGAAGAATGATTTTCTTAATTTCGGTATTTTGGACCTTATCTCCCCCTAATTCATTCCTTGTTGATCAGGTCAAGTCCTGACCTTCTCTCGGGGTCGGAGTCAACCTGTATCTATTACACATATACAATCTTTATTTTCCTTTGTTTCTATATTTATTTATTTAGATTAAAATAGTGATAAATATGCAATATTTACACGAATTAGGGTTAGTAAAAGAATGGATTTTTTGATATTTACATGTGTTTTATAAGGGATTTTAAGCTAAAATAAATGAATAAAGATGATGAAATACATATTCAACATCCTGCTACGCTTTACCTTTTCTAGTCCCTTAGCAAACACTTATTTGAAGAATAAGTGAGTAAAAGAAAAAGAATAAAAATAAAGGAAAAATAAGGAACTTAGGAAAACATTCAGTATTAAACTTATCTTCATAAAATCAAAGTATGGAGCTCGGTCAGACCTTTGGATAGGGCGAAACCTTAGCAGGGAACGGACTTGACACTGAGCAGCCTCTAGAAATCACACAACTCTGCTCAAGTCTCCTCAATAGCTAGGTCAGATTAAATCAACTTATACCAGACCCTTATGACTATGAATCTTTCTTGTACTGTGTAAGTGATATGTAGCTCTCTTCGGCTGAAGTGGTAAAAGTCAGTTTTCTCAAACATGGAGACCCTAATTCCTCAATCCAATAACTCTTTCCTCGAGAAGCATTGTATTCCCTTCTAGGTTCAAGTGCAACCAACTCAAGAAGAGATGAGGTAGAGAGAAGAATAGATGGTAGACAGTGTAGCAAGATACCTATCCTTGGATGCATGACCAGTGTAGCCAAGTCATCCAACTGCTGGCTCATAAATATCTGACTTGGAAGTTCAAGCTTGCTTATTTGACTAACAAATGTACATACTCTGACATGCATTTGATTTTCAATCAAGCCTATCCACTTTTTTGGAGTTTTTTTATTTTTGCACATTTTTTGAATATATACTAAGGTGCAACATGAACATAAGGAGTTTTTCCTATTGAGCCAGTAGATTATCCCTCTTTTGAAGCCTTATTGCAACCCACAACGTTCTGTTGTTAGACCTCATTGCTACTCAATCAGGTTGGGGTACAATGGCCCCGAATGTGTGACTACGATATTTCCATTGGCTTGTGTATCATGCTAGCAAATCCAGCCCTATACCACTTCAACTGAGGCGAGCAAAGTGTAAGTGCAGGTGCGTAAGATAGGTCATTATCTACAAGAGTCATGTGTGTGCTCCGAAGTACTCTACTTAGGCAGTCAAGATGACACTGAACTAAGACTTGTCATTCCTAAAGAATTAAGCCTAAGACCTGAAGAATCTAACTTCCATTTCCTATAAGTTTCCTCTGAAATTAAGTGGATTAAGGTCCAACCAAGCTGCATTCTTCAACTTAATTCTAGACTAGTTTAATTGTCAACACCATTCTGAAAAATGCTCATGCAAATACAAGATACATATAAAAAATATTTTTAAAAGAAAAAGAAAATAACAATCTTTTTGAAAAAAGTTTTACAAAGAATTTTTGCAAATTTTTATGGATTTTAAACATTTTTTAGAAATAAAAAGGGTTAGTGAACTGAATATTTACAACTAGACACATAAGGATTATACAAATTTTATACAAGATTTTACAAGAAGATTTGATGTACAAGTTTTAGATACATGTTTTATAAAAGAATTGTATATACAATAATGAATTTTATTTACTAGATGATAAGTGTTTAAGGATTTTATACAAATGTGGATTTTACGAATATATATACATCACATAATTTATATCCCATGTGACAAAATATTTTTTACAAATATTTTACAAAAGTTTTTCATACATTTTCAAAACATTTTGCAAAGGTGTTTCAAAAGGTTTTACAAATATTTTTGCAAACTATTTTCTAACATTTTACAAATCATTTTACAAATAATTTTACAAATAGGAATTTGCAAACTATTTACTTTCAAACATTTTACAAACATTTTGTACAGTATACCTAGTTTTGATACAAAAAATATTTTATAACATTTTGCTTGCAGTGTCATTATTTTTACATATAAACTCAGATCTATAATTAAATGAGTTTGGTTACTATTTTATTGTCATAAAACATGTTAAAAAAATACTAACTAAGTTAAGAATGATATCAGAAAATCACTCGAATTTATTTCATGTGATTCTGACTCTGTTTGCCCTAGATATGTAATATTTAATGGACATGGGTCGGAAGATAATTGGATCATCTCAAGAACATTTTTTATTGTGTTTATCATTCAATATTAATTATGGACATTAGGAATTAACTTTGATTAAATGATGTTTCATATATTTAGAGAAATATTTGATAATCATCAACATCCATTGAATGAATGTTTCATGAAAAAATCATAATTTTAAACTATAATAGTTGTAGTTCAACGTTTACATGCAAAACCAAACATGTTTGCTTGATATAACTAGAAATTTAGGACACTAAAATATTTTAATATGCTTAAGTTTCTGAGATATTATTATACAGTATCATGTCGGTCATCAAGCGCATATGACCGATAAATCTCTTAATGCAATTTGTACCAATTGTATTGTCTTGAATTTATTTGGTGATGGTGTATAGGTTGTGGAAATGCTAATGTGTTAATTAATTGGCACCCAGCGCTGCGTTTACAGTGAAAGTGCTCCTTGCTAGCATTATCTGTCCAACCTGGCTTGATCCATTTCAAGGATGGGTAGCATGAGAAGTCTCTACATACTTTAAACAACTAATTGAAATAATACAATTGTACAATATTGTAATATCAAGCAAATTAATTGTTTGTTGGTTGTATTAGATTGATAATTAATTTAATATGATTAAATTAATTTAATTAAATTGAAATAAACAGGCTATTATTAATAGAATTGTAATTCCCTTGGAAGAATTAATCATAAGAATTTGATTCGAAATGATTAATTAAAATTTGAATAGGATATGGAGGATCATAAGATGACATTCATGGTATCCTATCAAGCTGAAGGATTCCACTGCCATGGATTGTACAATGAAGATGCCTATGCGAAGTCATATCTTCGATGTGCAAGCGCACATGGATCGAGCTCTCTGCTTGTCGAAAGATACAGGTTGTATGTGTAGTGACCTCAATATTGTTCCTTGTATAACTAACGCGGTATTGGATTGCACATAGCGAGTACTATTCGTGTTAACTATTGTTTTCAATTAACAACGAGTCAACATCACCTTAGAGGTGGTAGGCTCGGGTGTTAAAGATCTAATTGGGAAATGCAGATTGGATTTGCAAGGCAGAATGAGTTCCTGCTTCCATCACCTAAGTTATATTTTCTCATATTATTGGGAAATAACAAAGGTATAAAGGAGATCCCAGATCTTGCCAGAGATATTGGGGTAAGTATCTCTTGCTTTGAAATTTAATAAGGGAATGGATTTCAAAGTAGTAAAAGGCAGGACAACTTTGATTTGAAATTCCTTTATCGAAGAATTTAAATTGAAAATATAAATATTTATATGTTCTAATAAATGTATTTCTTAATCTCATATATAAAACCATGAACCCTCTTAGCAAGCTTCTGAAGGTCAACTAATTGACCAGACCAAATTATTCGGACTTGCTCCGAAACTTGGAGTGCTTCTACTTCATTCTTTCTATCTCCACATGTGGATAGCACTGTATCATCTTATATCTTTGCATTAGATATTCCATCGAGTATCGAAAATATATACTTGAACAATATTTAAGTCCTAACTCTCTCTTTCTCTTCTTTTGATTTTTGATATACATGTTTTCCACAAGTGGATTTATCATTTTAGATTTAAATAAATGCACGCAGCCTCCTCTACTTTACCGATCAATTCTAATGAGTGGCGCAATTCTTTTTCCATCCAACATATGACTTGAGTATTAAAAAATCCCGGAACTTCACTTTATATAGATCTTGATATTGAATCTGTATCTATATTTTATAATGGACAATGTATCGAAATATTTGCATGTAACACTGACCTAGTATATATTTTCAAACTAGTCACTTTAAAGTTGAAAGACAATTTTCAACGAATTGAAAGGGAACGATAACATAATAAATTGGAAGAAACCAAGATTTTCTGTTTTAAATAGATCTTGCTTTCTTCTCCTCTGCACGGTGGTTTGATCTCTCAAGGGAAGTCTCTCCCTTCCAAAAGAATTCCTGGCTTCAAGTGCCGCTATCTTATGAAACCAGACAATATAAGACACATGTATCAAAGGTTTCTAAGTTTCTAATTATAAAGAAGTCAAAATCTTATTTAGCTCAAGTTAAGCTGTAATCACGAGCTTCGCAAATCCAGACTAAGAGATGAAGCATTAATCCAAGAGAGATGGATCATTAACCCAAGAGTACAAATTCGACACAATGGAAAAGGCACCCCATTATTATCGGATAGGAAAAGATTAACATAAAGAAAGATGCCACTGAATGGCAACCATGTCCATACACTATAGAGGCACCTCAACCAACTGAAATTCACTCACCGGTAAACAGACTTAAACCTCGTTTGAATATTTCAGATGTCCACCTAATAGAAGGATACTCGAGTAGTGGACTGACTACCTTCATACACTAGCCCGTGATTTACTTGATCCCTGATAAGGTAAGGGTGCAAGTCTGCCACCTACTTAAGTTTGGCAAATTACTATCAACTTCCTAAAGTGCAATTATGAAACATAGTTAATTATCTAGTTCATCAGTAACAAAGTAAGCGTGCATACGTTTTATAAAAGGTGCACGACAGTATAAAATTGGTTTTCTTCAGCAAAAAAAAATCTCATTTTTTTACCTGGTCTACTCTTCAAAGTTTAAAAATATATTAGTGATAAAGCAAACAGTAAGGAAAATCCCCTATTTCTTTTAGTGCAGACATTCGATTAGAAGATCCATGCCTACTAGAAGTTCCATCAGTCGTCTCAAATAATGTACTTCCCATAGTTCTACCCATTGGTTGACTGGTAATCAATTAGTCACTACTATGCTGGTTTATTTATCAATGGGCTGATGAGTGCGGGTTTGATATATCCATATCATATCCATCACATTATCCATTTTATACTTATTTTGACATACATATCCGCTTCAAAAAAGAATACAGCTGTAGGTATCACTTTGATATCTACAAACATCTATATATATATATATATATATATATATATATATATATATATATATCCATTTTCATAAATATAATTATAGATTTATTTCTCACCGTACACAACATAATTTTATACCTCGTTTCACCCTGTTTGGGATAATTGTTATAGTATAAACATGTTTAAATATTTCATCCAAAATATGTATATTTAAGCTCATATATAGTATTTCGAATATTATTCGTATGCAATCAATGTCCATTTACTTACATCCGTATTCATTTTTAAGATATAGTAGCATAATATTATATTTGTTAATATCGATATTTGCATCTATATTCATATTTAAAAACATATAAGGTTATGGTAACACATATGCCCATAGTCATCCGTTTGCATCGTTACTATCAGCCAGACACGAGAGGTATGAGCGTACTCCAGACTTCGGTACAGCATAAGAAGAAATTTAAATTTTTACTTTTGAAATGAGACGGGGAAGATTGTCTTAGGGCATCATGCAGTTCCCAAAACATTAAAAAGAAAAAAAATGATGAATTCATTAGCAGAGCTAAATACTTTTTAAATAGTATGTACAAAAAACAAACACGTTCTGCAGCCTCACAGATACATTACCTATAAGTAAAGAAAGTCTATAGGTTACTGCAGGTTACAAGCTTCCCTTCTATCTTTCCCCAGTGGATTAGAAGTTCATCTGTCAACATATTATAGTTAGATTCAGAAACTTGTGGGGGTGATGGCAGATGTCCCATTCCATGAGGTCGAGATATGTGCTAAATCAATCATCAATACAAATTTACTTCTTCCTATTATCATTGGTTGGCTTCACTTCCTTCGTCATCATTCGAGGAGCAATAGCCATGGCCATCAGCTCCTGGAATAGAAGCTTGCATGCATAAGGTATGTGTACCTACAGCATGAAAACATAAATCAATCAGTAAAATAATCTAGGAAACATAAATGAATCGGTAAAATAACCAATTAAATTTAGCAGAAACATTCTAATGGAAAGAAGAAAAAGAAGCCAGAAAAAAATTACGAATAAAAAATAAGAAAAATTGCTAGCCCATCAGCAGACCACTTACAGTCAAATGAAGATATAGTACGCACCTGGACAATGTCAGTCTTATTCTTACACCCTCTACATTCAAAGGAATTCTTCTTCAGGTTGGCAATAGCTATTAACCCGCATCTCTCACAGACATGAACCCTGTAAGCATCACTTTGGTCAAATAACCTTTCCTTGAGGAAGAAAGCAGCTCCATGTGCAATCATGCAATCCCGTTCCATCTCTCCAAAGCGCAGTCCTCCATCACGAGAACGTCCTTCAGCTGGCTGCCTGGTAAGGATTTGAACAGGACCACGTCCTCGAGAATGAATCTTGTCGTCAACCATGTGTTTCAAACGTTGATAATATGTGGGTCCAAGAAAAATCATCGCAGTCAGTTTTCGACCAGTGTGACCATTATACATGGTTTCAAAACCACGCATCTGATATCCACAGCTATGGAGAGCCTTGCTGATGTTGTCAACCTACAGAACACAAGCAATGAAGTATTTACTAGCTAAAAATATATTTAGAAAGTTGTCTAACCATGGTTCTTTTTTATATATTTCATGTTCATATCCAGCCCATCCGCCTGGTTGCAAGGCACAATATATTCAAAAAAGTTGTCTGACAATGGTTCTTTTTTCTGTATTTCATGTCCTGTATCCAGAGCATCCGCCAGGTTATAAGACACTATTAAGGTATTCGACCTAGTTATGCACAACTAATTGTCCACATTGAAAAGAAAATATATCTCTTCTATGTAACAGACTCTACTAGCCATTGAGAAAACATGACCAACCAATTCCAAACGTTGTTTGCTTAATTTGAGTTGATTCAAAAATAACTTTGTTGAACAAGATTAACTCTCTTTTTTAAGGCAACATTTTCTAACGAGACTATATGCAACAATTTCTAATGACATGACAGTTTATTAAACCTACATTTTTTAAGATTTGTTTACAACTTTCTTCAACCCTAATCCTCATTTATACACTGGCTGACAGCATTCCACTTGATTTCCTATTATTATGCAACCAAACGCCTCACTTCTTGTCCGGCTTCCTTCCATTCCCTTCTCAATCCTCCCATACAAATATAGGCTTACACTTTACAGTGAGAAAAGGTCTCCTATTGTCGGTCACAAGAGCTAGCTAGCAAACCTGACTAATCAAATAATACCACCACATCCAGAAACTGACATTGTAGAGAAACTAGCAGCACTTACAGTGACATCAGTAAAAGGAGTGGCATCTCCTTCTTTCCCCATATGAGCAGCAACTTTTCCCATAATGCACTCAATAAGCTGACCAATTGTCATTCGTGACGGAATAGCATGCGGGTTCACAATGATGTCTGGTGTGATGCCTTCCACTGTCCATGGCATATCTTCCTGAGTGTATGTCATGCCAACAGTCCCTTTCTGTCCATGTCTACTGCTAAACTTATCTCCTATTTGAGGTATGCGAACAGACCTAATCCTCACTTTAACAAACCTCAAGCCATCGGCATTGGTTGTCAGCAAAACCTGCAGGCAACATACACTTTGTTTCAATAACATAACTATTGTGAAAGCTGGTTAAGAAATAAATCAAATACTTAGACAGAGCTTGAATATTTTGCAGTAAAACACTCTAAAATTAACTTTTAAACATAACACATATGGCAGATACTTACCTGATCAACCATTCCACTCTCGCTGTGGCGTGCACTGGTGCTATGATCTCGCCGGGAATAGCGTGAAGCTTGACCCTGAGATTCATCTTGAGTTATCGGAGTAGTTTTTCCTATGATGACATCCTCACCAGAAACCCTTGTGCCCTAATTTTTTTAATGGAAATAAAGGGAATTTTGTGAGCACATCTTCTAGAAAAAGGCCCAGACATACTCAATCTTATATTCTTACTTACAGGAGGTGCAAGACCATCGTCATCTAACTTGTCATAGGAGCCATGTCGCATGCCCTAGAAATAAGAAGTAAACATATAAAAATAACACGATTTAGTAACCCCCAGAAAAATGTTGTATTATTTTAAGGTCACCATTGTATTCTCTCTATTTGGCCGCCCAAATTCTTCTTTTACAAGTGTTCCCATCTTCTTCTCTTCATCCCTAGAAAAGAGGTCAACAAACCCAAAGAGGGTTAGTATCATATGACAAGTATATGCAAGAGCAGACTCAGAAAAACATCAATGCTACCTGTATGAACGAAAGAACAAGGACCGGAAAAACCCACGATCAATAGAAGATTGATTCATGATGACAGAATCTTCTTGATTATAGCCAGAATAGCAGGCAATTGCAACAATTGCATTCTATGTAAAGAAATAAATTATTAATGACAATATTAGTCGTGAATTAGGAAACGTACAAATATAATGGAAATATTTATCCCAGCTCCTTACGATGCCTGCTGGCAATTGCCGGAAGTGTAGATGTTCCATAGCACGTGTTGTTACAAGAGGCTTCTGAGAATAGTAGAGGACATATGCCAATGTGTCCTAAAAAAGAGAGCTCTTAGGCTCTAAAATACTGCGAATTTGACCAAGTAAATGGCACTTACCATCCTTAATTGATAGTTAGTGACGTATATTCCCATGGCTTGCTTTCCCATTGCCGATTGGTAGGTGTTACGAGGTGACTGAGGCAGCAAAGATAAAAATGGCGATACCATAATAACAATTTACTTATATGAGCATTAGCAGTGGGGTAAACCTGATTGTGATCTGGAAAAGGGATAATAGAAGCACAGACACCCAATATCAACGACGGATGGATTTCACAATGAGTATATGTTTCAGAATATGCCTCTTCTGGATTCTGCCTTGCGTTGACAAGATCCTAAAACATGACAGAAACCAATATAAGATACAGATATGGCATTTTCGAATCACTGGGTATTCACAGCTTGCAGGTATGGTCCATGCTATCTATCAAAATACAAGCATACAACACAGCGTGCTCACTGTCAGGCCTCTTTTCTTTTAATGCCAAAGGATGGTTAGTAAATACACCAACCATCCACTTCATTCGAACACTAAAAGCGGTGTATTTGACATACATACATACATATTATAGAACAAGATACGGTTACTGATGGAGGGAATCAGCCGCTGTGAAGAAATCCAACATCCCTTGCCAAGATGTGTATAATCCAAACAACCAATATTAATGAACCCCTTTGGCGGAACTAATTCTCAGTTGGTTGGGAGGGCACGCACCTCAAACAACTCCGTTGTAATCTTCTCAATGTTGAGTGCATGACCTTCCACCATGTGACTCAGAAAATAAGTCGAGTCCTAGGGGACATGCCCTATGTCATCCTTGTTAGGCAGGTGGCAACAAATCGAGAGAGTGGGCGAGAGAGTAGGGGAATGGAGAGAACTATATTTGTTCTTCTTAATAGTGACTTTTCTTACGTGGTTAGGAGAAGTGGCCGACCACCATCACATCTATTGTCTAATTATTCATGTGCTTCCACTGTGGTGGTTGAATGTGCATCCTTCGTATCACCACAATTGTATCAAGGCCGGGCCATATACCATTAAGTGGTATCAAAATGACATTTGACGTCGACAAGAGGAACAACACAATAGGTGCTCATTCTTCGGAAGATGTGAAGAATCGACAGTTATGGTGAGTCATTGAGATTGTCAGCATTCGAAATCCAATCGAGGAGATTCAAGAGTCTAGATAGGGTTTGTTGCATGCTTTGGACAAATTGGATGGCACGGCTAGGGAGAATTTTGTTTCAATTTTTAGATCTTGCAACCTAAAAAAATCACCATTATAGAGGTGATAATTAGAGATCCACTTCAATCGAGGTGTTGAGTGATTCGTGGTCGAGGAAAATCACACTACATCGTGCAAATCTTATGGTGAAGTTTACATATAAGGATGCAGTATTCTCCATTAAATCTTTCAACATGAAAACCAACTACACCTTATGACAACATCATGTGAGAAATATACTCACACAAGAAGGAATTGTGAAAAATCTCCAGGAAATAGAGAAGAGCCAGAGAAGATGGAGGAAGAGTAGGACGATACAAATCGGGAGGATTCGTGTTCGATTTTTTATCTTGCAAAGAAAAAATTCATCATTATTGAGGCGACTAATGGAGATCCAATTCAAACGAGGTGCTAAGTGATTCGTGGTCAAGGGAAACCATAGTACATCGTGCAAATATGATGGTGAAGTTTACATCTAAGGGTGCAATATTCTCTATGAAACCCTTCTGTGTAGAATAGATGAAAATGAATGAAATCCTTTATTCAAGGGGTATAAAAATGGTCGAGAAAAATCAACTACATCATGCACATATGATGGTAAAGTTTATATCTAAGGGTGCATTATTCTCTATGAAACTATTCTGTGGAGAATAGTTGACAATGAATGTAATACTTTACTCAAGGGTGCGAATTCTTATATAGCGTGAAACCCTAGAGCCTAAGTGGAGGTAATTACATAAGAGATTCTAAAGGATAACACTATACAATCAAAATAAAGAAAATAAATTAAAAAGAAGATAATCTAATAGCTTCGACACTCCCCCTCAAGTTAGAGCATATATATCGATCATGCTAACTTGAAAATCAACCATGATATGTATTTCTTTCGCAGGGCCTTGGTGAACATAACTACAAGCTAAAGGTCTATGGAGATATACGAAGTAGTGACATTCCCTCCTCGTACTGCATCTCGAATGAAGTGACAATCAACTTCAATGTGCTTAGTCCACTCATGGGACACAGGATTGGTCGCAATGTACATCATGAACTTGCTTTCACAAGTTAGAAGAATGGCAGTAACAGGAGGAAGTCTGAGCTCTTATAGAAAGGAGACTAAGTAATCTCACATGTGGCTTGAACCATCATCATGTATTCAGCTTCTGCATTCGATCTAAAGATAATGGTTTGCTTTTTCCTTCACCATTTAACACGGTTTCCTCCAATAAACATGGCATTACATGTGGTGGATCATATGTCCTCAAATGAACAAGCATAATCAACATCTGTGTAGATGGTAACATTAGAGTGATCGTTGACCCCATAGAAGAGGCATTTTCCTGGATAGTCCTTCGAGTATCGAAGGATCAAGAGATCATCCTGCTAATGAATGTAGTGAGCCTTTTCCATGTGTTGGTTGGATCTGCTCACAACATATGATATATATGGCCTAGTAACAAAAAGGTAGAGTAGCTTGCCCACTAGGCACCTATATCATGTAGTATCCTCAAACTCGGGATATGTAGATGCAATATATTTATGCAACTCAGTTGGGACACCAGATGGTTTGCACCCAAGTAAGTCAGCTTCTATAAGGATATTCACACAATACTTCTATTGTGGTAGGTGTAGTTCCTCTGCCATGTGTATCACCTCAATGCCTAGAAAGTGTCTGAGTTGACCAAGGTCTTTGGTGACAAACACCTTCTGGAGGAAGGCCTTAGTCTCTAAAATGCATGCTTTGTCATCAACGTAAATAATCAATACCACAATTACATAGAGTAAGCATGTGAAACCAAGCTTGTGAACTCCGCTTTAGGCATAAATGGCCTTATGGAGCCAAGTCAAATAACATTGAACAAATTTGTAGGCCAAGTTAAACCACGCTCACCTAAAACTCTCCAAACTTCTATAGGAATGTCATCAGGTCCTATACCTTTCCCATGTCTCATAACCTTCAAAGCCCCCTCTATTTCCTTCCTTTGTATTCGTCTATAACTTGCACGATTCAAGTAACTTTCACTACTAGCTAGATTCCCAAAGTGATCTCTCTATTTCCTTCCCCAAAGGAAAAGCTTATTGAAGTATTGCTTCCATCTAGTCTCTATATCCTTCTGAGTAACAAGCATGTGGCCTTCCTCATCCTTAATGCATCTCACTTGAGAAAGATCTTTCGTCTTTCCTTCTCTTGTTTTAACCAATCTGAATATATCCTTCTGGACATCCTTAAAGTCAAGATTTTTGTACAAAACTTCATAAGCTTTTTACTTAGCTTCGCTTACAGGCTTCTTTATTTCCTTCTTCACTATTTTGTAGTTTATGATAGTTTCCTTTGTTCTAAACAGATTTAAACATGCTCTTTTTATTTTGAGCTTTTATTGCACCCCCTCTATTCCACCACCAAGCTTCCTTTTGGCATGGAGCTCATCCCTTTGACTCGCATAGCATCTCTTTGACTACCCTTTGATACAAGATGCTACTGCCTCCCACATCTCATTAGCACTTCCGTTACAATCCCACGATAAGTTTTCTTGAACATTCTCCCTGAAGCTTGACTGCTTCAATTGAAGATTTCACCATCTAGTTCTAGTTATCTTGAAAACTCTTATTTTCTTTACTAGCCGTTTTATTTGCACATCCATAACAAACAAGCAATGTTGAGTAGTTAGACTCTCTCATTGAATTACTTTGTAGTCTTTGCAACACAACCGATCTATGCTTCTCAACACAAAGTAATCTATATGAGTTCTAGTCGAGCAACTCTTGTAAGTAATTAGATGCTCCTCCCTCTTCTTGAAGAGAGTGTTTGCAATGAAAAGATCATATGATGTTACAAAATCCATAAAGACTTTTCCTTCTTCATTTCTATTTCTGAAGCCATGTCCTCCATGAACACTTATATACCCTGAAGCATCCTTTCCCACATATCCATGCGTGATGCGAAGGCCACATGAAGGGGTTGTGTTGGGGGTTGTAGAGGGACTGACGAGGGTTCTTTTGCAACGTAGGGGGCTGATGACAGTAGTACATCCATGACTGGGGTGAGAGTGGGGATGTGGTTGCTGTTGGTGTCGAAAACGAGGGTAGGAGTAACTAAGAGGCCTCCTGGACAATGACCTTGGTAAGCTGGACAACAATTTTAGACAGCCTCGGAGGTGGAAACAGATCTGGAGCTGAGGTCAGCAGCGGTGGCAACAACGTTGGGGAAGGGAGAGGAGGTTTGGGAACCTCCTAGATAGCGACTAGGTAGTTGTAGCGTCACAAATGGTGGTGGAGTCGATCTGACGATGCTTAGGGTCCGAAAATCTACAGGTAACTTCTGTAGACTTTACTAAAATTCGAGCAATATGGACATCAACTCTTTGTTATAGGTGTGATGCCCGCGGATCCGGATTATCCATCTACAGTATTCATAATATTATATTCGATATTAATTGCATTATGTTACAGAAAATGAGAGAAAAATTTTCATGTCGGAATGACATTCACAATTTAAACAACAAGCGACAAAACAATAAGTGTCACCAAATTCACATTTGCATTAATTTCCATATACAGTTACATGTAATAAAAGAAATTGCATTATATCCATGTATCCCAAAATATAACAGAAGAGAAAGAAAAACAATTACATTATCATGTACAAAAACTATAACATGTGCATTGTGACTGTGGAAGCTCAATGTCCAGCTGTCAATCTACTGAGTCGCAGGCGCCTTGTCTTCCAAACATGTTAGGGAGAAAAGAATGTCAACAAAGGTTGAGTATAATCTAGCATACTAAAAATAATAGGTAATTCAGTGGTTTCAAAAGAAAACAAGTAGATATGTGTTTATGTTTAAATTTAATAAACTACTTGCGTGGAAATTGGTTTTAAGATATTCTCTATGTTAATCTCTCATTCACTCATCACCCTTTAACCTCCCGAAGGCTATGGGAAAAGCCTTAAGCGCATCATGAAAGTGTGATGATCGTATCCGATGCGATCGGGAAAGACTAGCCATACTAGTTGCTCGGGGCAGCAGAAATTAAAAATTTTAAAGAGATGAAATCACATGATTCGAGAACACTTCACGAATCGTTTCATCAAACCATAAACAAGATAAAGGAATACCTCTTGAAATGTGATTGCGATCGAAGTCTCTAAAGAAAGAGATCGTTTGTCTCAAATCCGATACGACGGAGGAGACGTTTGCGAGCGCGTTTATGATATGTAGGCTTCTCGCAATCCAAGATGAAGATCCAAGCAATGGGTCTCCTGATTTCGGCACACGAAATCCAACGTATTCTTCATGAACAAAGAGCACCGAAGAAGACGGAGATCCACGAACGATCGAAACGGTGGCATGACAACGGTAGTGACGACGGCTACTCTCTCTAGTACAAGGGGAGGACGACCACACTTGAGAGAAAGAGAGAGTTGGGGCATAAGAATGAGAGAGAGAGAGAGGGGTTTGCAAAGTGTTGTAAAAGAAGAGCTAGGGTTGCCTCTTCTTTTATAGTATATTGGGAGTCCATGGATCACAATCCATGTGCAACACTAAATCAATGGTTAGATTGATTGTGCTTTTAACCAATGGTCATTGCTTAAAATTGCAACAACAATTAATTTACGCTAAATTAAATATATATTGAATTATCATCAACATAATTTAATTTAATCAATTTGAAAAAGAAGATGAAGAAACAATCCACTATCTATATATAGGGGGGACAGTCCCTCTTGATTAAGACAAGTGTGGTCGTCCACCGTCCATATATGGAACGTGGCTCATCCTCTTAATTTTATGTGACATTTTATATATCACATAATCCTCTATATATTTACAACAACGTTTATTGCAAATATATTCACAAAATTAATTGTGAATTAATTTGTGAATATCTCAATCATGCCAATAAAAAATATGAAGCATGTTCATATATCCAAAATAACATGTAAATTGTATTTTAGATTAATTATCTAATGTGAATCAATTCACATCAATAATCAATTTGTAAATACTATTTACAATTAGCTTTATCTAATACATTATAAATTACATTTATAATATATATATATATATAAATAATATAAATAGCGTTATCCACATTATTCATATCCTTGAAAATTAAATCATATTTATTTATCTTGGATCACCATTCTCATGCATCTAAATAATATGAATCATATTCACATTATTCATGATAATTAAACTACATTTAATTATCAATTTCTCAATGCTCAGATTTATTATTCATCAATGCAATTATTCTTGAACTCTTTCAAGACTAATGCGCTTTCTCCCTGGATTCTTGGAGATAAGAATAGGGTGATTGTATGTTCGACGTATAGTGATTTGAATATTGAAATCGTATCTCAAATCGAGATCTCGGGGACCTCTCATAGATGTTTTATTAAATCAAAATCGTAAATCTAATCTTCTCATTGCATCTGAATCGTATACAGATGAATGTCCACCATTTGGACTAAGATTAGATTACTTCTCTACAAAGAGTCACTAAAATCCAAACATGTTTTATCACTCCCTCGGAATTGAAGCGTCATGGTTATACAATCGTTTATGATCACATCATCCTTGAGTATTCCTAATACCCGTACATCCTGCATACTGGAAGACCTAAAATAAACCCGAAGTTTTAGATCTCCTTAAGACAGCGTTCTTCAGGGTTTTATCATTAGGTTTCTCATTAAGTCATGGGGAGTTGGTATTGATCATATCCAAAAGCATATATCATACCTACAAATTCTTGTCTTGCTTCCAAAGCAAGACGATCATGCATGGAATTTGATCAGTCCCAATACCTCATGAGTGAGCTCATATCTTCCGGTTCAGTAGTTAACATGTTATTCCTTTGAGATCGTATTACTCATATGCCCTCATATACACACCGACTCGCCGGTGTATAGATCTTGATTAGATCATCAACATATCGGTCTACCAAATGTACATATTCAGACACATAGCAATATATGTCTCCGGTCAGAGGATGCATGCCTATCTCGTGACAGCAAACGACATAGGTTTTGGTTATCTCGATCTCGTTAAGTCAACTCTTTGACCTAACTTATCTGACACCTCCGAATCTCCATTCCTATGCAGAGGACATGCATCAAGAGGTCGGTCAAATAACAGCCTTTAGAGAAGGATTGCCATGTCCTTCTCAGGTTGTAGATCATCTCTTAATAATGATTTGATGGTGCTTGATAAGTCCTCAATCTAACTATTTAGATATCATCCAAGCACCAGCCTTTGAGTCAATCATTGAATCAACAGTTGTATGAACATTAAGATAGCCATGGTACGTAACCCTAATTGTACTAAGGGACCTATTAACCAAATCATGGAAGGAAATATCGACGATATATCGCCTATATATCGATATCGACATGGGACCAATATGGGTACCGATATGGCGATATATCCCGATTTCCAAGCATTTTCTTCACAAAGGCTCGTCGATATGGGAGATATATTGTCGAAATATCATATCGATACGATATCGAAACAATATCGATATCGATACGGCCTTCCATGATCCAAATTAGGTATTCTTCAATTCAGATCAAGGAACGGATTGCAATATCAATAACTGCATAATGGCTCGTCGTAAACACGGATGTCCAACAGTTTCCATATATAACTGTTGGAGTATTTGTTATATGCGCCTATTGAGTTGTAGATGGGTAAATGAATACCTCCAGGATCCATTTACCCCATCCAGTTATTTAGTCCAACATTGTCCAGTGGTGGGACTTGGAGGCTCTGTAGAGGCTATATAAGGAGAACCAGACCTCATGTATCGATTGAGAAAGTCAATAGACAAACCTGGCCCTTTGAGACCTTCTCTCGTAGTTTCATCCCGCTCCTCACGGAATAGGGTTCCACGTAAAAATCTTTTGTGTTCTTAATGTTTACCTTTCTAGATTATGCTCCGTTTATCTATTTTGCTTCCGCTTCTTATTTTTCTAGCATGGTATCAGAGCGGGTTCGATTCTCGGGGTTTTATTGTATTCATTTTTTTAGAATCAAGATTTATTTTTAGGGTTCTTGTTAGAACCCTAATTTCGTGAAGATGATTTCTGTTTGAAGATTATTTCTTCTTCAGCCAAATGCTTCGATCTCCAGGTTTCGTGATTGGAACCCTAGGTCTGATTTCCTGGCCCTCCCTGTATATGGCCATTGCGCGTGAGCCACAGCCCTCGCGTACCTCCACGACAAGCCGCATCTTTAGCGACGCAGAGAGACTCCTCAGATCCCAAATCTCTCCTCCATTGGTAGATGGCATCTGCACCATGCGGCCAGAGTTTTTACCGATGTCTAGGGCTTCTGCGCCATGCGCCTAACGACATCTACAGACCCGACAAGCAGCAGCATTAAAAAAATGGCAGATCTGCTCATCTTCCTCACTCATCTTTGACAGCGCGAGATGGCCTTGAACAAGCAATGATGCGGATGTGTTCCAGATCAAGGCGATGAAGATCAGGCCCCGCCAGTCGCATATGGTTCCAGGCGATGATAGCCTCGCTCCAACGCATAATCCAATGGGCAATAGCCCCACCTCTGCGACTCCAAGCAAATCCATCTCGCGCGCCATTCTCCAGACCTGCGAAACCCTAGCCGCAGTTATTCTCTTCAGATCGAGTCAAGGCGGCACCGATCTGCACCGCGCATCCTTCCTTCAAGCGTGCCCAGGTGACCCGCAGATCCTCCTTTCCAATCGGCCTGACGGCAGCAGCACTCGTGACCCGGCATCCTCCAGACCCTCGTGCAGGCCGCAGAGCCTCGACCTCCATCCTCTACTCCAGATCGCGCACAGCGGCGGCGAGAGGTCGCAACAGTGCCTCCTCTTCCGTAGCAGCACCAGGCGGTGCCCAGGGCCTCATCAGGCGATGCCTAGGGCCTCATGGTGGTGTGTTACTTCGAAATGAAGGGTTCCAAGAGGGAACCCTAAAGGGGAGGGGCACACATTCAAGGGGTCTACCCCCGATCATGTTTAAAAAATTTGTTGTTATTGTAAAAGCTCAAGTGGGCCGATATTTTTTTTAAAAAAGAGACAAACAAAGAGAGATTGGGCCCCTGTTTGGGCCAATGTTCAGTTTACAAAAAAGGAGAGAAGAAAGAAAAAAAGAGGCGCGCACGCCGAAAAAAAGCCGTACGCAAAGAAAAAATGCAAGAAAAGCCGTAAAAAATGGTTGAAACGGCCTAAAGTGTTAAAAAATGGCAGCTTAAAAAATGAATGAAAATCCGCTAGAAATTTTTGTGAATGTTCATGTTATTTTCCCCATGTCACTGTCTTCTCCCAACTTTGCCAATGTTCATTTTCAGGCAAGCATGGGAGAAATGGGGAGTCTATGTAGAGTCACAGGTCTTCTCTAGATTGCAGATTCCTCAGACCAGCCAGATATTGTTCAGACTCTACAGCGGATGTTCAGACTCGACGTTAGATATTTTCCGAGTCTGCAGTTCAAGACGCACATGTATGCGATCTTCAGTTTCGTGGTCCCCATCATTCTTCTTGTTTTGTCGGCCAGAGTTTTCATGTGGTATCATAGGTACTCCAGAGCAGAGCGCCATTCTCTGAGACAGATGGAAGAGACCCAGTTCACCAACGAGGAGACTCCAGGCGCAGTTTCAGACTCGATGGTCAGATTCCGAGTTTTCATTTGACTCACACTCCAGCCCGTTCGTCCTCCTCACCTGCACAGCATGAGAAGCAACGTCCTCGACAGCAGCAGTTTTATGTGTTGGGTTGATATTGTCCGTAGTGTCCTGTAGCTTTGAGTTGAGTCTCTTTCTGTTTGTCCAAGCTGAGCATTGCATGCTCCAGCTTGAGGGGGAGTGTTGGAGTATTTGTTATATGTCCTATTGAGTTGTAGATGGGTAAATGTATACCTCCAGGATCGATTTACCCCATGCAGTTGTTTAGTCCCACATTGTCCAGTGGTGGGACTTGGAGGCTCTGTAGAGGCTATATAAGGAGCACCAGACCTCTTGTATCCATTGAGAAAGTCAATAGACAAACCTGGCCCTTTGAGGCCTTCTCCCGTGGTTTCATCCCGCACCTCACGGAGTAGGGTTCCACGTAAAAATCTTTTGTGTTCCTAATGTTTACCTTTCTAGATTATGCTCTGTTTATCTATTTTGCTTCCGTTTCTTATTTTTCTAACAATAACATTAGCATATATGAATTATATGATCGATACGTAGGCTATTATCTTTTTATCACTTATAATTCAAGTTGATGGATCTTGGTATTGAATATGACGAGACTCTAATCTGATCTTTATCTTTGTCTAAATTTCTCAAGACTAGTAGAAAGTTTGTGGTCTTAGTCTAAGTGTGACCTCGCACTATAATTCTAAGGCGTGAAATATACCATAGGATTGGGATGCCTTCATAGGCATGTGGTGGAGTATAATACATCCAAACTAAATTACCAGCACGTCCACTAGTTACTCTTAACATCCATAGTAGTAGTTCTAAATTCAGATCAAATGGCGATGATTGATGAATGATGATTTCTTTCTCACGACTTTTTCCTTGCCAGACTTACTCACGGCACATGAACCAAAACTCAAGAACAGTACCAAACTCAATTGTAATCAACCTCAACTGTAGTCATGCTCAACTATAACCAACTGTTAACAGTAACCAAGATCAATTGTAATCTTTTCTTATTCAGGACCTACTGGTGGAACAGTAACCAGAAACTCAAGCAATGATGAGGCCTCCTAAGAGACTCTACCTTCTCGCCTTCCCCGTGGAAGTGTGGTCCAGGAGAGGGCTAGGCACACTCCCAAATTACACACCTGAGACATGTGGGGGAAACTTTCCGGACTAAGTCACTCCAGAAAACAGACCCGACTGGTACGGGCAAAAAGAGCACTAAAAACCAAAACCAAGGGTTCTCCCCAGGTATACCCTACTGAAACAGAGTCAGCGGAACAGGTCAAACACCTGAATCCCAATGAAGCGTAAAAACATTGCGAGCTCGTGTAAAAGTCGTAAAAGGACTGTGATCCTAGACCCGCACATTAGGAGGTCGTTGCACTAATTGGGTTCCTATCTCCTACCCAGCTGAAGGTCACCACACCCTCGCACGGTCAGGTGTAATGGTCACCATGACCGACAAAAATTAATTATCAGTCGTCACTGATTCAGTATGACTTACTTGATTCATCATCCTTTCTCGATCTTTGTTGTGGTTAATTTTATAAATCTAGACATTTTGTCACAACTTATCGTTAGTGATATGGTAGATTCTACTCAAAGATCTATCGATTGAGGATTATGATTTTAGACGAAATATTTGCAATTAGTAAATTGATAAACCTTGCTTCTTTACATCTGAGCCACTTGCAGATACTTTCACCAATCCACTTATAAGAGTAAACTCTGTTATTTCTTGTCTGAGTTGCACTAATAATTATGGTCTAGCAAGTCTGATTAAGGTTTGTCTTCTAAATTTAGTATCATTTATTAGGCCTAACCTCTATCTTTTTGATTATATATATATATTCTATTTTTTATTTACCTAGTCGAGATTATTATTCGCTTTAAGCAAAATATTGTAATTATTTTAGATGTCTGTATTGGGTTGTCACTTGTCACTAGGAAAGTCTTAAATCAAGGTAGCTATAAGCTTAACATAGCAACCATACAGTGTTTTAAATGTTATTATATCTATAACTATATTTAGTTCTATTATAGATTAGGGAGATGTTACTACATATCGCAAATAAAGCTTATAGGTAGGCGTTAGATCATTAATGCCTTCATTGTAGTAATTTAACCCAACCAATTGGGATTACCATATGATAAATATACAACATTATCAGAACAGTGAAAAGTATGTATCGTTTGTTGTTATGTAGTTTAAAACGATTTCTATAACACTAATTATCTATCGCCTTCCTCCTTATATTTTGTACCAAGAGAAATCCAAGCAAGAATTTACATAAACATCCTAAGTGAGAGAATTGTCAACTGAGAAATTCATGAATGCCTGATCATAACCATGACAGTATCAGCATAACATCACAACCATGCCAAGTTCTCTGATTGATACTACAAAAGATCACAAACTTAATTTGCTATCTTCGGCCATTCAAAACAAATGGCACAATTTACTTTCTTCCTTATACCGATAACTAATGCTATCTTTAAGATTAAGATATAGCTTCCGAAATTTCATGAAAGGCAGACCTGCTAGTAAAGTGATAATTTGCTCACTTAATCAATTTGATAAGTACTGTCATGTAAGATGGAACACAGTTCATCTCTCAGTTGTATTTTAAAATCAAATAGTTGAGGGAAAAAGACAGGCAAACTATATTTTAAAAATAATCACATCTACAAGCAAGCATTTGTTGGGAACGATCAGCAAATAAAAGAAAGGATAACTTAAGAGATGCATTATCATATGTACTACCCAACTGTGAAACGATGACTACAATCTCATGCATGTTATTTTTATTAAACATTAATACAGAAAGAGGAGCAGGAGATGATACCATATCAAGCCTTAACATAACAAACATGTTTATACTATGATTAAATCAATCATAACAAAAAGAACAAATAAAGGATGTTTCCTCCGATGGCACTCCAACATAACAATCAAGAATTTGTGTGAAATCACATGCGTCGCAGCAAAAGGAGGGGAAATGTAGGATTGTACCTTAGAGATCTCCAATTTTTGGAGATCAAAATTGGCTTTGATTCAAACATGCAGCAGCTAAATTAGGGAGATCCAAGAGATTTGGACAGCAGCTACAGATGCAAGGAGCAGCCCCCAAATGCAAGGAACGGTAGCTCCTTTTGGTCGTTCCACCAGCTGCAGTAGAGGCTGCTGGTTGAGCAGCAACAGCTACCAGCTACTTGGTGGTTGCAGCAGCTCGATGGGGTTGGGGGAGAGCTCCAGGTCAAGCTGCAATTGGCTGCCTAATTGGAGCAGCAGAGGGGCCGGAATCAGGGCTCCAAGAGCTTGCAAAGCCGGGGAAGCAGCAACAGGAGTAATTCCTCTGCTTGGGTTGAAGCTCCAGCAGCTGCTTTGCAGCAAAATGGAGGAGGAAGAGGGCTCCTCGGTGGACGATTTTGGGGGTTTTATTGGCTGGAAATTGGAGAGGAATGGAGAGAAATAAAGGAGGGTTTTGGTGTTATATAAACAAGGAGAATGGAGCTTTGGTTTTGTCAAGTGAAGAAGAGAGCAAAGTCATGTGTTGGCTACTGCTGCACTGGCCTGGATTTTGTTAAAAAAATTAAACATTTATTTCTCACTTATTGGATATATCAAAGTCGACCATATTTGCGCCTTGATTCTCCGATTCAGAGGTACAATATCTTATTTCGATCGTCCATGCATGATGATGAAACGATATAAATTTCATACTTTTCTGATATAAAATGGATACAGAAATTGACGAATTACGATCTTTATTTTTGATCAAATTTTTGCGATTTAAATGATCAAACGACTTCCAATCGAGGAACGGTCGATTTCGTTGTATTATTTCATCGAGATGAATTTTCTGATTGTCTCGGATTATTTTTACGATTTTCAATTACGTCACAATTTTTCTGATGCAAGCTTCATGAGGTGATCGCCTTTTGATCGATTGATCCCAAACAACTTTTGATTTACAATCTATTGATCAATTTAAAACATTTAATATTGATCAATAGTTTTATCGTATCATATGGACCCTAATTGGGTCGGGTTCGAGTTTATTCGGGTTTGGGTGTCACAAATATAAAAACCATAAAGGGAGTCTCATCCTCGAGACTCAGGTCAATGTCACTTCGAGTTTTATCTTAGTTTCATGTTGCCATAAAAATCTCAACGGGTTTTGGACCTGTAAAAACCTCAAAAGAAAAGGAAGCCATATTCTTTTAACATGTCTAATCAAATGGGCGTGTTTTGATGATTACTTAAGAGGTCTGTTTCGTTTTCCAATGTCACCTCTTAGACACAATGTCAGTGCCATAACACCTTGACTAAAGGAATCTCTTTACTACGAAGTTTCTTCACAGCACTGTCAAGTATCTGCACCGGCCTCTCCTTATATGTCAAGTCAGGCTCCACGACAAGGTTCTCGTAGCTGATGACGTGTCAAGGGTCGTGCACATACTTCCTCAAATTGGATATGTGATAGATATCTTGTACGGTTGAAAATGTGGAGGAAGGGCTACTCTATAGGCTACCTTCCCTCCATGAGCAATGATCTCAAATGGTCCAACGTATCGTGGCGACAACTTGCCACGAACACCGAATCTCTGTACTCCCTTCATGAGAGACACTCGTAGATACACCCAATCGCCAATCTGTATTTACAGGAATTTTATAAGATTAGGTTGAATATTGATAAGTTATATTTGAAAATGTATTATGAGAAGATGATCGGATTACCTAAAACTCCAAGTCTCTTCTCCGACGGTCTGCATAGCTTTTCTGGCAGCTTTGTGCCATCAGAAGCTTCTGTCTCACAGGATCAATAGTCCTCGCAGTCTCCTCCAAGAGATCAACAGAGTAAAGAGTGTGGTCACCTACCTCACGCCAACTGAAGGTGTGAGGTATCTCCGCCTGTATAGAGCTTCGAATGGTGCCATGTCGATTCCGGAATGATGGCTATTGTTGTACGTGTGAATTCTACCAATAATAGGTGGTCCTTCTAGAACCCTTTCCACTCTAGGGTACATGCGCGTAGCAAATCCTCAAGTGTCTGAATGGTGCGCTCGCTTTGTCCGTCAGTCTGCGTATGGTATGCAGAACTCATCTTCAGCTATGTCTATAGTGCTGACATGAATTGGTGCAAATATTGAGATGTAAACCTCGAGTCTCTGTCAGGCACTACCTTATATAGTATTCATGGAGTTTAATGATATTCTGCACATATAATCAGGCCAATCTAGATGAAGTGTAGGTCATGCTGATAAGTATAAAATGGGATGACTTAGTCAACTTGTCAACAATGACACAAATAGCATCATAGCCACATGGTGTCATCAGCAATCCAGTGACGAAATCCATAGAGATACTCCCTCACTTCCACCGGGAATGGGGAGAGACTGCAATAACCCCAGTGGTCTCATATGCTCAACCTTGACCATCTAACAAGTCAAGCATCTGCTGACATGATATGCCACATCTCGTTTCATTCCATCCCACTAGAAATGTTGAATCAGATCACCATACATCTTGGTGTTGTCAAGATGAATAGACAATCGTGAATTGTGTGCCTTGTCAAGGATGTCTCTACGTAACTGCTCATTGTTGGGCACAATGGACCGGCCATCCTTCCACAAAATGAATTATGTCACCATAAAATCATTAAAATCATCTTTGATGACACGTATGTATCTGTATCTGATACACTGATCTGATTTTTTTGGCCTTCTACTATGTGATCCCACAAACTGTTAAATCGTGGAGACACAGCAGTAGATATGGATGCACTCTCACGAGGATGCCAATCAGTCAAAGCTGTGAGCATATCCTACACGTATAACCAGTTTGCCGTACCCTCTGCATGATCTCTCCTGCTAAGCGCATCAGCCACCACGTTTCCCTTACCGGAGTGGTAAGAGATCGTACAACCGTAATCCTTCAGTAGCTCAAGCCACCAACGATGTCTCATATTCAGCTTATTCTGATCAAAGATATACCTCAAACTCTTGTGATCTGTAAAAATCTCAAAATTCATCCCATATAGATAGTGGCGCCAGATCTTCGAGGTGAAGACAACTGCCTCCAACTCCAAGTCATGGGTAGTGTTATTCCGCTCATATAGCCTCAACTGACATGATGCGTAAGCAATCACGTGACCTTGTTGCATCAACACCGCTCCTAAACCTTCTTCTGACGCATCTGTATAGACTGCATAATCTTGGGTGCCTGAAGGAAGTGCAAGAATTGGTACAGTCGTAAATTTTTATCAATGTCCTAAAGGCCAGCTCGTATGAGTCATCCCAAATAAAAAGAACTTTCTGTTTTGTCAATCATGTTAAGGGAAGAACAACTTGTGAAAACCCATTGACGAAGCGTCTGTAATAGCCCGCTAGTCCAAGTAAGGAAGCTCCGAATCTGAATGATTGTCTTAGGTTGCTCCCAAGACATGACTGCCTCAACTTTTCGCAGGATCAATTGCGATACCTACTTCAAAAATGAAATGCCCAAGGAATGAGACCTGAGATAACTAGAACTCGCACTTGCTCAGCTTGGCATACAACTTGTGCTCTCACAATGTGTCCAGGACAATCTTCAAGTGATGATGCTGTTTGTCCAGGACAAAAGAATGGTGAAGAACTCGCACTTGTGAAGAACTCGATATGGACCTCTGCAACTCTACCTAATGAAGCTAGTAATCTCGAAGCAAGGAAGGAATGTGTCGCTCCAGAATCAAATAAAACATGAAGAGGTCGGCTCAGGATTGAGATCATACCTTTCACCACAGTAATTGTTGATCGTGCATGCTCCTCAGTCACTACATGTAAATGTCCCTATCTAGCAGGTGCAGTACTTGAATCAGTCATGCTTTGAGTCAGTCTATACGACCTCCTGAAGTTGGAGTTCCTGCCACAGAAACTCCCAGTACCTACAGCTGTGAAGGTCGTAGTTGCGGTCGAGGCTCACCATAAGCATGAGGGCACTGAGACCGGTAATGACCACACTAGATGCACAAGAAACATCGACCTGATTGGTAGGCCTAGTAGTCGTGTCGATGCTCCGAGTCGATCCTGTCGAGGGTCTGTCCACTCTCTGTGACCCAAATGGTCGAGCTAAACTAATGCCACGTCCGGCAAGTGCTCCTCCTAAGGTAGTCGCTGGAAGTGAGCGAGCACTACCAGAGAATGTCGAACCTGAAGGATGAAACCACCGGGCTGATCATTGCTGCTGGAACGAATCAACGATCATCGTATCAGTCTAAATGACAGTTGTGGTGTGTGTATCGTACGTACTCCCAAAACATCTCTCTCTGATATCCTCAAACTTCTCTACTGCATCAGTAGCCTCGGAAATGGATGTGAGACGTAGTCCGGCCAGATTCTCTTGCACCTCTTCCAACATCCCTCTGATGAACTTCATATTCTCATCTGGAAAAGCAGCGATTACTGGTGTGTGTCGCGACAGCTCGGTGTAGAGAACAAAGTATCTAGTTGTTATCTGCCCATATCTGAGCCTTGTAAATAGTCGACGTTGGGACTCCTTCCACTTCTCATAAAAGAAGTGGGATCTGAATCTCGTCTCGAAATCGTCTCGTGTGGGCTCGCATCCCATCTCGAAAACTATTGTCTCCCACCATCTCTCGGTTAATGATGTGAATACTCCATAAAAGATAACCACGCATCTCGTAGTGCGTGAATCATCCGGAGTACATTCATCACTCTCTTCAGCCATTGCTCGCCATCATATGATGTCTCAGTGCCCTCGAACATGGGTACAATAGCTCGTTGATTGGAAGTAAATATTGACCGATGCATGTGAATGGCAGAGTGGTCGGGCGCAAACTCGTCAGCAAAAAGTATGGGGTCTTGTTCCCTGTCATGATCTCCATCCCTGCTCCATGTGATGGCATCTCCTCATGTGGATTATCAAACTGAAGCCGGTCCTATCGTGTTCCATCCTAAGATGGATGGTAAATGTAATCAGAGAGCTCTTCGAATCACATCTCTATGTTAGTCTACATGTCTGTGATCTCCATCTGCTTAGACAAAATATGTTCATGCTGACCTCGCATAGCAGTCTACTACTGCTGGAGGTCGATGAGGGCAGTCAGGATGTGTTCCAAACGATCCGTCATCTCCTGTCCAGCTCTGGACGTCATGGTTCTGCACGAGAAACAATATTATTAATAATAATAGTTGATGTTCGCTAACATTTCTAATTGTGTTTTTTCTCCTATTGGGATACTATATGAAAATTACTTGCAATTGGAGACGTCTGTGGTTATTGAATTTGCATGCCATATTTCCCTCTCGGACTCGCGACAAGTCGGGGGGTTGTCGCTATCCGAGAACTTAATGCGATCGGAATTTTAAACAGAAAATGTGTGTAGCGGGGTACCGCTGCTCTGATACCAAAATGAGATGCTCGTGGATTCAGGTTACAGAAAATGAGGGAAATTTTTTCGTGTTGGAATGACATTCACAATTTAAATAACAAGCAACAGAACAACAAGTGTCACCAAATTCACATTTGCATTAAATTTCGTTAGAAAAGAAATTGCAGTATATACATGTATCCCAAAATGTAATAGAAGAGAAAAGAAAATCAATTACATTATCATGTACAAAAACTATAATGTGTGTAGTGTAGAAAGTAAATGTGGATGCTCAGTATTCAACTGTCAATTTACTGAGTCATGGGCGCCTTGCATGTCAACATGTCAAGGAGAAAAAAATGTCAACAAAGGTTGAGTACAATCTAGCATACTAAAAATACCATGGAATCCAATGGTTTCAAAAAAAAAGTAGATATATGTTGACATTTAAATTTAACAAGCTACTTGCGTGGAAATTGGCTTTTCAACATGTTCGGTATGTGAATCTCACGTTCACCCATCACTCCTTAACTTCTAATATTAATATATAACAATTTCATATATTAATTATATGGTCTATATATAGGTTATTATCTTTTTATCAGTTACAGTTCAAGTTGTTGGATCTTGTGTGAAAACCTCGAAATCCGAATGTTGGACTAAATTGCAAAAAATTGATTGAATCTGGGCTAGATTACAAATATGCTTTTATTCCAGTATCCAAAAAAATTATTTGAGCATTTCATTCCATCGCGTAGAGCTCGTCGATATCTTTCCAACGAGTCTAAGAACGTGAAAATCTGAGTTCGGAAGACCGAGTTACGGCTATTTTAGCGAAGAAGGGTCTGGGTCTTATTCGAATCTGAAACCAAAACCAAATCCGAGTTTTACCCTTAAACCCAGACACATCACGTCCAAAATGTCCGAAACCCTTATTCCCCTTCGACCAGCCCTCTTCCTCCTCCCTCTTCCTCGCCGGAACACCACCAGAGCATGCCAGATCGACGATCCGAAGCCTACCCCACGTGGAGAAGGACAAAGGCATCCCCTTGTGCAGTTTTGCATCGTCATCGAAGCCCTGATCGCGTCATTCTCCACGGGAGGAGGAACAGAGGTGACAAATTTTCTTAGGTACGATACTCCCCCTCCCTTTTGTTGTGGTTCCACGCATTTCTTGAACATCCCATGGGGGAAATTTCTAAATTCTTTCACTTAGGTCATATATAGTGTATATCTTCCAAGTGGGACATTTTAACAAGGTTTCTTTGAGGTGTGTTTGTACTAAGTATGTAGCTTGTTCTCTTGTTCAGATAGATCTCTGACATGGATATGAAATTACTGATTTAATTATTGCATGGCGCATGCACTATAATGCTTTGAGCATTATTGGCAAAATGTACTTTCAGAGAGCCTGTTTTCACCATTTTCCCCAACATGGCTCCTTATACGGAGAATCAGGGGTAAAACCTCCAAGATAACATGAACTTTGGTGGTTCTCCATACTACTAATATTACGTTCCTCATCTATTGTTTATTCGTTATTCCATGCCATGTGATTTTTAGTTACCAATTTGCATGTCACAACTAGTGATGACAACTAAAAAGTTGTAGACCTCCTATCTGATAAACACCTCCAGAAGCTGTAGCTTATTTTCCAGCTTAGATTGTCTCAATACTTGACATTTTGTTTGTTGTGTTGGACTTAGCATGTACTTGTGGCTTCACCTTATTTCCATTTGTTGCTAACATAGCTAAAGCTAAAGAAGTTGGTACATTCTTCTCTGCAGTCTATTCCTATCTCCAAGTCAGTTGGATGATTGTCCTTAATAAAAGAAATGTATGAATCTGATCTAAAAAAAGGATTGGTTGGCTATATCATAGGCCAAGGTGAAGAGTGTTCACCTACCCGAAATCTGTATACACCATGCACTCCCATACCTATTTGAAAAGAGTCTGTTGCGAGACATCTATGTAGCTTTTTTTTCACCTTGAAAATCTAAACATTTATTTCAAGACCATGTACTGCACCAAGCTGTGTTCACATAGATCCTTCTTAAGATGGATCTTACCTTTCATAAATTTTCCAAATGCATTATTATAAGTATGGAAACCCATTGTAATCAAGACATCGTATTCATTGTATCTTTGAAAGGGCAAAAAAGAGAGAGTATGGTTTGTGTTTCCAACGCCTACCTGGTATTTTGAATGACTAAAGATGGAAATTTTACTGGAAGATTATGAATGGTGCAACTTTCATCAAGCTTTATGTTGGCCATAGATTCTGAAGTTGATGGATCTATCTAACATAAACAGGTGGATAATAATATGCAATGCAGAAGCAGATAATCCAGTGTTGGCATATAATTCACAATGTGCCCCCAGCTCCAACAATAAGAATTAAATTAATGTTTGGAATGGGATGATCAACTACACAAATCTAAAAATCGATATAGAAATATCTTTAGGCTTTTCTTTTGTGCATATGAAAGTCAATTAGATACAATTCCTGAATGTAATGTCTCATTGAGGATAAGACTTTATGATAGTAGACGAAGTAGGCACTTCAAGGGACCGAGCATGTACCCTTGAGGTCTCGGGTAGAAACCTAGAGAGTCACGATCCCAACCGCTCCTATATAGCTGCGACGGTTGGAGGACATGTTGCTTGGTACACCGAGGAGTCACCACACGGTGTTAATCCTCAGCACTAGCGTGCCTTTAGCCCAGTGCTTCGAGGCGAGTCAAGTACTCATGGTTGGTGGTCTAGTGTTTCGCTTGTCACTTAGAGTTAACACTCGTGTACAGGCCAGTGTAGGCCACATTGGTCAGTATTTCGAGTGGGAGCGCTAAGAGGGGAGTTCCGGAAATGTGGTTAATGAAGTTGGGAATGAGAGATAATTCTACGGTGCATAATGAGGATTGGGTTTGTCGCGATGATTCGTGGGTTGGAATCTTAATTGTGAATCACAAGTACAATTATGAAGTGGGACTAAGTGGACGTGTTGGGGACTTAGTTAAGATGCATTGTATCCCACCACATGCCAACAGTTGGGTGTTCTTTTTACCTTAGAGTCATAGTGTGAGGTCTCATCCAGACCAAGACCACAAACTATCCACGAAGCTTGGTTACTCATATCCATGTCTAATACCAATAATTAAAATGTAATTTTTGTGAGATCAGTTACCCAATTGTTTTCTTTTGCACAAATAAATTATATCTTTCTTATCGTTGTATATTGTTATACCGTGTTGGGCAATTTTGCTCATAACGTACCTACGTGTGAATCCGCAGGTTCACAGCAGTGAGCAGTTTTGGAGTCACCACTTTTTGTGCAGCTTCACGACTCCTTATGGTACAGCTGGTAGTAGTTTTTACTGTCTTTCCTTGTAGCATTTTGAGAGACACGGCATGTATAATGTATGTTGAGACACATTTCTTCCATGCATACATGTATATTTTGTGAACATGGATGGACATTGCAAATGTAATGGATGGAAGGTAATGGACAATGGAATGAATGAGAATGGAAATGGGATGTAATTGTGAACAGGTTGAATGCAAAGCAAAATTTTAAAAGTTCCAATGTTTTGTGTCATTTTCTCCTTATGTGTATGTCACGTGATCCGAATGTGGAATGTATGTGCGTGGAATTGGTTTGTCGAGTACTAGGATCATCATAGGGGAACAAGGGCATGACATTTTTGGATCAGAACAGTGGTACTCCATTCCATTCCATGCATATCATTCCTCATCGGTGTTCGAATACTGGATATTGTTGGAAGTCTTCTGACCCAACACGAGTCCAAAGGAGAATAGCATTTTACATCCATGTCCATATCCATCTTAATATCTCTCTTGAATAAAGCATATATTAATGCCTTAGTTCTTAATGCAGAATCATGCTGCCTCGTGTAGACCAGGATGTGGCGCAACAGCTTGCTTTCCTTGTACAGGCAGTACAAGGCATCCAGCAACGTCAAGAGGCGATTGAGCAGTGACTCCAGCAGCAGGACGACTCCTCCTATCGTCCCTCTCATGATGGGGAAGAGAGTGTCGACCTGTCATTCTCCATGGAGGTTGAACAGATGGAGGATATTGATGCCTTGTAGAGGCATCAAAGCACATATGCAGCATACCAGTGGGAGATGGTACCACAGTTCTTCGGTACCACCACCCCTAACGATGCAGAGCTGTGGATAGCACAGGTGGCCAAAGTTCTGAGGATGATACATGCACCCGATGACACTTGGGTATCTTTTGCAGAGTACTCTCTAACTGGGTACGCAGAGCGATGGTGGAATGCCACCAAGGAGTACATGATCGAGCCCCTCACTTGGGAGGTCTTCTTTGACGAGTTCCTTGCAGAGTAGAACCCGAACCATTGGGTAGAGGATCAGAGGAGAGAGTATGCTGACCTGACACAGGGGTCGATAACGGCCCAAGAGTACTTGATCCGATATACAGAGTTGTCTCGCCATTCCCCTGCTACGACGGCTTACCCGCAGGAGAACTTGCAAAAGTTCATTTGAGGGATGCGCAAGGAGGTTCAGGACAGACTTTTCACCTTGGACCTTACCTCCATTAAGGAGGTTACTATGAAGGCGACAAAGTGGGAGGCTATGCAACGTCCGTTACATGGAGGTCAGTCACAATTACATCCACCCCAGCCTAGCAGAGTTGCACGTCGGGACTTCTCTCAATTCCGTAGAGACCGTCGACACCACCCGACAGTGATGACACCATCCACTAGCAGATTCGCACCATCCCCTACCTTGGGGCAGGCCTTGGCAAGACGCAGGACGCAGTTCAGTTTCGTCTCGCCCCCCTACGCAGACACCGAGTCGTAAGCCTAGGGTTGGCAGTTTGGCTTCTAGAGCGAGTTTGTCACAGGCAGATAGCCATACTTGTTACATTTGCAGACAGTCGGGCCACTTCAAGGCCCAATACCCTTTGTGTGCCAGCAACTAAGGCATGCAGCAGCATCAGAGTAGAAGACTAGTGGGGTCTTCCGGCCAGCTTCGAAGATCAGGATCCCACCAAGGAGGCTGTGACTTTCAGCGAGCCCTATAGCAGACAGTCAGTGTTACGGGTTCTAGTGCACTGCCATGAGGCCAGTTGAATGCAGTGACACAAGAGCAGGCTCACGCTTCTAGATCGGTCGTCAGAGGTATGATTTCAGCTCACGGGACATCTTTACATGCACTGTTTAATTCAGGGGCCACACATTCCTTCTTTGCACGTCATACAGTGCCCACATTGGGCAAGTCAGGGATGGAGGTTGCTTCCCCGTACTACATCAAGGGCCCAAGGGGCCAATTGTTTATCATCTACCAGGCATTGGAGGATGTAGCCATGCAGATAGGTGGGCATGAGAAGCCTGTTTTCCTATTGTTGATTCAGTTAGAGGACTTCGACATCATCTTAGGTACGAACTGGTTGGAGAGGCACTACACATGCTTGGACTGTTTTGGGAAGACGGTGGTCTTCCAATTACCTGGAGTGCCACCATTTCAGTTTGATAGGCGTACACATGATGATGGGATCGAGTGCATCTCCGCCTTAAGGGCACACCAGTTTCTTAGCTAGGGTTGTGTAGGCTACCTTGCCTACGTGGTAGACTCAGCGGCGCAGGATCAGATGCTTGAGGATGCTAGAGTTGTGCGTGAGTTTCCAGACGTGTTTCCAAATGACTTACCTGGACTACTACCAGTGAGGGAGATAGAGTTTGAGATCATGCTGTTGCTAGACACACATCCGATCTCTATCCTTCCATGCAGGTTGGCGCATGCTGAGCTCAAGGAGCTCAAAGTGCAGTTGCAGGGTCTGTTGGAGAAGGGATTCACCGCCTCAGTACATCACCATTGGAAGCACCACTCTTTTTTGTGAAAAAGAATGATGGATCCTTGAGGCTATGCATAGACGACAAACAGCTGAACAAGATAACAGTTAAGAACCGTTACCCTCTCCACAGATTAATGATCTTTTTCATCAGTTGTAGGGAGCAATAGTATTCTCTAAGATTGACCAGCGGTAAGGATATCAGTAGTTGAGGATCAAAGAGGCTGACGTGATGTAATCTATATTCCGCACTAGATATGGCCACTATGAGTTCTTGGTGATGCCTTTGGACTTACGAATGTACCTGCCGCATTCATGGATTTGATTAACCGAGCCTTCCGTCCGCATTTGAAAAGGTTCGTGATCGTATTCATTGATGATGTTCTAGTCTACTCTTATAATGAATACGAGCACAAATCCCATCTTCGCACCGTGCTAGAGACACTCGAGAGCACCAATTGTATGCCAAGTACAGTAAGTGCAAGTTTTTGCTTTCAGAAGTGGCATTTCTAGGCCACATGGTTTCTGGGACGAGGGTGTCAGTTAACCCTGCCAAGATAGAGGCAGTGGTTTCTTGGGAGCGGCCCAAGACAGTTACAGAGATCCACAGTTTCCTTGGCCTCGTCGAGTACTACATGAGATTTGTTAGAGCGTTCTCCCAGTTGGCCCTACCCCTCACCCGACTGACGCAGAAGGACATGCCATTTATCTGGAGTGACAAATGTGAGTTGAGCTTTCGTACGCTCAAGGAGCGGTTGACTTCCGCTCACATCCTTATCCTTCCTTCTGGTACCTTGGATTTCACAGTTTACACCGATGCTTCCAAGGAAGGATTAGGCATTGTGCTGATTCAACGAGGACATGTTGTGGCATACGCATTACGACAGCTAAATAATCATGAATGCAACTACCCCACTCATGACTTGGATTTGCAGTCATAGTCTTTGCACTAAAGATATGACGCCACTATTTGTATGGGGTGATGTTTGAAATTTTCACTGATCACAAAAGCAAGGTTGCAGAAGTCGGCAGTCGGTACTCGGTCGGCAGGGTCACTGACTAAGGATTAATCGGCAGTTGGGAGAGTAATCGGATTTAGTCGGGCATTAGTCGGTTTTGAATTTTTTAATTATTTTAAATATATAAATCAAGTTTTATAACATATACTCTCATTTATATTCATATATTTAGTAGTTTTAATATTTTTGAGAGCTTAAAAAATTATAGCAACAGAAGAAAAACGAAGCAAGTTAAGATTAAAAATGTTTGGTTTATAGCACGGACAAAATATTTGGTACATAGCATGAGTTGAAGTTAGAAATAAATTAATACAAAGCTAATCAATAACCACAAAAGGTAAATAACCTAAGTTACCTAACTATCATGCAAATCAACAAGAAGTATCTAAGTTAACGAACATTTAGGCGTAATAAACACAATTCTAATCTTATATAAGTTAACCAACATGAAATTAAATCACAAAGTTTTAAGTAAAATTATCCAGGATAGTATATTAATTAGTTGATATTTTATATCTTGATGAAAAACTATAATTTAAAGTACAGAAGTATACAGAATTTTCTCTAAGCAAAAGTCAGCCAAGAAATCTCTATGCAAAAGTCGGCCGACTAGTCGGCCGACTAGGCCGACTAATCGGGCGATTAATCGGGTCTGACCGACTATTGGCCGATTTGGCCTAGTCGAGTCGGGTACCCCCCCGACTCGACTAGTCGGACCGACTAGTCGGCCTAGTCGGCCGATTTTTACAACACTGCACAAAAGCCTCATACATTTTTGATCAGAAGGAGCTAAACATAAGGCAAAGGAGATGGATGGAGCTAGTAAAAGATTATGATTGTACCATCTCCTACAACCCTGGTAAAGGAAATGTGGTGGCAAATGCATTGAGCAGGCAGATACATATTGATGGTTCAGCAGCTTGGTTGCAGACGTGGGATGTGCTCACTACACTTAGTGAGTGGCATCCATTTGAGAGTACATCTGGTGCAGTGATTGTGCCAACAAAGTATAGTAGCTTGTGGGACAAGATCATCCAAGGGCAACAGATAGATCAAAGGATCCAAGACTTGTACCATAGATGCTTGAAGGGTGAGTTCGATGGATTCCTAGTCCATGAATCCATCCTATGGAAGGGAGACCGTGTGTGTGTCCTGGATGATGAGGTGTTGAGAAGAGATATCTTGGAAGAGGCGCATAGTTGAAGACTTTCTATACATCCAAGAGGCAACAAGATGTACAAGGATCTCCGCCAACACTTTTGGTGGGAGGGCATGAAGAAGGATATAGCCAAACATATCATGCAATGCCTTACTTGCCAGATGGTGAAGGTAGAGCATCAGAGACCTCCTGATTTACTGCAGCCTCTTTCCATCCCGGTGTGGAAATGGTAGAGCATTTCCATGGATTTTGTCACATCATTACCGCGCACCCCTGGCGGACATGATGCGATATAGGTGATCGTTGATCAGTTGACCAAGTTAGCCCATTTCGTTCCGATCAACATGACATATACCCCAGTACAGCTAGCCAAATTATACATCCAAGATGTTATTCGGTTGCATGGGATACCAAAAGAGGTAGTGTCAGACAGAGATTCCCGCTTTACTTCACACTACTGAGGAGAATTCATGAGAGCTTTGAGGACCGAGCTACATATGAGTTCAGCTTATCACCTACAAACAGATGGGCAGTCTGAGAGGACCATCCAGACCTTAGAGGATTTGCTACGGGCTTGTGCAATTGAATGGAATGGATCCTGGAAGGATCACCTTTCACTAGTTGAGTTTACATACAACAACAACTACCACGCTAGCATAGACATGGCACCTTTGGAGGCCTTGTACGGGAGGCGATGCACCATTCCTTTATGTTGGTAGCAAGTGGGTGACAACACCCTAGTAACCCTGTAGATCATAGAGTAGACCTCTAGAGCCTTTGAGACTGCTAGGAAGAGATTGTTGACCGCACAAAGCCGTCAGTTATGCTGATCAACGGCGTCAAGACCTCGAGTTTCAGGTATAATATCATACATTCATGCTTACATGATATGAGTCATAACCAATCCCGTGTGTCTAAAATAATTCTCATAACTACAGGTTGGGGATTTCGCCTTCCTACGAGCATCCCCAATGAGAGGCGTACAACATATCGATGCCAAAGGCAAGCTTGCATCGCGCTTTATGGAACCATTCAAGATTTTGGCTTGTGTTGGGAAGGTGGCTTACAGAGTGGCCCTTCCCCCACACCTTGAGGGCATTCACGTCGTGTTTCATGTGTCGAATCTTCATAAATACATTCGAGATCCCCGACATGTGATCAGCTACGAGGACTTGGCGGTGGAGCCAAACCTCTCCTTCCCTTAGGAGCCGATTCAGATTCTGGACCATGCGATCAAGAGGCTGAGGCGGAAGTAGAAACCTTTAGTCAAGGTC
Organism: Ottelia alismoides; assembly: GCA_037367405.1. NCBI lineage: Eukaryota > Viridiplantae > Streptophyta > Magnoliopsida > Alismatales > Hydrocharitaceae > Ottelia > Ottelia alismoides. Next base: position 122,746 of record JAZKJV010011486.1, on the reverse strand, counting down.
CTGTGGCGAAGTCAAGATGTCGAAGAGGTGACATGGTAACCTGAGGCGAACATGAGGAAGAAATACCCTCAATTGTTCACATTTATGGAGTCAAAACTGTAGTCAAATTCCAATTGATATTGCTATGGATTTCGATCTCTTTGAGATTTTCATGGGTTTATTCCTTTGTGAGACATGGTCCCATGGATATGGTGAGTTTGAGTATTGAAATCAACCAGAGTCATCTTAAGTCTCGGGGACAAGGCTTCCTTTGAGATTTTTATGATGTGAAAACCACGAAATCCGAACGTGGACTAAATTGCAAAAATTCGACAGATTCTGGGCTAGATTGCAAATCTGCTTTTATTCTAATATCCAAAAAAATTGTTTAAGCATTCCATCGTGTAGAACTCATCGATATCTTTCCAACGAGTCCAAGAATGCAAAAATCCGAGTTCAGGAGCCCGAGTAACGACTATTTTAGCGAAGAGGGGTTCGAGTCTTATTTGGATCCGAACCCAGATCCAAATCTATTTTCACCTTAAACCATAACCCATCTCGACCAAAACGCCCAAAATCCTTATTACCCTTCGACCAGACGTCTTCCTTGCTGGAACACCACCAAAGCACGCCCGATTGACGATCCGAAGCCTACCCCGCATGGAGAAGGACGAAGTCATCCCCTTGTGCGGTTTTGCATCGTCATCGGAGCCTTGATCGCGTCATTCTCCATGGGAGGAGAAACCGAGGTGACAAATGTTCTTAGATACGATGCTCCCCCTCCCTCTTGTTGCGGTTCCACACATTTCTTGAACATCCCTTTAGGAAATTTCAACATTCTTTCACATAGGTCATATATAGTGCATATCTTCCAAGTGGGACATTTTAGCAAGGTTTCTTTGGGGTGTGTTTGTACTAAGTATGTACCTTGTTCTCTTGTTCAGATAGATCTCTTAATGTTTTCAATTCCAATATCTGACATAAAAATTGTGGTTTAATTATTGCATGGCGCCTACGATATAATTCTTTAAGCATTATTGGCGAAATGTACTTTCAGAGAGCCTGTTTTCACCATTTTCCCCAACATGGCTCTTTATACGGAGAATATCAGAGGTAAAACCTCCAAGATAACCTGAACTTTGGTGGTTCTCCATACTACTAATATTACGTTCCCCATCTACTGCTTATTTGTTAGTCCATGCCATGTGTTTTTTAGTTACCAATTTGCTTGTGACAACGAGTGATGACAACTAAAAAGTTGTAGACCGCCAATCCAATAATCACCTCCAGAAGATGTGGCTTATTTTCCTGCTTAGATGGTCTCAATATCAATGTTCCAGATTGTGTTATTCTGCGTCACAATTATCTTGACATTTTGTTTGTTGTGTTGGACTTAGCATGTACTTGTTATGGCTTCACCTTATTTCCATTTGTTGCTAACATAGCTAAAGCTAAAGAAGTAAAGGAATGTATGAATCTGATCTAAAAAAAGGATTGGTTGGCTATATCATAGACCAATGTGAAGAGTGTTCACCTACTCGAAATCTGTATACACCATGCACTCCCATACCTATTTGAAAAGAGTCTGTTGCGAGACATCTATGTAGTTTTTTTTCACATTGAAAATCTAAACATTTATTTCAAGACCATGTACTGCACCAAGCTATGTTCACATAGATCCTTCTTAAGATGGATCTTGCCTTTCATAAATTTTCCAAATGCATTGTTAGTGGTATGGTAACCCCTTGTAATCAAGACATTGTGCTCGTTGTATCTTTGAAAGGGCAAGGAAAAGAGAGGATGGTTTGTGTTTCCAACGCCCACCTAGTATTTTGAATGACTAAAGATGGAAATTTTAATGGAAGCTTACGAATGGTGCAACTTTCATCAAGCTTTAAGTTGGCTATAGATTCTGAAGTTGATGGATCTATCTACCATAAATCGATGGATAATAATATGCAATGAAGAAGCAGATAATCCAGTGTTGGCATATAATTTTACAATGTGCCCCCAGCTCCAATAATAAGAAATCGTGTTTGTAATGGGCCGATCAACTACACAAATCTGAAAATCGGTAATAAAATATCTTTATGGCTTTCTTTTGTGCATATGAAAGTTAATCAGATACAATTCAATCAGATACAATTCATGAATGTAATGTCTCATTGAGGATAAGACTTTATGATGAACGTGTATATGGAGTAGGCGCTTCAAGGGACCGAGCATGCACCCTTGAGGCCCCAGATAGAATCCTAGAGAGCCGCGATCCCAACCGCTACTACGTAGCTGCGACGGTTGGAGGACATGTGCTTGACACACCGAGGAGTCACCACGCGGTGTTCAGCCTCAGCACTAACGTACCTTTAGCCCAGTGCTTCGAGTGCGGGTCAAGCACTCATGGTTGGTGGTCTAGTGTTTCGCTTGTCACTTAGAGTTAACACTCGCGTACGGGCCAATGTAGGCCACATTGGTCAGTATTCCGAGTGGGAGCGCTAAGAGGGGAGTTCCGGGAAATGTAGTTAATGAAGTTGGGAATGAGAGATAATTCTCCGATGCATAAGGAGGATTGTATTAGTCGTGATGATTCACGGATTGGAATCTTAATTGTGAATCAGAAGTTCAATTGTGAGGAGGCTAAGTGGATGTATTGGGAACTTAGTTAGGATGCATTGTACACCTCACCGCATGCCTACGGAGGCACCCCAACCATAAGGTGTTCTTTTTACCTTAGAGTCATAGTGTGAGGTCTAATCCAAAGCAAGACCACAAACTATCCACGAAGCTTGATTACTCATATCCATGTCTAATAACAATAATTAAAATATAATTCTTGTGAGATCGGTTACCCAATTGTTTTCTTTTGCACACAAATTATATCTTGCTTATCATTGTATATTGTTATATCGTGTTGGGCAATTTCGCTCATAATGTACCTACGTGTGAATCCGCATGTTCGCAGAAGTGAGCAGCTTTGGAGTCACCACTTTTTGTGTTGCTTCACGACTCCTTGTGGTACAGCTGGTAGTATTTTTTACTGTCTTTCCTTACTTGTAACATTTTGAGAGGACATGCCATGTATAATGTTTGTGAGACACATTTCTTTCATGCATACATGTATATTTGTGAACATGGATGGACATTGCAAATGTAATGGATGGAAATATAATGGACAATGAAATGAATGAGAATGGAAATGGAATGTAATTGTGAACAGGTTGAATGAAAAGCAAAATTTTAAAATTTCCAATGTTTTTGTCCCATTTTCTCCTTCTAATGTGTATATCACATTATCCGAATGTGGACTGTATGTGCGTGGAATTGTTTTACCGAATACTCGGATCCTAGGGGGACGAGGGCGTGACATCTTGGTATTGAATATGATGAGTCTCTAATATGATCTTTATATTTGTCTAAATTTCTCAAGCCTAGTAGGAAGTCTGTGGTCTTGTTCTGAGTGTGACCTCACACTATAACTCTAAGATGTGAAGAATAATACCTTATGGTTGGGTGCCTCCGTAGCCATGTGGTGGATTACAATGCATCCTAACAAAATTCCCAATACATCCACTAGCTTCTCTTTAACATCCATAGTAGTAGTTCTAAATTCTGATCAAACGGCGATGATTGATGATTGATGAGGAATCAAAACTCAAAACTCAACTGGCAGAAGATGAATCAAAACTTAAAAACAATACCAAACTCAATTGTAACCAACCTCAACTGTAACCAAACTCAACTATAGCCAAGCTCAACTGTAGCCAACTGTCGACAGTAACCAAACTCAAATGTAACCAACCTCAACTCCAACTGACAAAGATCTTTTCTTCGACAGGACCTACTGGCGGAAGAGTAACTAAAAACTCAAGCAGTGAGGAAGCCTCCTAAGAGATTCATCTGTTTCTCCCTCCCAGTGGAAGTGTGGTCCAGGAGAGGGCTAGGCACACTCCCAAACTACACCCCTGAGACGAGGGAGAAACTTTCTGGACTAAGTCACTCCAGAAAATCGGCTCGATCGATACTGTAGATATATATATATATGTTACCATGTTTATATCTTATTCTTGGTCTGTTTTCTTAACTCTCTTTACTTTTATATGATTTATGTAATTTATCCATAAGATGCTCTCCTATATAAGAGAGCCTAGGGTTACTGGAATAAATAAGTTGATCTTTTTCTCCAATATGGTATCATAGCGGAGGTCCTAGATTGGAGCTCTCGTACCCAAACCCTAGCCCTCCACTGTCCAACCTCTGCATGCTGCCACAACCGGCAGCTCCCAACCGCCTCCGGCTCTGCCTGCGGCACCTCACACGCCGCCCCAGCACCGGCTACCCCTCCCTGCAGCACCTCCGCCCATAACGGCACTGGTGCTCTCGAGTCAGCTCCCAGCAGCTTCGCAGCCCCAGTCGCATCCCGCAGCTTCAGCCTTGCAGCCCTAGTCGCATCCTGCAGCCTCAGCCTTGCATCCCAAGACGTGTCCTAAAGTCGTTGCCGGTTCCTGATGAAGTTGGTTGCGATATAAGTCTATATATGCAACCAAATTCCCCTATGTCCGTGCAGACATTCCTTTGGTCAAAGTCTACAATCCTCGTCTCCTTCGATCGGCATGATGACAGAGAACAAGATTGATATACCTACCACGGGTGCCTTCAGAGGTCTGACGCCCATAGTCAAGATGGATGGGTCGAATTACGAGTTGTGGGCCATAAAATTCATGGCCTCATGAAGTCGATAGGGAAGAAGCAAATCCTTACTGAAGACGAGATGACTGAGAAGACAGGATTGTATGCCTCATGGAAGGCTGATGTAACATCTATATCCTAACAAACCCGAACTCGTCCGATTTTGGGTCCAATGAACCCAATAATGTTGTCGATCAATACTAAACAACCTAAAACGACCAATTAATCATGAATCAAAAGTCGTTCGGGCAAAATCGACCAAAAATCGGTCGCTTCGTGATGCGTGCTGTAAAAAGCAGCGACGCAAATTCGGAAATCACGAAACGAATGAAGACCGTCAGGAGATCCGATTCGACGAAACAAAACCAACGGAATCGACCGTTCGTCAATCAGAGGTCGTTTGGTATTTTAAATTCATAAAATTTAAATCCAACCCAAAAACCGTATCCGAAAATTCCGGGTATTCAAAACCCGATCAAAAGTATATGGATATTATACTCATATTGATCGTCATTCCGAGACGGTCAAAACAAGATATTGCGCGTCAAAAGCCGAGACCTGAGGCGCGCGTTATGGTTTATCTTGTCAAGACAATTGAAACCAGAGAGAAGGAAATAATAGGATTCTTGTAGGAGAGTTCAAATCCTTATGCTATTACTGGGAAACCATTATTAGACATGCTCATGAATCACATATACTTCATGTTTCAAACCAAACTACTAATTATTCTGTCAGTTCAAAGGTAGACTTTCCATCGGAACTTTTTGTCACTTTAGCTTATTTTGTGCCACTCCTTATACAATCATCAGCTATTGGCGTTCTCTTATCACATATTTCTTATATCAATGTTCAATTGATGGATCTTCCATGTTAAATAAAGCAATGTCACTCAAGGATGAGGACATGATTGTCGAACTTGAGAGGTTCTGTTCATCAAGAAAAGTTACAATCAGAGGTCGTTTGGTTACCATCAGCTGAGGATTCGCGAGTCGGATATTCTGAAGACATCCTTCAGGACACGCTATGGACACTACGAGTTTGTGGTGATGCCGTTTGGGCTCACCAATGCACCTACGGCTTTCATGGATATGATGAACCGTATCTTCCGTCCATACTTGGACAAGTTTGTAGTGGTGTTCATCGATGATGTGCTCATCTATTCACGGAATGAATGGGATCATGCGAATGATCTACGGATTGTCTTAGATACATTGCGAGAACACAAGCTATATGCCAAGTTGAGCAAGTGTGAGTTCTGGTTATCCCAGGTCTCATTTCTCGGGCATATCATTTCTAGAGCAGGCATTGCAGTTGATCCTGCGAAGATAGATGCAGTAATGTCTTGGGAGCAGCCCAAGATTGTCACGCAGATTCGGAGTTTCCTTGGGCTAGCAGGTTATTACAGACGCTTCGTCAGCGGATTTTCACGTATTGTTCGCCCTCTTACACGGTTGACGCAGAAGGGAGTTCCATTCATTTGGGACAATTCATGTGAGCAGGCCTTCCAGACACTGAAGGAGAAGTTGACTACAACGCCTATTCTTGCTCTTCCTTCAGGCACTCAGGACTATGCAGTCTACACAGATGTATCTGGAGAAGGTCTAGGAGCAGTGTTGGTGTAGAGAGGACAGGTGATTGCTTACGCATCACGGCAGTTGAAACCGCACGAGCGGAATTACCCCACACATGACTTGGAGTTGGCGGCAGTTGTTTTCGCCTTGAAGATCTGGCGCCACTATCTATATGGGGTGAACTTCGAGATTTTCACAGATCACAAGAGCCTAAAGTACATCTTTGATCAGAAGGAGTTGAACATGAGACAGCGCAGATGGCTCGAGCTGCTGAAGGATTATGATTGCACGATCTCTTACCATCCCGGTAAGGGAAACGTGGTGGCTGATGCACTTAGTAGGAGAGCGCATGCTGATGGTACGGCAAACTGGCTATACACATGGGATACGCTTGCAGCTTTGACCGATTGGCATCCTCAGGAGAGCGCATCCATTTCTACCGCCGTGCCTCCTCGATACAGCAGCCTTTGGGATCGTATTGTAGAAGGCCAAAAGACCGACCCTTGGATCCAAGATAGATACATGCGCGCCATCAAGGACGAATTTGACGACTTTGTTGTGATAGAGTCTATTTTATAGAAGGCAGGATGGGTTGTTGTACCCAATGACAAGCAGCTTCGTAGAGACATTCTGGACGAGGCACACAGTTCACGGTTATCTATCCATCCAGGCAGTACGAAGATGTACCGTGACTTGCGTCGACATTTCTGGTGGGATGGAATGAAGCGCGATGTGGCGCTACATGTTAGCAGATGCATGACCTGTCAGATGGCCAAGGCTGAGCACAGGAGACCGCCAGGATTATTGCAGTCTCTCCCATTCCCGAGTGGAAGTGGGAGAGCATTTCTATGGATTTTGTCACAGGTCTGCCGAAGACGCCAGGAGGCCATGATTCTATTTAGGTCGTTGTTGATAGGTTGACCAAGTCAGCCCATTTCATACCTGTCAACACGACTTATACTCCATCAAGATTGGTCAAGCTCTATGTGCATAACATTATCAGGCTGCATGGTATACCACGAGAGGTGGTGTCTGACAGGGATTCGAGATTTACATCTCATTATTGGCATCAGTTCATGTCAGCACTACAGACAGAGCTGAAGATGAGTTCTGCATATCATCCACAGACCGATGGGCAGAGTGAGCGCACCATTCAAACGCTTGAAGATCTACTTCGTGCATGCACTTTGGAGTGGAAAGGGTCCTGGAAGGACCATTTGCCTTTGGTAGAATTCACGCACAACAACAGCTATCACTCCAGTATTGGCATGGCACCATTCGAAGCCCTATATGGGCGAAGATGCCTCATACCTCTCAGTTGGCGTGAGGTAGGTGATCATGCTCTCTATTCCGTAGATCTCCTGGAGGAGACTGCGAGAGCTGTTGATCTTGTGAGACGGAGGCTTCTGACGGCACAGAGCCGCCAGAAGAGTTATACAGACCGTCGGAGGAGAGACTTAGAGTTTCAGGTAATCTAATTATTTCCTCTTCATCCACTCAATTATGATATATATATATATGTTCAACTATATCTCATACTAATTATATTCCTATAAATTGTAGGTTGGAGATTGGGTATTTCTCCGTGTATCTCCCATGAAGGGAGTACAGAGATTTGGTGTTCGTGGCAAGTTGACGTCGCGATATGTTGGACCGTTCGAGATTCTTGCTCGTATGGGGAAGGTTGCATACCGAGTAGCCCTTCCTCCACATCTATCGGCTATTCATGATGTCTTCCACATATCCAACCTGAGGAAGTATGTGCACGACCCTCGACATATTATCAGTTACGAGAATCTCGATGTAGAGCCGGATCTGACTTATGAGGAGAAGCCAGTCCAGATACTTGACCGCGCTAAAAAGAAGCTTCGCAACAAGGAGATTTCATTGGTCAAGGTTTTGTGGCACCGACATGGCGTCGAAGAGGCGACGTGGGAGACCGAAGCGGACATGCGGGCACGATACCCGCAGCTTTTCTGATGTAAACATCAAAACAAGCTTTTATAATTAAATACATGATTAATATATGGCTTGTTTTCTCTTTGAGGTTTTTATGGGTTCAAAACCCTTTGAGGTTTTTATGGACATATGAAATTCAAACAAGACACCGAATAGCCTTAACTTGAGTCTCGAGGACGAGACTCCCTTTGAGGTTTTTATAATTGTAACATCCATATCCTAACAAACCCGAACTCGTCCGATTTTGGGTCCAATGAACCCAATAATGTTGTCGGTCAATACTAAACAACCTAAAACGACCAATTAATCATGAATCAAAAGTCGTTCGGGCAAAATCGACCAAAAATCGGTCGCTTCGTGATGCGTGCTGTAAAAAGCAGCGACGCAAATTCGGAAATCACGAAACGAATGAAGACCGTCAGGAGATCCGATTCGACGAAACAAAACCAACGGAATCGACCGCTCGTCAATCAGAGGTCGTTTGGTATTTTAAATTCATAAAATTTAAATCCAACCCAAAAACCGTATCCGAAAATTTCGGGTATTCAAAACCCGATCAAAAGTATATGGATATTATACTCATATTGATCGTCGTTCCGAGACGGTCAAAACAAGATATTGCGCGTCAAAAGCCGAGACCCGAGGCGCGCGTATGGTCCATTTTTACTTTGTCAAATAAAAATATATAATTATATATATATAATGTATAAAATTATATATTTTTATTTACTGTCTGCAGTAGCAGACTCTATTAGCCATCGTTGGTTTTGTTTTAAGCCCTCTTCCACTTGGCTTTTATTCTTAATCCATTTGGCAACCTATCAAGGCCTCTTCATGTCTATATAATTCCAACCACACCCTTCTTTTTCTCTATCTTTTCCCATCGAGAGAGAGATTTGTGCCCCTTTTCTACCATTAAAGATCTCAAGGCTGGAAGCTTGGAGGATCCTGGAGATCTGCAAATTGCCCACTGCTGCTCTAATTCAGCCTTTTTGCATGTTTGTTCTTCAAGTGGATTAGAGAGACATAAGGTACATCCCTCCCCTCCTCATTGCTGCCTTGCATGTACAACTTTCTCCCTTTTTGGCTACTCTTCATGCATTCTATAAATTAGTACAAATCCATCAACCCTAAGATTTCACCCAAATCCTGGAATTGCATGCAAATCAAGATAATCTTCCCTTCTTGAAAACTTAAAGACACAAGCCCATTCCCCTTGTTGCTGCCTTGCATAAAGTTCTACACTAAATCAATTTCACATTGTTGCCCTTGTTCTTATAGAACTCTTTGTTTTGATTTTTCTTTTACAGTGGTCTATTTGATAAATAAATAATTCATCTAATCTCCTACCTTGTCATAATTTGCATCATTTTGTATATAGAAAACAGCAAAAGTTTGTGAATTCTGTAAAAATTTTATAGTTGAAATAAATGAGATGTCATGCATGTTATAAATTTTGATTTGTAAAATTATGGTTAGTATAAACCCAAACACAGATTTTTAAAAAAAAAATTGGGGCAATCCTGATTTATTATACTAACTTATGCCAGATTCTGTAGCATATGAGATTTTCAATTGTCTGACAATTCTTTCAATATACAATCAAATATCCAAATAGTGCTTAAGGTTCACCTTAGGGTTAACTTATCAAGTATAATCTATCCTTTTAAGTTTTTAATCCCGAATTTAGGACATGCATGCTTCTCATGTATCCACCTTAAGGTTGTATCGATGGATGAATACACCTTATTTTATTATCCAACAATGAATTCCTCTTTTCATCAACAAGACATGCTGTATATATAAAATGGAACCTTCTTTACAAAGTGGTGATCTCTTGTACACCGATCTCAATTACATGGATGCCAAAGCTTCCATAATAGATCCAATGATAATATTAACCCATGGAAACAGTCTCGATCTTTCACAGAGGCATCTTCATAATCAATGATTTTGCCTCCCTAGATATAAATATTTTGACAGTTATTACAAGTTAAGGGCCCATGATCCCTGCAAAATTTTGGGATGGGAAGAGGTTATGTTCCATCTTTAGAACGTGTGAAAGTTATAAATGACATATTACTGCCTATAGTCATTATTGGCAAGTAGTACAGAATTTGGGGCAGGGCAAATTTCATTTATGCCCAAATGTTATATTGAAAATGTGCAACCTATTTGATAAGAAAGGAGACTAAAATTTTCAACATCTCAAATTTCTTGTTTAACGTTCTAAATGTAGCCAGACCTGAGAGCCTGAGAGACTTTTTGGTGTTGTCATTTAAATGTCACAACCATCTGTTTGACAACAATGCAACCTCCAGAATATATATTAGTTATGGTTTATCTTGTCAAGACAATTGAAACCAGAGAGAAGGAAATAATAGGATTCTTGTAGGAGAGTTCAAATCCTTATGCTATTACTGGGAAACCATTATTAGACATGCTCATGAATCACATATACTTCATGTTTCAAACCAAACTACTAATTATTCTGTCAGTTCAAAGGTAGACTTTCCATCGGAACTTTTTGTCACTTTAGCTTATTTTGTGCCACTCCTTATACAATCATCAGCTATTGGCGTTCTCTTATCACATATTTCTTATATCAATGTTCAATTGATGGATCTTCCATGTTAAATAAAGCAATGTCACTCAAGGATGAGGACATGATTGTCGAACTTGAGAGGTTCTGTTCATCAAGAAAAGTTACAATATCTTCATAGATTAAGAAGAGAAAAAAAAGAGAGTAGACACATAAGTAAAGTGTTGGTGACTGATAATTATGATGCCGGTTATGCTGCCCCTTACACATGACCGTGCGAGGGCGCGGTGACCCTCAACTGGACGGGAGAATAGGAAGCCCAATTAGGGCAGCGGCCGCCAAGTGCGCGGGTCTAGGATCCCAGTCCTCTTTCGATTTTTACGCGAGCTCGCAGTGTTTTTACGCCCTCGTTGGGATCCTGACTTTAGACCATTCTGTTGACCCTGTCTTTTAGGATACCCAGGCGGGGGATCCTTGTTTTTCAGTTTTACGTACGAGCTCGTCCGCCCGTACTAGTCGGGCAGTTTTCTAGGGCGACTTTTCTAGGGAGTCTCTCTCATCCGTCTCAGTGGCGTAGTTGGGGAATAGACCTATCCCTCTATTGGGCCGCGCTTCCAATTAGAGGGCGAGACGGAAGAGCCATTTGTAGGCTTCTTCACCGCTTGAGTTTACTTCGCCAACAGACTTGACGATTCTATATCTAGATCATCCATATCTACATCTACAACATCTGGAGCTATATCTGAAACATTGAAGTTAAGAATTGGAGAAGTTATGATCAAAAGACTATTCTCTCTACCCAAGAATTTAAATAAATTAATAGATCTTTACAATCTTAACTTTTCCATTTTCACTCACCAACATGATCTCTGAAGAAAATGATATATGCGTTCACACACATACACTCATGAATACGCAACTACTCAATAAACATGTCACACATGGAAAATGCTGGGTTATGGGACAAACATTTGAGATGCTTACAAGTAGTCTGAAAAACTTTTTTTTCTTACGCAAGTAGATGTAGACTTTACTTTCCACAATTCTACTTGCTTGTTTTTGCACATATAAAATGCCTAGTTATTTTATAAGTTTTTGGGAGGTACCAGCAATGGCTGACGCCTCTTCTTTCCTAACATGTTTGGCAGGCAAACAGCCTGCAGTAGTAGTAGTTATACATGCTTCCTGGAGACAGAGTATACACCAGACGGTATGAAGTATTTTGTCTCAGTTTTTGTTTAGTTGGAAATGTAAATGCTATCTCTTTTGTATCACTTGGGATATATGTTGTAATATGGAAGATGCTTGTGCAAGTTGTAAATGGATATGAATATTAATGAAAAGGAATTTTGGTGCCAATTGTATCTCTTTTACTTTGTGGTTATGTTGTGGATGTGAATGTCATGTGGATAATTAGCCGCGCGAAAAATTTTCCCTACTTTTCGGTAACTTCATACGATCTCATGTGAATAATAGTGCGATTGTGTGATTAACGGGTACCCGGATCCTGAGGGGTTCACAGCTGATGATGTTATGCATAAGTCTGGTTGTCTGGTACCCTACTACCAGATATTGCAAACGACATCCTACACCAGCCCACAGCCAAAGCCATGTGGGACATTCTTGCTACCATGTATTCACAGGCCAAGAATGAGACGAAGATCCTACAGCTACAGCATGACATCTTTATTATTAAGCAGAATGGATGTCCACTATATGCATACTATATCGCCTTGCGCGGTATGTTTGAGAAGCTTCATAGCTTCGTGCCACTTACGGCCACCCCAGAGCAGATGAAGACATTACGAAATACTACGATGGTTGGTGTATTTTTGGCCTCTCTAGATTCACAATACAAGGTTGCTTCCTCCCAGATACTAGCGGATGCAACAATTCCTACCATGGAAGAGGCCTTCCGGAGGTTGAGTAGGATTAATGTTCCTTCTTCAGTAACAAACTCATCTGCTATAGTCGCCTCTCATGGAAGGGGCAGTTCATCTCAGTTTCACAAACGAGCATCACGTGGTAGAGGTGGACATGGTCGCGGATCACAGTATACCTATTGCCACAGATTTGATCATATGAAGATACATGCTACTCCAAGCATGGTTTTCCAACATCAGCCTATGTAGCAGAACATGCCTAGCATCAGCAATCTGCTTCACTACCATCGGATCAGCGATATGATGATCTTGTGTCTTGATTGAGAGATATTGTGTCCCCACTTGGTACCTCAACACCTGCTTCAGAGAACAATTCAGACATTGCTGCTACTGCAGGAGCAAGCACCTCAGGTAGTATTCATGCCTCTGCCTCTTATGTAGAGATATTTCTAGAATCAATATACTCGTATGTTATGTTTATTTTTCTTGTTCCACCTTATGTAATTTACCCATAGGCGTTCTCTATATAAGAGAGCCTAGGGTTCCCTAGAATAACAAGTTCTCATTTTCATTTCCACCAACATGGTATCAGAGCCTCCATCCTAAAACCCTAGTTGCTCCTCCCCTTCGGCGTCGACGTCCCCCCTCCTCATCCCGCTGGTGCCGCCCTTCCTCCCCGTCGCTCCTCCTCTCCCCGCCACCCCCCTCATGCGCGGCACCTCATCCTCCCCTCCCCCCATCCCACCGACCCCCCTCCACTCAACGCCGCACATCATATAGTTGCCATCTCCCCCTCTACTCAGCGCCGACCCCGTCTTCTTCTCTTCATGGGTTTGAGCGCATAAGTCTACATATGCACTCAACTCCATACATGTTTATGTAGACAGTTATTCATTAGTCTACAAACCATAGTTCTTCGTCTCTGGCAACAATGTCAGAAAACAAAGTCGATATGCCCCCCATTGGCGCCTTCAAAGGTCCAGCGCCAATAGTCAAGATGGATGGGACGAATTACGAGCTCGGGGTGATGAAGTTCATGAGTCTCATGAAGTCCAATGGTAAAAAGCACATTCTTACCGAAGATGAGCCGGCAGCGAAGACTGGGGTTTATGCCTCATGGGAGGCTGATGATTCGTATGCCAAGGTCTGACTTTCAAGCACACTGACGATGGAGATTTCTAATGATGTCCTCCATCAGTCCACTGCTAAGTCAATGTGGAATATCCTTGTCGCGACATACTCGCATATGAGAAATGAGACCAAGACACTCCAACTTCAGCATGATATCTTTACGGTCAAGCAGAATGATCGGTCATTACATTCGTTGTACACATCCCTACGAACGATGTTTGAGAAGCTTTACAGTATCATTCCCCCGACAGCGACCCCTGAGCAGCAAAAGACGTTCCGGAATGCTACAATGGTGGGGGTCTTACTAGCGGCACTTGACCCGGAGTATGATGCGGCTCTCTCGCAGATCCTGGCGGATGTTACTATTCCTCCGGTGGAAGAAGTGTATCGACGGCTCAGCAGAATCACAATTCCTTCTCCTGCTACTACTCCACCTCCTTCGGCGATGGCAGCTTCCTGAGGCAAAGGTGGATCTTCTTCTTTTCGTTGCCGAGAACCTCGTGGTCGAGGTGGTCGTTTCCATCAGCCATGCACCTTCTGTCATCGCCTGGGTCATATGGAGGATACATGTTATTCTAAGATTGGCTTTCCTGCATCAGCCCGTGTAGCCGAGCACGTTGTGCCTCCACAGACATCTACTTCAGATCAGCGGTTTGAGGATCTTTTCGCCAGACTACGTGATATCATGCCTCCTGCCACTACTGACTCGTCAGGAGGTCACTCAGACATAGCAGCCACAGCCTCTGCCAACACGTCAGCCCCAACTAGCACATCAAGTAGCATTTATGCTTTTACATCCTCTCATAGTCCTGATGTTTCAGAATGGATAATGGACTCTAACGCGACACATCATCTCTGTCAAGACAGAGATAAGCTTACATCTTACAGGGAGGTTCCACCAGGACGATCGATAGTAATAGCAGATGGGACGCATTCACCCATCATTGGACAGTAGGAGATCAGTTTGACTCCCTCCATGCGACTAAAGAATGTTTTGCATACTCCAGATTTTTCAATGAACTTACTTTCTATTAGTCAGATTACAAAGGAGTTGCATTGTCGCGCTATTTTTGACCCATCGTCTCTTATCTTTTAGGACATTCTAACGGTCAGGGTGATTGGTTGTGGCTATGAGCAGGATGGTCTCTATCGGTTGGTCCACACCCTCTATGTTGGTGTCTCATCTCAGTCCAGTGGAACTGCTTATCCTTTCACTTGGCATCTACGTTTTGGTCATCTCCCTCTTCAGAAGCTGCGTCATGTCTTGCCCCAGATTTCACCAAGATCTTCTTTTCATTGTGAAGCGTGTCAGTTGGGAAAGCATCACAAATCTACGTTCCCTAGTCGTGAGTCTCAGAGCAGTCGCTCCCCTTTTAAGTTGTTGCATGTTGACATTTGAGGTCCCAGTCGTGTCCCTGATCACCAGGGACACAAGTTTTACCCGGTCGTTGTTGATGATTTCTCTAGATTCTCTTAGGTTTTTTATTGAAAAATAAATCTGAAGCAGGGGATGTAATCAAAAATCTTATCAATGAAGTTCGGAATGTTTTTAGTTCTAATGTGAAAATTGTGCGCACAGATAATGCCTTAGAATTTTGCACTCGTGCTCTTTCTCATTTCTTTTTGTCTCGTGGGATTATTCATCAAACAACTTGTGCCTACACGTCTCAACAAAACGGTGTTGCCAAAAGAAAGCACCGTCATCTTCTTGATATAACTCAGAGTTGTGCTCCTCTGTCTTTTTGGGGTGATGTTGTGCTCATGGCATGTTATCTGGTCAATCGTATGACATCCTCTGTCTTAGGTGAGAAAGTTCCTAATTCTGTTGTCTTTCCTGACAAGGAATTGTTCTCCCTAACACCTCGTGTCTTTGGCTCAGTTGCTTTTATTCATCAACTCACTCCGGGGCTTGACAAGCTCTCACCTAGAGCTGTCAAGTCTGTGTTTCTTGGGTACTCTCGAACTCAAAAGGGTTATCGATGCTATGATCCTGTGAATAAAAGATATTAAGTTAGTGCCAATGTCAACTTCTTTGAATCTGTGATGTATTTTTCGCCTACAGGTGACATGATGACTTCTTCCACTATTGATGATGAGATTTATGTGCCACCTCCTCTGCGTCAGTCTGATCACATACCACCTCTTACTGCTTCACCACTATCACCACCACCACCTCCTACCCATCGTCTGATTCCTGCTCATGGAGGTCGTCATTCATCCACCATGCCCCAGGTATGTCCACGTGATATTAGTAACAATGGGACTGAAAATGCACAAGTGCAGGAGAATGACATACATGAGGACATTGTTGATGATTTGGATGTACCTATTGCCTTAAGGAAGTCTAAGCGGATGTGTGCATCCTATCCACTTGCTTCACAGGTTTCATTCCATCGCTTCACTGGTGATTTTCAGAGATTTGTTGTGGCCTTATCTACCGTGGAGATACCACAAAATTATCAAGATGCCTTGAAGGATAGCTGTTGGCATTTAGCCATGGAGGAGGAAATGGCTGCCCTGCGGTCTCGTGGTACATGGAGCTTGGTTGCTGCTCCCCAAGGAGCTTCTATTGTCAGTTGTAAATGGGTCTTTACTATCAAATACAATGCAAATGGCAGCGTTGATCGTTACAAAGCAAGGCTTGTGGCACGTGGATTCACTCAAACCTATGGTGTGGATTATATGGACACATTTTCTCCGGTTGCACGTCATTCCACTCTACGTGTTCTGCTGTCAGTCGTCGTGGTACATGATTGGCCCTTGTTCCAGCTTGATGTTAAAAATGCCTTTTTATATGGGGATCTGCAGGAAGATGTCTACATGCAGCAGCCTCCGGGGTTTGCTGCTGACGGGGAGTGTCAGATGGTGTGTAGACTTCACAAGGCCATTTATGGCTTTAAGCAAAGTCTGCGGGCATGGTTTCAAAAGCTATCAGATTTAATTCAGAACCAAGGGTTCAAAAGATCAAATGTTGATCACTCGTTATTTGTCCAGAAGACTCCCAGAGGTATTGTTGTTATTATGGTATATGTTGATGATATACTCGTTACGGGAGATGACATGCAGGAGATAAAGATGACAAGAGCATTTTTAGGCCATCAGTTTGTAACTAAGGATCTTGACACTCTACAATACTTTCTGAGATTAAAATTTGCAAGGAATGCGCAGGGTCTTGTGATGACCCAAAGGAAGTATATTACAGATATGCTTGTTGAGACAGGCATGATCGGGTGTCGACCCTCGACTACTCCCATGGATCCTAGTATGAAGTTATATGGAAATGATACAGAGGAAGTTGACAAAAGAAGATATGGAGAAATGGTGGGAAAGCTTCTCTATATTACCATCACTAGACCTGACATTGCTTTTACAATAAGTCGAGTGAGTCAGTTAATGGAACAGCCCAGACAGGTATACATGGATGCTGTATATATGATACTAAGATATCTGAAGTCGTCTCCAGGTGCAGGATTATTGTTCAGGAAAGAAAGAAATCTCTCTATCTCTGCATGTGCTGATGCGGATCATGCAGCATTATTTATTGCTAATAATCCTGCATTTCATGAAAGGACGAAGTATATTGAGGTAGACTACCACTATACCAGGGATATGATTCAGAAGGGTTTAATTTCTACTTCCCATGTCAGTTCAGAAGAGAAGACTGCATATATCTTTACCAAGCCATTGCTCAGAGGGCCATTTCAGAAATGTTCGTCCAAGCTGAGCATGATTGACATCTATGCTCCATCTTGAGGGGGAGTGTAGAGATATTTCTAGAAACTATGTACTCGTCTGTTATGTTTATTTTTCTTGTTCCACCTTATGTAATTTAACCATAGGATTTCTCTATATAAGAGAGTCTAGGGTTCCCTAGAATAACAAGTTCTTATTTTCATTTCCACCAACATCTTATCATGGTTCTGATATCTCGGAATGTATTATTGATTCCGAGCCACACATCACTTGTGTGGAGATAGAGGTCAGCTCATAGCATACAGGCAAGCCTCTCCAGGACAGGCAGTGGTCATAGCTGATAGGACTCATTCCCCTATCACAGGATAGGGGGAGATTGCCTTGATAGTTGATACCCTCTATGCAATTGCAGAATGTGCTGCATGCTCCTAATTTCTCAATGAATTTACTGTCAATCAGCCAGATTACCAAGGATTTAAACTGTCGAGCAATTTTTGACCCATCATCTCTTGTTTTTCAGGACATTCTTACAGGCAGGATGATTGGGCATGGCCATGAGCAGGACGGACTCTATCGATTGGTACACACACCGCATGATGGTCTATCATCCCATACCATTGGTTCTGTTTCTCCTTACATATGGCATATGTGTTTTGGTCATCTTCCACTTCATAAGCTACGTCAGGTTCTTCCTCAGATTTCGCCTCGCTCGTCGTTCAACTGTGAAGCATGTTAATTAGGAAAGCATCACCGATCCGTCTTTCCCAATCGTCAGAGTCGGAGTAGTAACGCTCTTTCTGAGTTTTTCCATGTCGACATGTAGGGTCCAGGTCCTTTTCCTGATCATCAGGGACATCGCTTTTATTTAGTAGTTGTGGATGATTTTAGTCGTATGTCCTAGGTATTTTTGTTAAAGAATAAATCAGAAGCTGGAAATGTCATCATATCTTTTATTAGAGAGGTCCAGAATGTTTTTTCAACATCCATGAAAATAGTACGCACTGACAATGCACTTGAATTATGTACATATGTGTTGTCTCAATTCTTCTCTTCAAATGGTATTCTTCATCAAACATCGTGTGCTTATACGTCTCAACAGAACAGTGTTGTTGAAAGAAAGCATCGTCACCTCATTGATGTCATACGTACAGTGCGCACACTCCTAAAAAAAAGTTGTGCCCCTCATTCATTCTGGGGCGATGCGGTCCTCACGGCATGTTATCTAATTAACCGCATGTCATCGTTAGTGCTGGGGGAGAAGGTTTCTTTTTCACCTGTTTTTCTGACAATGACTTGTTCTCTCTTAGTCCTCGTGTATTTGGATCTGTTGCGTTTGTTCATCAGTTGTCTCCAAGGATCGACAAGCTCTCTCCAAGAGTTGTCGTCTTTTTTTTGAAACCTCAAAAGAGGGGGAATCACTTGATGGTGATCGCCCCAATATATTAAAAAGTAGAACGAAAACAAAAGAAGAGAGAACAGAGAAACTGTACAAAGACGGCCTTCCGAAACGGGAGGCCACTAAGAAAAGAACCTCCCAACTACCACAAAAGACTAGCCATGGTCGCAATCCTCCAGGAGACGCTTAGCACGAATTATGATATTTTCCCTGTAGAACCGCTGAGCCGAAAAGATTGCTTCGTTCCTCCCTAGCCAAATGCTCCACAGCCTAGCGATTGGATCAAGAATAAGCTTCCTCTCCCTACCCCTTGAGTTAATCAAGCTGTCGCACAATGCTTGAAATGATACGGCATTGACCCAAGGGAGATCCGCCCAAAGCGGGCAAACGTGTCTGCATTCGAAGAATAAGTGAGTAGACGTTTCCCGCTCCGCATCACAGAGACCACACAAGGGGCCAACGTTCGGAAAGAGCACTGCACATCGATCGCGAGTCAAAAGCCGCCCCAACGAAGAAGCCATAAGAAAATCCCGATGCGCTCAGGAAGCTTGAGGCCCCACAAGAATCGACAATAGCGCACCAAGATATCGTCATTGGTATCGAAAGAGTGAGCGAGAGCAGAATAAGCCTTACGCGAAGAGAAGGATCCGTCCTTCCAAGCCCAATGATCGCGCATAGCGGACGGGCGAGGAGCGTCAGCAAGATGAGCCATTAATGATAGATAATCTTGCAGCCGCTGATCGGAAAGGGACGCCAGCGAACGTAGGGTTCCAGCAGCCATTGTCCCAGCAAGAGGCCACCGACGCATCTTTGTCCTGGACCAAAGCAAAACGCCGCGGAAACAATCTGTCAAAAGCACCCCTTCCAGACCAATCGTCGGCCCAGAAGCGAAAGGAGCACCCGTCGCCCAGCACCGGCGAAAAGAAGGAGCGGTAATGCCGGAAAGCAGTCGTCACGCCGCGCCAGAAGGGAAAAAGGTGGCAAAGCGAATTCCCTCTAAGGCCGTCAATCAAATCCGCACCAAGCAGTTCCCGCAGCATATTAAGCATAAAGTTTTCCTCCTTTCCCCATACCCTAGCAGCCCACTTAAGAAGGAGAGCTTCATTAACCAAATGCAGGTGCCTGACACCCAAACCACCCAATCGCTTGGGCCGAGCCACCACGTTCTACCCCACTAGGTGAACCCCTCTTCTCCCCGCCCCCTTACTGCCCCACAGGAACCCACGCATACACCTCTCCAACCTTAGGCGAATCCCCTTAGGCATAGCACGGACCGTGAACGAATAGATAGGAATAGAGGAAAGCACGGCTTTAAGAAGCACCAAGCGCCCACCCCTGGTCAGCAACACCGCACGCCACCCCGCGAGGCGGGCCTCCATCTTTTCGACGACAACCTTCCAATCACGGAGACGAGAGCGACCCACCGCAAGCGGTAGCCCAAGATAGTCGAACGGGAGAGAAGAGGGGCCGGACCCGAGGAGGTGAGAGCAAGCCATAATCTCAACCTGCGACATACCGAAAAGCACCATCTTAGACTTCGCCACGTTAAGCACCAATCCCGAGGCCTCACTGAAGAGTTGCACAGTAGTAGCCATACCGGCCACATCATCGGGACCCCCCTCAACAAAGCATAAAGTGTCGTCAGCGAACTGAATGGATGGAACATGGAGATCCCCAACATAGCAGCCCCGAGTCAAACCCGCCGAGGCCACGCCCTCAATCATGCGGGGCAGGACGTCAGCCGCCAACACAAATAGTAAAGGGGCCAGAGGGCACCCCTGCCTCACCCCCCGTCTCGACTGGAAGAAGCCCCCCACAGGACCACCGTTCAGCAATAAGGAGAGGGAGGCCGTGGACACACACCTCCGCATCCAAGAAATCCACGTCGGAGGAAAGCCCCTCCGCCTCAAGACCGACCACAAAAATCTCCAGTCAAGGCAATCATACGCCTTAGCAAAGTCAATCTTCCATAGGATCCCCTTAGCATTGGCAAATGTGTCTTTGTTGGGTACTCCAGAATTCAGAAGGGTTATCGTTGTTATGATCCACTACACAAGAGATATTATGTCAGCGCAGATGTTACCTTTTCGAATCTGTCATGTATTTTTCGCCTACAGGTAACCAGTTGACTCCTTCATATTCGGATGATCATGTCTACATTCCACCTCTGTCAGTGCGTCCACCATCACCACCTCTCCTACCACCTCCACCACCATCTCCATTACCACCATCAGCCCCACCACCACTTACCACTTTAGTTCTTGCACTTCCACATCATTACAGTTGACGGTCTACTCCTGCACATGCTCCCGGTCGGCTGGTCCATCATCCAACACGCCTCAGGTTTGTTTTGATAGCATTATTTCTAATGATGGGTTTAATAATGATTTTCAGCAGGGCCTCTCCCAGGAGGATGATGTTCAGGGTGATAGAAACAATGATGATGGTGACCTGGATTTGCCCATTGTTATTAGGAACCAGCAGCGTTCCTGTTCTTCATATCCAATTGCTTCTCAGGACACCTTTGAGCGTCTGAAAGGTGATTTTGGGAAGTTTGTCATTGCTTTGAACACCGTGGTCATTCCACGGACTTACCAAGAGGCGCTACAAGACAGTCGGTGGTGTTTAACCATGGAGGAGGAGATGGTGGCTCTACAGTCTAGGAACATGGAGTCTCATACATGTTCCTTCTGGGGCATCATAAGTAAGCTGCAAATGGGTTTTTACAGTGAAACAGAATGTGGATGGCAGCATTGATCGATACAAGGTCAGGCTAGTAGCAAGAGGCTTTACACAAACATATGGGGAGGACTACATGGACACCTTTTCTCCCGTTGCACGTCATTCTACACTAAGGACTCTTCTATATGTTGCAGTTCTTCGAGATTGGCCTTTGTTTCAACTTGATGTAAAGAATGCCTTCCTATATGGCGATCTTCAGGAGGAAGTTTATATGCAGCAACCACCAGGTTTTACTGTTGAGGGGGAGTGTACACATGTGTGTAGACTTCATAAAGGCATATATGGACTCAAGCAAAACCCAAAAGCTCGGTTCCATAAGCTCTCATATTTGTTCGAAAGGCAAGGGTTCAAACGATCCAATGCAGATTACTCGCTTTTTATACAGAGAACTACAAGAGGTACGACTGTTATTATGGTATATGTTGATGATATTCTCATTACAGGAGATGACATATAGGGAATAAGGATGGCCAAAGATTTTCTGGGTCGTGAATTTATTACCAAGGACCTTGGAGCCCTTCGATACTTTCTGGGTCTGGAGTTTGCCAGAAATCAGCAAGGACTAATAATGACCCAGAGGAAATATGTTACTGATCTACTTAGTGACACAGGTATGCTTGGGTGTAGGCCTGCTACTACACCTATGGATCCAAGCATGAAGTTGTACGATGGTGGCACCATGGAAGGACATATCGATATCGATATCGTTTCGATATCGTGTCGATATCGATATATCGGCGATATATCGCCGATATATCGCTATATCTAGGAATCTTTCTGAAGAAAATGCCTGAAATCGGTTATATCGATATATCGATTTCGATATCGGTCCCATGTCGATATCGATATATCGGCGATATATCGCCGATATATCGGGATACGGCCTTCCATGGGTGGCACTGATGAAGTAGACAGGAGAAGGTACAGAGAACTGGTAGGAAAGCTCCTTTATGTTACTATTATTAGACCAGATATATCATTTGCAGTTAGCATAGATAGCCAGTTCATAGAGCAACCGCATCAGGTACATACGGATGCTATACATATGATACTAAAGTACCTCAAATCATCTCCAGATGCGGGTCTATTGTTTAGAAAAAGCAAGTTGGTCACCATCTCATATGCAGATGCAGATTATGCGGGATGCCCTAGGGATAGGAAGTCCACCACTGGCTTTGCCGTATACATTGGAGATTCCCTTGTCTCATGGAAGAGCAAGAAACAGATTGTTGTAGCCAGGTCTAGTGTTGAATCAGAATATAGGGCTATGGCCCAAGCTAGCACAAAAATGATGTGGGTTCGAGTTGTTCTTACTGATCTACACATAGAGGTTCCTCTTCCCATGACACTGAACTGCGATAATCATGCAGCTATATTTATTGCAAAAAACCCAGCATTTCATGAACGTACCAAGCATATTGAGGTTGATTGTCATTATATACGTGATATGATTCAGAAGGGGTTTATTTCCACATCTCATGTCAGCTCAAGGAACTAGACTGAAGATATCCTCACCAAGACCTTACTCCGAGGACCTTTCCAGAAGTGTTCGCCCAAGCTGAGCATGATAGATATCTATGCTCCATCTTGAGGGGGAGTGTAGATATATAAACATATTTATTTATTTATTTATGTTACTATGTTTATTTCTTCTTCTTAGACTGTTTTCTTAACTCTTTTTACTTTTGCATGCTTTATGTAATTTATCCATAGGTTGCTCTCCTATATAAGAGAGCCTAGGGTTACTGGAATAAACAAGTTGATCTTTTCTCCAATAGGTAGAGGCAAAAAGAGTGCTAAAAATCAAGGTTCCTCCTGCCTAGGCACCCTACCGAAACAGGGTCAGTAGAACTGGTCAAACACCTGGATCCAACGAAGCATAAAAACACTACGAGCTCGTGTAAAAATCATAAAAGGACTGGAATCCTAGACCCGCGCACTAGGTGGGTGTTGCCCTAACTGGGTTCCTATCTCCTGCCCAACTGAGGATCATCGCGCCCTCGTACGGTCAAGTGTAAGGGTCACCATGACCGGTAAAAATTAATTATCAGTCATCATTTATTCACCATCACTTACTAGATTTATCATCCTTTCTCGATCTCTGTTGTGGTTAATTTTATAGATCTAATAGACATTTTGTCACAACTTATCATTAGTGATGTAGTAGATTCTACGCAAAGATCAATCGATTTAGGATTATGATTTTAGATGAAATATTTGCAATTAGTAAATCGATAAACCTTACATCTCTACATCTGAGCCACTTGCAGATACTTACACCAATCCACTTCATAAGAGTAAACTCTGATATTTCTTGTGTGAGTTGCATTCACAATTATGGTCTGACCAGTCTGATTAAGGTTTGGCTTCTAAATTTAGTATCACTTATTTGGCCTAACCATTCTTTTATATATATATTCTATTTTTAAATTTGAAGTTTCCTAATTGTGATTATTATTCGCTTTAAGCAAAATATTGTAATTATTTAGATATATGTAATGGGTTATCACTTGTCACTAGGCAAGTCTTAGGTATAATATTAAATCAGGGTACCCATAAGCTTAACAAAGCAATCATACAGTGTTTTAGATGTTATGATATCTATAACTATATTTATTTCTATTATAGATAAGGGAGATGTTATTACCACATATCGCAAATAAAGCTTATATGTAGGCTTTGATCATTAATTCTTTCGTTGCAGTAATTTAACCCAACAAATTGGGATTACCATATGATAAATATACAGCATTATCAGAATAGTGAAAAGTATGTATTATTTGTGGCTACGTAGTTTAAAATGATTTCTATAACACTAACTATCCATTGCCTTCCTCTATATAGTTTGTATAAATAGAGAAAATCAAGTAAGAAATTACAGAAACGTCCTAATTGATAGAATTGTCAACCGAGAAATTCATCAATGCATGACAATAACCATGACAGTATCAGCATAACATCGCAACCATGCCAAGTTATTTAAAAGATGACAACTTAATTTGCTATCTTCAGCCATTAAAAACAAATGGCAAAATTTACTTTCTTCCGTATACCGATAACTAATGATATCTCTAAGATTAAGATATAGCCTCCAAAATTTCATGCAAAGCAGACCTGCTGGTAAAGTGATAATTTTCCCACTTAATCAATTTGATAAATGTTATGTGAGATGGAACACAGTTCATCTCTCAGTTGTATTTTAAAATAAAAGAGTTGAGGGGAAAAGATGACATGCAAACTATATTTTAAAAATAATCACCTCTACAAGCAAGCATCTGTTGGAAACGATCAGCAAATAAAAGAAAGAACAACTTAAGAGGTGTCATCATATGTACTACCCAAGTGTGAAACGAAGACTACAATCTCATGCATGTTATTTTTTTTCAAACAGTAATACAAAAAGAGTAGCAGGAGATGATACCAGATCAAGCCTTAATATAACAAGCATGCTTATAATATGATTAAATCAATCATGACAAAAAGAAACAAATAAAGGATGTTTCCTTCGATGGCATTCCAACATAACAATAAAGAATTTGTGTAGAATCACATGCATGGGAGCAAAAGGAGGGGAAACGTAGGATTGTACCTTGTAGATCTCCAATTTTTGAAGATCAAAATTGGCTTTTATTCAAACATGCAACAGCTAAATTAGGGGGTTTCCAAGAGATTTGGACAGCAGCTACAGCTGCAAGGAGCACACCCCAAATGCAAGGAGCAGTAGCTCCTTTGGTTGCTCCTACAGTTGCAGTAGAGGTTGCTGGTTGGGCAGCAGCAGCAGCCAACAACTTGGTGGCTCCAGCTACTCGATGGGGCTGAGGGAGAGCTCTAGGTCAAGCAGCAATTGGTTGCCTAATTGGAGCAGCAGAGGGGCTGAAAACAGGGCTCCAGGAGCTTGTAGAGCAGGGGAAGCAACATTAAGAGTAGCTCCTTTGCTTGGGCTGAAGCTTCAACAGCTGCTTTGCAGCAAAATGGAGGATTTTGGGGGGTTTATTGGCTGGAAATTGGAGAGGAATGGAGAGAAATAAGGGGGGGTTTGGTGTTATAAACAAGCATAATGGAGCCTTGATTTTGCCAAGTGGAGAAGAGAGAAAAGCCATGTGTTGGCTGCTGCAGCACTGACTTGGATTTTGTAAAAAAAAATAAACATTTATTTCTCTCTTATTGGATATCAAAGTCTACCGTATTTGCACCTCAATTCTTCGATTCAGAGGTACAATATCTTATTTCGATCGCTTATGCATGATGATCAAACGATATAAATTTCATACTTTGCTTATCTAAGATGGATACAAAAAATGACGAATTATGGTCTTGATTTTTGATCAAATTTTTGTGATTTAAATGATCAAACGACCTCTGATCGACGAACGATCGATTTTGTTGGTCTTATTTCACCGAGACGAATTTTCTGATGGTCTTGGATTATTATTACAATTTTCATTATGTCATAGCTCTTCTGATGGCACACTTCATGAGGCGGTCGCTTTTTGATCGATTGATTCCAAATGACTTTTGATTTATGATCTATTGATCGATTCAGATCAATTAATATTGATCGATAGTTTTATCGTATCATATGGACCCTAATTGGATCGGGTACCGGTTTATTCAGATTCGGGTGTCACAGTAGGCTTCTTCAGCTTGTTGTTTACGTTTCATCGAATGAGTCTTTCCTTGTGTGTCTACGTGAACATATGTACAATCATCAGATCGTGAGGACGATCTAAGGAACCTGGCTCTAATACCAATTGATGCAAATGAAAATTTGCAACGATGAAAAAATAAATATTAACGGTAAAAAATATTTAGTGGAAGAATTTTGAAGGGAGGAGAAGAGAACTCGCCCATTGCAAGAGATTTGAGGAAAAGAAGCATGGAGATTGCATGGAGGGAGAAGAGAGGAAGGAACGATATGAGATACATCTCAAATTTTATAAACTCTGGAATGAATAAAATATTATACTACCATCCCCTTTATATAGGAGGTGTGGGATTACAAAAATAGAAAGAGAAACAAAAATCAAATCCTAAATTATCCTCAATAGGCTATAAATATCTCTAACCGACCAACTACTTAATATAACCGACTAACTAATTGATCGAGATCATAGACGATCTAGTTATTTAAATAACATTGCAACGGACTCAACTAACTCAACTCTAATTTAATTAACTTAATTAACACACAGAAAATAGAGCACTAATTATTTGTTTCACGCTCACGCTGCATCAAACACCTTCCATATTCATTATTATGCCACTTGACATTGCAGAAGTGGCTACTATATTTGCATCATCATCTACAGTTGTCCCAAGTATACATCCCCAACTATGTTAACTCCATTGAGCTTGATTTGTCAACAGACGTTGGCACTTTAGTCCATCTTTTTACAGACAAGAGTAGTTTAATAGCATCAGGCAGATTCTCCCACGAAAAACTACTCAGGTTACACATGGTTGTCTATCCCCTATTACAGGAAAAAGGAAGAATACTGTTACATCTATTCTTAACTTATTAGCTATGATGACAGTTCCGGTATTTCCAATTAGCTTATTGTTTACCAGTTACGTTTGCATTTATATACACTGCAGAGTTATTTCTAATATTCTCTTTCGATTTTTCATGATATTAGAACAAGCAAGACAATTGGTCAGGTTCGTGAAGAAAGAAGGATCTACCGTTTTCTTCTGCATTCATTTGCTGCTAATGATACTACCCACCAGCCATCTACAGTTTCAGCTTTCGTATGTCATTTTCCTGTTCCTATTTCTTCCCCGGTCCATCTAATCTTGTCTCCCTTTTATCTTATGATGTTCATCTGTATTTTAATTCTTTTCTTTAGATATCTGAGTTATGATCTTGTGGTTCCAATTTAGTACTTCAGCTTGGGTTATTTCTTTGTTCTTCATAGACAATAACACATGCACATAGTTCTGAACTCATCCATTCTAAAAATCTTTAACAAATTATTATTTACTGCAATTTTTGAGTCTTGCTTCAAATCTGAAATGTGCATACCATTAATGAGTAGCTCTTCACAATTTCAAGAATTCTATGTTTCTTTGGAAATTGTTCATATGATCTCATGTGCTCTTATTTACAGCAGATTGGTGTTGCTGCACACAGACATCATCGCATATTTAATCACCGGGATTTTGTTTATTCAACAAGAATCCATCATCCTATTAA
The DNA here is from genome assembly GCA_037367405.1 of Ottelia alismoides. Classification (NCBI taxonomy): domain Eukaryota; kingdom Viridiplantae; phylum Streptophyta; class Magnoliopsida; order Alismatales; family Hydrocharitaceae; genus Ottelia; species Ottelia alismoides. The sequence continues at coordinate 94,974 of JAZKJV010011486.1, read as the reverse complement.
GGAGATATAGAACTACCGTATCTTGTCATCTCATTGATTGCCTCTCATTCTAAATGAGCGACCAGAAACATCCTATTAAGGTGGTATACCATGACCATCCGAAGTTTGTTATCTCATCGTGATTTAGATAAGTTGCTTCTGTGCTTCCACTGGAGTCTAGGTGGGACAAGCTTAATCCACGATCTATCAGAAAGGACATCCCTACCTTGATATCAGCACTCATCCTTACTATGTCAGCGTGGGTGTGACATTTTCAAGAATATTTTGTTTTTTCCTACTATGGAGAATTAGGCTTATATTGGCCTTGTGGAGGATACCCTTAAGATTGTATCCCTGGTCATACATTTTCCAACACCTTGTACAAACACAGATTTAGTTTGGGGATCGATACGGAAGATGCCTTGATATTCTAATTGGCTTTTGAATGAAGCCATGCAATTGCATTATGCAACCTATTTCCATTCCTTGGCTCATCTTGGTGAAATCACAAACAGTTTATAGAGGGTCCATCAGCGAAATAAATACATGTTCACACACTCAAACCCTTCTTCAGCTCCAGTGGAAGGGCCATAGAGTAGGAGACGATGGCTTTCACTGCTGTAAAAGCTGGCCCACTAGGCTGACTCATTATGTCAGCGGATAGCCGACTCGACTAGGCTAAATCAGCCTATAGATGGGTCAACCCGATTAGTCGCCAAAGTAATCAGCCTAGCCGGTCGACCTTGGCATACAAGTTTAAAATTGGGATCCGAATACTTGAGCAGGGAGGGAATTGGGGTTACTATCGTACAGTAACCCTCATCCCTCAAACCCCTCGCGCGAAGGGTCCAGGATTGCTGAGCTCCACCGCCCAGCTGCAACCCGCATGGTTCCAAAGCTCAGCTGCTTCGCTTCCCCCTCCTCCGTGTCGTCGACGACGAGTCGGCAACTCCTCCGACACACTTTGTCGTCGACTCGCAGCTTCCTCTTCTCCATCTCCTTCCACTGGGAACTCGATTAGAGTTTTTTTTTCAGATTTTTTTGTATATTGTACATATATTAGTTGAATGCACCAACGCCGCTGTTTGCTAAGTTGTTCTACCTTATTTCCATAATGAACAAACTTTTTAGGATTCTTTTGAAGTCAAAACATAATATCCTTGATTATATACATGTTGGTTAGCTTATATAAGGTTAGCTTTGTGTTTTTGTGCTAAATGTGGTACATCAAATTCATGTCAATAATTATAAGATGAGCTAATCATCACATCTTTAATTTGTCTTTTGTGATTGTTGATTAGCTTTGTATTTGTTGATTACAATGATTAGTAACTTGTGAGTTTATTGATTAGTAACTTGTGAGTTTGGTTAGCTTTGTGTTTGTTGATTAGTAGCTTGTGAGTTTGTGACTATGTAGATGGCTTCATTTTATCTTCTTTTGTTATGATTGTGTCTTTTTTAATCTCTTATAAATATGAAAATTGCTAAATTGATGAATATATATGAGTGTATGTACTAAAAACTGATTTATATATTTAAAATACAACAACAACAACAAAGCCTTTTCCCACAATAAGTAGGGTAGGCTACATGGATTCTTTACCTCCATTCAGATCTATCATGGGTCATTCTCGGGCTTAGATTCAAAAAACTAAGATCCCTTCGTATAGTCTCATTCCAACACTTCTTGGGCCTTCCTCGCCCTCTTTTAGCCAGGTCAATATTCCAAAACTCACATCTCCTCATCGATGCATCAGCTGACATCCTTTGCAAATGGCCAAATCACCTTAAGCGATTTTCTCGCATCTTATCCTTGATCGGAGCTACACCAGCCTTCCTTCTGATGGCATCATTCTGAATACGATCTTTACGTGTGTGTGTGTGTGTCCACACATCCACCTTAGCATTTTCATTTCTGCTACTGCCATGCTCTACACATGCCTATGGTTCACAGGCGATTTATATATTTAAAATAATTAAAAAATTTAAAATCGACTAATGCCTGACTAAATCTGATTACTCTCCCAATTGTTGATTAATCATTAGCCAGTGACCCTGCTGACCGAGTACCGACTACCGACTTTTGCAACCTTGATAGCTTTAATATCCAAGGATGCTTGGATCTTGGTGGACCCAGCCACGATCATAGAATGGTTGATTCTAAATGGATATTCACTATGAAGCATAACCCATATATCATTCTCAAGGCACGATTCGTTATTAAAGCATTCAACTAAACCAATGAGGCAAATGGTTTTTACATCATTTAAATGCAAAAAAATGTTTTTCTATGGATATCTTGAGGACATTTATATGCAAAAATCACCTAGGTCAAGCTTCAGGATAGTGTCTATCTTGAAATCCACATGGTATTAAGCAAAGTCCTAGAGTCGAGTTCCAAAAGCTATAGAACTACTAGAGAGCAAAGGCTTCATCCTATCATCCTCACATTACTCAATTACTAGGACATGAGATGGCACAATTTTTTGGAAGGATGTGATGGCATAATTGTTATGTTCATCTATGTTAGTGGATCAAAGAATTGAAGCAGATGTTAATTCATCACTTCATTATCAAGGATATGGGGTCATTGAGATACTTCCTCGAGCTAAATGCAGCACCTAGCTACAGAGGATTCCTGATGTCTTAAAGAAGGTATGCAATTAGTTTCTACCGGAGATTGACCTTTTAGGTGCCAAAGTAGCTCAAATTCTTTTGAATCCTGAGGAGCAATTGTATAAAGACGACAAGCCAGTAGATAAGGGGTGGTATCATTGGTTAGCCAAGATGCTCGATCTATCTTACTATCACCAAACTTGACACTCTTTAGTAGTTGGAAAACCAGATCTTTAGCAGGCCTACACATGCCCACAAGGATATTACCATGATGATCTTGAGGTATATCAGTCATCCATGGAAAGGGATTATTTTTTGCAACATGATTAGTACTATCTATTGCAGCATGTTGTAAATCTTCTTTATTTCAAAATTTGTGATGTGAATCATGCAGTTTTTTTTTTGCGTTTAGAAGTTCATCGATTTTTGCATCTACCTTCGGAGCAATCTTATCGCATGAAGAAGCAAGAATCAAGTGACTCTCATTCGAGTGCAGAAAGCAAACAATTGAAAAAATGCAATGAATACAAGCAATATTAACTGATTTTCATATTCTGCCAAGCAGAGTGATGGAACTGAGATTTTTTAAAGAATGCATTTCTCTATTAATTCATAATTCAAGTATAAAATTTGATAATCTCCATGTTATATAGTTTACAAGAAAAATTAAAGCAAGCCAATTAAACATTTGTTTCCATGTGACAAACAATACAAGATAGTGCTCACGTTAATAGTCATGGAAATCATAGTAGTCTCCTCTTCTTCTGTATCGATGTATTCTATAAACCCCTTCGTGAAAAGTTCATGCCATCCGTCCTCCGGGCTCTCCTGTTGCAGAGGAAAGTCAAGAGAACCAAAAGTTACACATGAAAGAACAAGGAAACAGAAGTTCTTAACAGGTTCCTAATATAAAAAAACAAACTCGCTGTTGGAGTGCCCGAATATCCTTTTTCTTTATCAGCAGTCTCTGCTTCTCAACAATGAACAGTGGACGACTGCAGCGGCCATAATCAGTATACAGTCTGAGTTCTTTCAAACGGGTATCTCGTATAACTCCTACCTCAGTATTGACATCAACCTGAAAATTGAACAGTCACAAATCAATCTAACGACTTTATAACATAACTGCGACGTCTAAATCATAAGATATGCATACACAAGTTCAAGGCTGTAAAAGTCGGTAGTCGGTACTCGGTCGATCGGGTTACTGACTAAGGATTAATCGGCAGTCGGACGATTAATCGGATTTAGTCGGGCTTTAATCGGCTTTGATTTTTTAAATATATAAATCATTTTTATACATATATTATTATATACTTACATAGATTTATATATTTTTTTACTATCATAATGAATCAAAAGAAGTGATTGAGATTAAATAAAAAATTAGGCATATTAGAATAAGTTTGCTTTTAAAAAAATAAAAAATATGGTATCTCCAAGCAAAAACGTGTTGACTAGTGGACCTAGTCCGAATTAGTCAGTACTCGATCGATCACCCCACTGACTAGACTAGTCGGGCTAGTCGGGTGACTTTTACAACATTGCACAAGTTAACATCACACAGCAACGCATAAGTTTCTTTTACCACATAACCCAACATGCCTTGGGAGGATTCTAATTATCTTTTGTGAAAACAAAGAATCCATGCACCCATTCCCAGTGGGAAAAAAACTCGGCTGTCATATGTAAGAAAACAAGTTAACTTCCAATTTTGTAAACACGGCAGAAATTCAAAGGAAAAGGTCAAAGAAGTTTAAAAAGGAGGTACAAATATTCCAAGCTAAAAGAACAGATAAACTAGATATTATCTCTTTTTATGATTTATCACTTTAATCTCTCGTAATTTTAAATTGTTGTAAAATTCAGAGTTTGCATTTTTTGGATAATATCTTAAATCCCTGTATAAAGCAATATATCCCATGTAACTCAAGAGGAATGTATACGTTTTAATTTTCTTACTTTCTCCCTTTCGGGTCTTCCACCTCTTGGACCCCCTGTTTCCAACACAAACCCCTTTTATTATCCTCCTTAATACAGTTATGCATGCTCCTCCGCTCCTCATTCACACATCTACATCCCTCCAAATCCCACCCAGCAGGAAAATTGCTCTAAACGTGATCAAATATTCCCCTTCCCAACCCCGGACTTCTTATCCAATAAAAATTCCTGCAGCATCAAGAGGTATCAGAAATGAAAAAATCAAATATTAAAAGGATGGCTATCCCTGATGGATGATCACAAAATTCATTCGATCAAACCATGAAAGGTACACAATGGCTGTTGAAGAATGTCATGTTTAATCCCACATCATGGAGGGTTGGGACTTAGGTGTCTTGGTGGGGCCACATAAAGAGCTCAACACCACTTTTTTAGGCCAAAAAACAGGGGGATACACTCATCGGTGTTCGCCCCAAACTTTATTTATAAGAAGAAAAATGTAAAATGACAAAGGGAGATAGAAACTACAGCATACAATTAAAGGTCTCACTCATCCACCAACCTCGTGGAGTGTATCCCAACATTTTCCTTATAGAACCTTTGCCCAGAAAAAAGGAGCGTGTTTCTGCCTAGCCACAGGGCCCAATATAATCGCGATGGGTCTAAAAAGCTCCCGCCATGGTCTACTCATGTTTCCCACCAACGAGCCGCAAAAGGAGGCCAAATCCGTCGTGCACATCCAAGCCAAATTCGCCTCGTCCCAAATCAGTACCATTTTCGAACACTTGAAGAATAGATGTACAAGGGATTTGTTATAAAATAAACATGCGGAAGCGAACATGGAAAAATATAAAGAACACGAAGAACAGCGGGGTTTAATGTGGAACCCTACTCCGTGAGGAGCGGGATGAAACCACGGGAGAGGCCCTCAATAGGGCATAGTTTGCATTGCTTTTTCTCATCTGTTACAGGAGGCCTGGGGCTCCTTATATAGCCTCCAGGGCCTCCAAGTCCCACCACTAGACAATGTAGGACTAAACAACTGGATGGGGTATCCATTTACCCTCCTATAATAGGCGCACATAACAAATACTCCAACACTCCCCCTCAAGCTGGAGCATGCAATGCTCAGCTTGGACAAACAGAAAGAGACTCAACTCAACGCTACAGGACACTACGGACAATATCAATCCAACGCGCACATTGCTGAAGTAGAGGATGTTGCTTCTCATGCCATGCAGGTGAGGAGGACGAATGGGCTGGAGTGTGAGTCAATTGAAGACTCGGAATCTGACCATCGAGTCTGAAATTGCGCCTGAAGTCTCCTCGTCGGAGAACTGGGTCTCTCCCATCTGGCTCAGAATGGTGCTCTACTCTGGAGTACCTATGATACCACATGAAAAACTCTGGCTGAAACAACCACAAGAATGATGGGGACCTCGACCAAATGATGGCAACATATGCTCATCTGAAAATGACCGCAAACTCGTGTGTGTCTGAAACTGCAGACTCGGAACAATGATCGTCGAGTCTGAAACCACACCGTAGAGTCTGGACAATATCTGGCTGGTCTGAGGAATCTGCATCTGACATCTGATTCTGGAACACAAGACCTGTAACTCTACATATATACTCCCCCTTTCTCCAATACTTGTCGGAAACTCAACATCGACAAAGTTGGGAGAAGACAAGATAAATAAATATGGGGAGAGAAACAACATGGACATTCACAAAAAATTCCTTGCGGCTTTTCATCATTTTTTTAAGCCGTCATTTTTTTAACATTTTTTAAGTCATTTCAACCATTTTTTTATACGGCTCTCTTTCTTTTTTTATGCGTACGGCTTTCCAAATGTGCGCATCCCCTTTTTTTTCAAAATCACAATTTTTTTTGCATTTTGTGTACGGCTTTTTTCTTTTCTTTCTTTTTTTTTAATGTACGCGCCTTTTATCCTTCTCTCTCTCTCTTTTTGTAACAAATTAACTCAGCCCATAAGGGCCCAACATATTACAGCATTTTTTTAATTTAAAAACAGGCCCTAGGGTTCCACGAAGGGAACCCCTCTTGCCGTTTGAGAAGTAGGGAGCGTCGTTCCCCCGATGGGAACTTTCTTCGAAGCCGCCGCCACTGGGGGAGGCCCTCGCCTGACGACGTCGTGATGAAGTGCGACCTGCGCTGGAGAGTCGCGCGGGGAGTGCGCCTGTGCCGCCTTGAGGGGAACCTCCGCCTGGTGCTGCGACGAACTCACCGTTGGGATCTGGGATGCCGCCAACTGAAGCCGCTCATACAACGCAAGGATGATCGATGTGTGCTGGAGTCGCCTTCGCCTGGGGGCGCACGCGCTGGGGACTGAACCGCATGGGCTTGCGCCAAGGAAGCCGGGGCTTGGAGGCGCGCTAGGTTTTCGCTCTGGTGCGGATGCTGGAAGGCGGTGCCGCTGCCTATGTTACGCGCAGCGCGCGATCTGGAGGAGAGGATGCTGGGCGGCGCGGTCTAGATGAATCGCGGGCTTCGCGCGCAAATGCACCAGGCGACATCGCAAATGCGCCAGGAGCATATGTGCCAGGAACCAAGTTGCAGTCGAAGACCAGTATGTTGGTTCTGCCGGGAAGATGAGACCTATGGCGCCGAAGGGCAGTGCCAGCACCTTGGATACGGGGATGCGGCCGAGCCCTCCCCATTTTTTTCCGATTACAGGGCTGCATCTCTTGCAACAATATTGAGGCTGGACATGCCTCACAAGAAAAAGAACGAACCTGGAGGATGACGCCGCTTGGAGCGTGATCTTCTAATAAAAAAAACTTTCGATCTGGCAATACCACGGAAAGAACTCCAGCCGGGAATATCTTTCCCGATCTCTTGAAACGAGAGCTCATCACAGCAAGAAGCGAACAATATGCACCATCACGAATTTTAGGGTTTCAAACAGGAAACCTTAGAATCTTGAACCATATAAAAAATCTCCAAGAATAAAATCGAATCTCGAACAACAAAGAACTTAAACACCTCGAGAATCGACCCGCTCTAATACCATGTTATAAAATAAACATGTGGAAGCGAACATGGAAAAATATAAAGAACACGAAGAACAGCAGGGTTTACTGTGGAACCTTACTCCGTGAGGAGCGGGATGAAACCACGGGAGAAGCCCTCAATAGGGCACATTTTGCATTGCTTTTTCTCATCTGTTACAGGAGGCCTGGGGCTCCTTATATAGCCTCCACAGGGCCTCCAAGTCCCACCACTGGACAATGTGGGACTAAACAACTGGATGGGGTAAATGGATCCTGGAGGAGCACATAACAAATACTCCAACAAGATTCAATCGCCTCATCGCACAAGAGGCATCTATCAGAGATGGAGCCCAGAAGCCTAGCACAGCGGTCTCTCGTCATCAGTCTTTGCCTTCTGAACAACCACAGGAAAAAACCAACACGCTCAGGGAGGTCCAAACTCCAAAAGAATGCGCAATCTCGAATCAACTCATCCGATCGTGACGGGGGCGGCCTGCAAATCGCCCCGAAAGCCATCTTAACCGAGAAGATGCCCTTACGCCATCCCCAATGGTCCCTGCCCACAGACGGTCTTCCCATCTCTTTCAGAGAATCCACCAACGAAAGAAATTCCTCAAGGCGTTGGTCCGAAAAGTTTGTGGAGAAAGTGGGGAACCAATTACCATCCAACCAGCAAGATGCTACCAACGCATTCTTATCAGCCACCAGAGCATAGAGGCGAGGGAAACGCGTGCTCAGCCCCCTCCCCCCCCCCCTGCGTCCAATCATCAGTCCAGAAGGCGAAGGATTCGCCGTTGCTGAGCACCGGCCTAAATAGTGAAAGATGATGGGTAAAGACCTCCATCATTCCCTTCCAGAACGGCGTGGGAGACCCCATACGAGCAATAGGTATAAGCGGCGCACCACCGACATCATAGATCTTGCGCAGAATGTTGCAGCAAAAATTCTCCCAAGGGCCCCACACTCTGCTCGCCCATTTTAAAAGCAAGGCCTCATTCATATCATCGAGCCTCCGGACTCCCAGGCCCCCTGCTTTTTTAGGGAGCGTGATTACATCCCACTCCACAAGGTGCATCCCCCCCGATTCACCACCCTGCCTGTCCCATAAGAATCTGTGCATTAGCTTCTCAAGACGACTATGGATTCCCTTCGACAAACGACGATTAGACAAGAAGAACACAGGGATCGAGGAAAGTACCGCTTTTAAGAGGACCAACCGTCCCCCTTTGAAGAGGATGGCCGATTTCCAGCCTGTGAGCCTCGCTTCGAGTTTCTCAACAACCTGCAACCAATCCCGCAGCTTCGTTCGACCCACCATCAAAGGCATCCCAAGGTAGTCAATCGGAAGGGAGCTGCACTCCGACCCTAAAGCCTGTCGACAAGCAAAAGCCTCCTCCTCAGATAATCCGAAGGGGACAACCTTTGATTTATCGACATTCTTGAAGAGACCAGATAGTTCACTGAAAACATCCAGGGCCACGAACATTCCAGAGGCCTCCTTAGCGCCCCCCTCAATGAAAAAGATAGTATCATCCGCGTACTGCAGCAGCGAGATCTTCGAACCATCCCGCGAGTAACCGGCCGAGAAACCACCATCAATCACACGATTCACACGGCACACAACATGCCAGGACATCTGCGGCAATGACGAACAGCAGGGGTGCAAGAGGGCAGCCTTGCCTCACACCCCTACGTGGTTGGAAGAAGCCACCCTCCGGGCGGCCATTCACCAAGACCGAAAAAGACGACGTCGTAACACAGCGTTTCATCCAAGAAATCCACAGATCCGGGAAACCTCTCCTCCGCGAGACCGACCAAAGGAACTTCCAATCCAAACTATCATAAGCTTTTGCAAAATCCACTTTCCATAAAACTCCTTGTTTATCCCCCCTCTTCCAGTCGTTAGAAAGAGCAATGGGGCGGAAATCCTAAATGTGATCCGCCGCCGTGGACTTAGGAAGGAGAACGATTAGGGACTTCTTTATCCTCTCGAAACCAGCATTACCCTCACAAAACTTCGAGACGACGTCCAGCACCTCCTTGCCCACAAGGTCCCAAAAGTCCCTGTAGAAAGCAACCGAGAAGCCATAAGGGCCCGGAGCACCATCCTCATTGAAGCTCCAAACTGCACACTTCAGTTCCTCCAAGGAGACACCCTGCGTCAAATCCGCACACATAGAGGATGGCAAAGAAGGAGCCCCAAGCCCTGTCCACCTCTAGAGCCGGGGTAGCTTCCTCGCCGAGAAGTCTCTAAAGTGTTCCACAATCGCCTTCCCCAATTGTCTGTCACCATCCACACGCACACCATTCATCGTATTCGATCTCAAAGCATTTGACCAACGCCTCCCGCTAGCTATGCGATGGAAAAAAACCGTGTTTGTATCCCCCTACTTGAGCCAGGTATTTCTTGACCTTTCTCTCCATTCAGTGACGCGTTTATGGTCCTCAGCCGCGATTATTTTTTGAGCAAGCAAGCGAGTGGCCAGTTCATCCCCCGAGAGCTCCCTAAGATCCTGTTGTGCATCAAGTCTAATAACCACCTCCTCAGCTTCCAGCCTGGTAGCGCACCTGGCAGCTCTAGACTCCTTAAAGTAATACAGCCGCGTGCGCAAGGACACCAGCTTTTGCACAAACTTAGACGCAGCCGACCCAGACACCTCCACGTTAGACCAGTGCGAAACCACCATCTCTCTGAAATTCTCCTCCAACAACCAGTTGTTCTCATATCTAAAGAGACCCCTCTGCGAAAGGGACTCCCCGGAGTCCCAGAGTATCGGTGTATGGTCGGACAAGGCTCTGGGGCGGGTAATGACAGAGGAGAGCGCGAACAAATCAAGTAGCTCGGTCGAAGCCAAAAATCTGTCAATTCGAGAGCGAGAGTTGGAGCTCCTCCAAGTGTAAGCCGAGTCCCCCCGCGTCCATAACCTCCAGGGACATTGAATCAATAGCGTCTGGAAAATCATTCGAACCTGGGTCCTGGCCACCCCTGTAGCGCAGCATGTCCGTTGTTCGAAGAGTAACATTGAAATCCTCCCAACGAGTCAGGGGATACCCTCAAAGGCCCTACTCGCCTCAAGCAGGTCCTCCCATAAATCCCTCCGCAGAATATGATTACAAGGGCCGTAGACACACGAAACCGTCATGGGTGTAGAGGAACCGACGCATATCAAGAGAACGTAGAGAACGTGTCTCCCGCGAAGCACCGAGCTGAACGTCAAGGTAGAAGATCTCCACGCCATAAGAAGCCCTCCTGAAGCGTCGACAACATCCAGCGCTCTGAACTCATCTATGCCACCAGCGCTGAAAGATCTCCAAACGCCATCAAAGATGGATTGGAGCTTCGTCTCCTGCAGCAAGACCACATCACAACTCCATTCATTGAAACACGACCCAAGGATTCTCCTCTTGTCCAGCTCCTCGAGGCCCCGAACGTTCCAAGAGAAAATTCATTAAGAACATGGGTTACGGTCCCTGAATGTGGATCACACCGGAGGCCTCCGCAATGCTCGCCTTTAGGGCCGAGCATGGCAGTGGCTCGACGAGTCGAGGCCGAGATCTCTGTCTACGCATGTATCTCTTACCGGACCTTTTGTCGCATGCCCCTTCATCAGGACGAGAGCCACCCTCCGAAGGATAAGCCATGAGTGATGTAGTAGAAGGTAGACTGTCTCGAAACTGACCATCCAAAGCGCCGGCCAAAACCGGTCGAGCACCATCGGAAGACGAGGCGGAAATGTGCGAGGAACCCCCACTAGATAACACAGGGGCGTTGCCGTAGAGCGGTGGCTCCGGAGGGATATCTGTAGCCGTGTTCCAGGACCCACTAAGAGTATGCACCCCCCCCACTCGTCGAACGATGCAGGCACGGCGCTGGATCAGAGAGGCCCACCCGGGTTGAGAACAACGGACCAGGCAGGGGCTCCAAGAAGCCCATACGGCCCGACAAGAAAGAAATAAGCGGGTTTGGATCCCCCTGGGGAGGATACGCAGATGGATCCGCACGATTAAGCAGGAGCCCAGGACCCGGAGCCAGAGAGACAGTCGCTGACGTGAGAGAGGGCACCAAACTTGCCACCTCAGCAGGCAAAGAGAAGTTTTGGGCGATAAGGCACACGACCCGAGAAGAGACCCCCAAAGGTCACACCGTATTGTCCTCATGCCTCGAACATGCAACGTGACCCTCGGAAGCCTCCTCACCGACGCAGAAGGCGAAGCGGCGTCGGATAGCATCGGGACCTCCGGCGAAGGTGGGGGCTCCACGACCTGCATCTCCACCCTGAAACAGAAACGCCCAACATCCAAGGACGCGAAGAAGACGGAGCCACCGGGAACAGCCATAACAGCCTTGCTGCACTCCATCAGCACAAGTGTGACCTCCGGATACGAGCCGGGTGTCAGCCTACCCTCAAGCATCGCGAGCACCATGCCCCACCGTCGGAGGGCCTGTCCCAAACAAAAAACCGACCGGGACAGGAAAGGAACACCATGCACCTTGACCACGCAAACCTCCAATTCTGAAACTGTTCCATCCGCAAAGCGGAGAGGTCGCTACATAACATCGTCTACCCCGCCATTTAGGAGTAGGCGTTCTCTCTGCACCAAAGAGAGGCCACGATCATCATCTCCTGGAAACCTCAAACCAAGGAACCCAGATAGATGGACCTTCAGAGCTTCCAAAGAGATGCAACTTCACATAGCATAGCCGATCACTGCATGGGTGCCACCAACCTGCATGCCATCCTGCATACCATCCGCAAGCATTGCCGCGTAGCTACGATGCCAAAACCCACCATCCTGCATGCCACCCTGTACACCATCCGCCACCACAGCCGTGTAACTACGACGCCCCCAACGACCATCGAGCATAGCGGATAGACGTTGCATGGATAGACTTTCGGAGCTATGCTCAACAACACGACCGACACCACGATCGGAAAGAAACATGCAAGTTGCTCGACGGTGGCCCACTCTCCCGCAGGAAAAACATCTCGGTCGGACATGGCAGAACGACGCAACGTGGCCCCGAACACCACAGCGGAAGCATCTTTTCCCTGATTTCTTGTGGGAAACATGCACCCACCCATCGACACCCCCAGCAGCCTGCACCGCACCGCCTGCGCCAGCCCGCAGCCCCCCTTCCTCCCTGCTCTCAAACCTCTTCCCACTCCCATCTTCAACACATCGTCCCTCAACGAGCAACCCACTGCCAACTCCCTCCGGGCCCCCTCTTTCCATGGCGACACGATGCCCCCCCTACAACAAAGGACCCAGCTCCCCCGTTCCCCGAACTACCAGACTCCTCCCCACCACGTTGCGGCGAAACTCCCCTCTGCGAAGAACTTCCCGGCTGCGACAAACACCCCAGCTCCCCCTTGCTTCGAACTCTCCACCACCTCTCCATCGCCCCTCATCGAGCTCAACACCATTTTAACAGTTGAGAGATATCGATATAAGAATTAGCCCTTAGCGGCATTCTCCCATGGTGCCATCATGCTCCTTAGGAGGTAGGGTTCCACATAAAATCAGGATGTTTATATTTCGATTTCGCGTTTCTGGTTCCACTTCCGCATTCTTATCTTCTACATGGTATCAGAGAAAATAGATTCTGGATTCGACTTGAAGTTCGATTTTGTTTTGATTTGAACTATTCAGTTTTTGTGCTCTATGATTTTTTTCTGTTCGTGGTCGTTCTACTGCCTATTGAGAGGTGCGTGTTGTTGGGTTTCACTGTGGAACCCTAAGTTTGTTGAAGAAAAAAATCATCGCTCAGATTTGCAGTCAGCTTCCACTAACAGCTCTTGGCCTCAATTTTCAAAGGTTCAGATCTTCAGAAACGTCACTTCCAGGTGCTCCCCTGCACTCTATAGCACATGGAGATCGAGCCTCTAGCAACACTCACGATGGCGGCGGCTGGAAACGAAAATCTGATCACAAGGGAGGTGGGGATTCAGGCAAATGTGCTCACGCCGCCCTGTACACAATGGGTTCAACCCCACCGAGATGGGCTCCATCAGAACCCAAGAAGTAACGGTTTAAGTTGATGGTAGCAGACTCACTGCCTCCAAGTTCAACATCCGGGGAAGAAGGCGTTGTTGTGATGGGTTCCCACTCGAATACCCTTGAAGGCGAAGGTGCAAGCAGCCCAGCCTGGAGATGGGTTCCCATTTCCCACTCCAGTAAAGAAGCGGCAGCAGGAAAAGCAAGCAGCAGATAGCAGAGGTGGCGGCGCCTATCTCGAGTGATGGGCAATGGAGCTCTATGTCCGTTGGTGGTGACGTCATGAGAACATGGGTTCCCACAGCAAAGTAGGGAACCCTACTCGTGCGCAAAGGAGATGGAAACCCGTCTCCTCCGCTGGGCTTTAAGGCATGCTTGTTTTTTTTTGTTATTTATTCAAGCCAATGGGCCCTGTTACATGGAAAATTAGGCCCCAATCTGTAACTAAAGAAATTTAAAAAAAGGTGAACAAAAGGGGGCAAAATTTGAGTTGAAAAAAAGAGGGGGAAACAGTTCAAAAAAAAGGAAGTGGGGCTGTGAAAAAAGGGAGCAGAACAGCAAAAAGTTATTGAAGATTGTTAAAAAATGATTTTGAAATGATTAAAAAGAAAAAAAAAAGTTGTTCTGAACTAAAGAAGGGGCTGATCTTAAAAAAGGGGGGGGAAAGGTGAGAATTTGAGTATTTGTGTGTATATGGGAGATAGGAGGTGTATACATGAATACCTCCTTGTTCTGTTTGAGGGGCACATATGTGATCATTTACTTGAGAGGTCCCCGTACTCTTGATTTGAGCTTAGGATTTCTATGTAGACCATGTATGACAGAGAGACCTATGATAGAGGCACGATATGGATCCATAAGGACTCTAGAGTAGAGATCTCATCTCTGAGACAGTGTAGGAGAGGCCCAACTCGAGGCTCTCGTTGTGAGAGACCCATTGCAACAACTTCATTATTGAAGCTTATATGGTGCCAGCATTCATAGTGGTCTATGTTGAAGAGATCCATTTTCAGTCTCCCATACCCAAAGCATTCAAAGAGCCCAGCAACAACTGAAGACTCCCTAGATCGCAAGTGCGAGAAGATGCAATTGATGTATGTACTCGATTTGTGGTGATTTGTCCAACCTGAGCATTCCAAGCTCCCGCTTGAGGGGGAGTGTTGAAGAATGGCATGGTTAGTCCCACATCGTGGAGCAGTGGGACTTTGGTGTATTGATGGGACTATAAACAGTCACAACCCGATTGTAACAGTTGAGAGAATTCAATATAAGAACCAGCCCTTAGTGTTCCCCTATAGTTTCATCCCTCTCCTTAGGACATAGGATTCCATGTAAAATCAAGATGTTTATGTTTTGATTGTTTGTTTCTGATTCCGCTTCCGCATTCCTATCTTCTACAATGGCAACACACCATGTCCATTGTAACAAGAACACATGCATCGCATACAAATTTTTAACACAATAAACCACATTTCCAACATAGTATGGGTGCACAATGCCCACAGAATAGCCACTAGTTGAAATGATGCCATGATATATATTGTAAATCCGCTTCCCTCCAGTCGCCCTTCACGTTCTAAAACTACTCCAACAATCATTAAGAATGGACACACCCACAGTATTCCCATTGATGCTCAAACGAGGGAGACCAAAAGACACCAAAAAGACAAATGGTTTATATCCTCTTCTCGACATCCCTACCAATCCTACTACCTCGGCATCCCTATCGATTCTATTTTTATGGTGCTACATCAACCTCTGTAGACCCGCTCATTTACCATCTCTATCACATTCATCGGATTGTCGGTATCATGTCTTAGATGTTCCCTAAATTGACTTCATTAAAACCTTTCGAGGGTAGGATATGCTAATTTAGGAAACATCGCATAACATCATTTCCTCGCAAATCAATGCCTCACCAATTTTCTATGTTTGACTTAGTACATTGTGAAGCATGGAATCCTTATCCCTGATTACAGATATTTTGTCGGTTTGTTTGCTACACTTGGTACCTCATATCAAACTTAATGCTCATAAACCTTGCAGCCAGATGTGGTTGCAGAAAGGAAGGTTCTTATTGTGGTAGTTGTCACTCGTATAAAGCTCTCTTAAAAAACTTCTAGGGAGATACTAGTCTTACCGTCTTGTACTTGATCAAATCGGGTTCCTTCTTCTATTCTTAAAGGTGTTGGACTGTTTCCCATTGTGGAACAATAATGAGATGAGATCAGGTTAATTTTTCATTGGAGTAGGGTTTCTTATAGTGTGAAACCCTAAAACCCAAATGTGGCAAGTACAAAGAAGTCCTCAACAGAACTTATAAAATTAGAAAACATCAATACTCCCCTTCCGGTTGGAGCATATTTATCACTCATGTCTAACTTAGAGGCCAATAGGGAAATCCATTACTATAGAAGAGCTTTGGTGAATATATCTGCAAGTTGGATCTCAATAGAAATATGAGTGATGGCTTTCCTTTCTCATGTTGCATCTCGGATAAATGGCAGACAACTTCAATATGCTTTGTGCGCTCATGAAAAATAGGTTTGGTGGCAATAGAAGTTATTGAATTGTTGTCCTAAGTACAAGAAAACTGGAATTCTGGGAGGCAAGCCAAGTTCCTATAAAAAAAGAGAAACCAGCTAGTGTTATAGGTGGCTTGAGACACAGCTCTATATTCAGCTTCTGCATTTAATCTAGAGACAATTGCACGCTTCTTACTGCACCATGCGACTAGATTTCCACTAACAACCATGACAAAATCAGTCATGGAGTGCATGTCCGCAGGGAACTGCCGTAAACTGCATTTGCATAGGATGTAATATCTGTATGATCATCAGCATTATGGAAAAATCCCCTTCCTAGTGAGTTCATTAGATATTTGAGAATAAGAAGAACATCATGCAAACGGTTGTATCGTGGCTTACTCATATACTAATTGACTATGCCCGCAGCATAAGAGATATCGAGCCCGAAAGCCATACGATGCGAAGTTAGCCCACAAGGCTAATATGTTGTATAGTGTCCTCAAACAAAGAATTTGTTGAGGTGGCATGAGTTTAGGATTCAACAGGTATAAAGGATGGTATATAGCAAAGTAAATTGGTACATACAAGAATGTGAAGACAGTACTTCCTCGGGGACAAATATAAACCTTCAGAAGCACAAGTGATCTCAATCCCAAGGAAGTATCACATGTGATCAAGGCCTTTGAAGAATGGCATTCCTCCCAGGAATGCTTGGACTGTCAACACCCGAAATAACCATAGCATAACATACACAGCAAGGATAATGGTACTGAAGCGCGCCTTTCAGCGAACACTGAGAAATAAGATGTAGTCGTGTAAAAGCCAAGAGAATCAATCTCCAAAGTGAGTCCATCAAACCAAACTTGTTGACTCCTCTTTAAGCCATAAATAGCATCGCGCAGACACTACATATACTCCCCCTCAACAATGTAATCTAGTGGTTACTCATACAGATCTCTTCCTCATGATATAAAAGAACGCATCCTTGGCATTTAACTGAAAAAAATTAGCCACCTTTTGTTGACAGCAACAGAGATGTCGTAAGAATAGATCCCATCATAGCTACTGAAGAGAAATTCCAAAAAAAAGTAATCCACATACATCTTGATAAAGCCCTTTGCCACTAATCTGACTTTCAGTCTGTCCATTGATCGATCTGGGGCAATTTTGACATAACAAGGCCAAACATACCCCTAAAAATAAGAGCGCACATATCTTTATCCATGTGTTCTTTCCCACCATGGTCCTGAAGAGTTGTATGATAATCACATGAAAGGGATGCTCCCAGAGGATTTGTAAAACTCTTGCTCCACCTGGATAAACCACCAGCATAAGTAAAATGTTACATTGTGTGTAAAATACATTGCCTTTAGGAGTTCCTAAAAGCAACAAGAAATATTGAAGGAACATCTAAGTCTAACATAGGGTATGAGTCTGCAATTCTAAAGGATCTGAAGGAAGCTCATCATCTTGCATGATAGCAACAGGTAAAAGGACAAACTCAGACCTGACTATGCTCATATTCGGTGCCTCATGTGATAGACTTGAAGAAGGAAGCAGGAACTGCAAAGGGATGTCACTGACAAAGATATGGAAGAAACATGTATGTTCAAAAAAAGTGACATCTGCAAGAAACATAATACTGACACTCAACCGGATCATAACACACGAAAAGTTCTGGAGTACTCAAGGAAGACAAACGTGATTGCATAAGCGAATAATTTATGCTCAGCATGAAAATAATGAACAAAGGTTGAGTATCAAAAAATCAAAAAGGAAGTGGAAAAAGGTTCCTCACCTTTAAAGAGCAAGGGGAATGAGGTTATCCCACTGGGAATAAATAAACCCGATTTATAACATACATATGAGTAAGAATGGCATCTCCCCAAAAGGTTTAAAGGACGTTCATATGAGTAAGAAGAATGCAAGCAATATCCAAAAGATTACAAAGTTTCATTTACGCCACCATGTTCTTTTCTGAGGTGTACAAACAAGAAATCACGTATAGGGTGGTACCTTGAGCCACAAAAAAGTTAATCAAGTTATGCTAAACAAACTCAAAGGCATTGGCGGGTCTAAAAATTTTAAAGCACATAGAAAAGAATATTTTTCTGATCGTTCCTTAATTGAATCCACTGTTGGACATGCGAGCCCACGGCGAGCCATTATAAAATAAATGTTATTGCGAATATCATTCCCTGATCTGAAATGAAGAATGAATAATTTGCATAATAGGTCCCTTAGTACAATTAGGGTTATGTACCATGGCCATCTTGATGATCATACAGCTGCTGATTCAATTATTGAATCATAGAGGCTGGTGCTTGGATGAATATCTAAAGAGTTGGATTGAGGACTCATCAAGCACCATCAAATGATTATTAAGAAATGGTCTCCAGCCTGAGAAGGAGATGGCAATCCTTTCTTTAAAGGCTGATAATTGACCGACCTCTTGATGCAGGTCCTCTGCATAGGAATAGAGATCCGGAGGTGTCAGATTAGTTAGGTCAAAGAGTTGACTTAACGAGATCGAGATAACCAAAGTCCTATATCGTATGCTGTCACGATACAGGCACGCATCCTCTGACCGGAGACAGATGTGTTACTATATGTTTGAGTATGTACATTTGGCAGACCAATAGGTTGATGACCTGATCAAGGTCTATATACCGGCTCGCTGGCGTGCATATAAGGGCATATGAGTAGTACGATCTCTCACAGGGATCATACAGGTTCAGTTACTGAACCGGAAGACATGAGCTCACTGATGATATATTGGGAAGAATCAAATTCCATGTGCATGGTCGTCTCGCTTTGGAAGCATGACTGAATTTGTAGGTTTGATATATACTTTTGGAAAGTATATGATCAAGACCTAAGTATGATATATGATTTTGGAAAGTATATGATCGATACCGACTTCCAATGATCGAATGAGAAACTTACTGATAGAACCCTGAAGTAGACAGTGTAAAGTTGATCTAATACTTCGGGTTTATTCTGAGTCTTCCAGTATGCAGGATGTACATGTATTAGGAATACCTGAGGGTGATGTGATCATAAACGATTGTATAACCATGATGCTTCCATTCCTAGGGAGTGATGAAATGGGTATGGATTTTAGTGACTCCTCTCGGTAGAGAAGTAATCTGATCTTAGTCCAAATGTTGGACATTGATCTGAATGTGATTCAGATGCAATGAGAAGATTAGATTTGCGGTCTTCATTTAATCAAGCATCTATGGGAGGCCCGTGATCTGGATTTGAGATATGATCTCAATATCCATGTCACTATACGTGGAACAATACAGTCGCCCTGTCCTTATCTCCAAGTATTCGCGGAGAAAGCACATTATCCTTGAAAGAGTTCATGGATAATTCTATTGTTGATATATGTATCCGAGCATTGAGAAAATGGATAATTAAATGTGATTTAAATATCATAAATAATATGAATTTGATTCATATTATAAGGAGAGTTATCTTAGATAATTAAATGTGATTTGATTATCAAAGATGTAAATAATGTGAATGTGATTCATATTATTTGAGCACATGAGAATAAGTTATCCAATATAATTAAATGTGATTTGATTGTTACGGATAAGAATAATGTGGATAGAAATATCCAATTATTCATAATATATTATAAATGTGATTTATAATGTATTAGAGAGAGCTAATTATAATATATATTTGTTGATTAATTATTAATGTGTATTGGATACACATTGTGTAATTAATTGACAATGTAAATTATATGTTGTTTTGGGTTGTGAATATGATTCACAATTTTTCCATGGCAATATTGCAATATTCTCAAATATAATTGTGAATTATTTTTGAAGAATAAAACCCAACAAATTTGTTGCAAATCAATAAAAGAGATTTCCATGGAGATATGCAATCTCATGAATTATCATGAGATTGCTCTCCCCATGGAAATAGTGGGCAGCACATCATTCCTAATAGGAATGTGTGGCCGTCCACATGGAAGGTGCATGGAGATGAAATCTCCATACACATTCTCTCCTTATTTATTGGTTTGATTTAGGACTAATTTATATTTTATTTTGGCAAATATATTTTAACCTAAATTTGTTGGTTTTACCAACAACAATCTTGACCATTGGATTGACATAAATCAATCTCATCCATTGATTTTACATGTCACATGGATTGAGATCCATGGATCCCAAAACTCTATAAATAGAGAGGCATACCATGCTCTCTATTTACATGCAATATTGGAGCAAACTCTCTCTCTCTCTTTCTCTCTACTCGACAGCACTCTCTCTCCCTCTCATGTGGCCGTCCACCATGGATGACCTAGAGAGGTTCTCTATCGTCGTGGCATCGTCGTTATGCTGCTCGTTCGTCTGCTCGTGGATCTCCGTCTCCTTCGGTGTGCCTCGCTCGTGAAGAAGACGTCGGATCTCGTGTGTCGAGATCAGGAGATCCGCTGCTTGGATCATCAACATGGATTGCGAGAAGCACGCGGTTCATCCCCGCGCTCGCAAGCATCTCCTTCGTCGGATCGGACTTGAGACCGGAGGTATCTTCGTTTAGAGACTTGATCGCAACCACGCTTCAATAGGTAATCCTAATTACTTGTTTGTGGTTTAGACGAAACGATCCGAGAAGTGTTCTTGGAACATGTGGTTTCGTCGTATGAAATTTTTTTAAATTCCGCTGCATCGTGCAACTAGTCCGACTAGTCGCTCCTCGTCGTATTCGATACGACGCTCACGCTTCCGTGATGCTCTTGAGGATCTAACCATATCCTTCAAGTGGTATCAGAGCCTTAGGTCGACGGTTTCGAATATGATTCGCAAACCGAGGACGACTTGGGTTCCTTATGGTCGCGAAAGTTTTTATCGCATTTGATTTCGCAGATCTGTTTAGTAAATAAATTCGGCACTGTTTAAATTGTTTAAACACGAATTTAATACTTGGATTTTGTTCCCCATTAAATAAGGAAACCATAGGATCTGAGTTTGCGTAAATCGGATTTCGTATGCTCGAGATATGGTTGTTTTAATGAACATGTATGCACTGTTACGGGAACTGTAGATCTGAACGTGATTAAAATGTTAATTACTGTCTAGACTTGCCTCGAAATACGTGAAACATCACTTGGGTTCTGTCCTAAATCAAATTAGCAATCTATGAAAATTGATTTTGTCTAATTTGGATTTAATATGATTAAAATATGCTAATTTTAGTAAGTAGGGGTCACTGCTGAAATTACAGTCCCAATCAAGAACCATGTGATTGTCAATTAATGAAATTAATTGTTAATTTTAAAAAATATTTATGGAAAATATTTGAGAAATATTGGAAGATGATTATTTCCTTAATTGACTTAACCTCAACCAATTAATTGATTAGATTTGATCTAGATCATAATTGGAAACACAATCATCAAACTCCTTGCTTGAATAGGATTGGGAATTTGTCTAGCAAATTTCCTTATAATCAAAATTATTTTGATTACTATATGGTATAATTTCGGTTGAAGAACCGATGATCATCTCAAGTACAAATTAATCAATTTGGCATTATCCTTTCCCGAGGCGGATATGGTGTCTAGTCGGGGATCGCTGGGGTAGCGGGTTGCAACGTATGCGGTCCGTCCCACTCCCGCCGGTACTGGCCATGACAGCGGGTACAGCCGGGATAATGTCCGAGGGATTAAGTTGTATTTTTCTAATTATTAAAATACGAATTAAAACGTACTTTGAGATAATACCATATATATATATATTCAAGTATAGCAATCAAGTTTGATTGATTGAATTGGATTGATAATTAATTTAATATGATTTAATTAATTATATCCAATTAAACCACTCTATTATGAATAGAGTTATTATTTCCCTTGGAAGAATTAATTGTATGAATGTGATTCATAGTAATTAATTAAATTTGAATAAGAGATGGAGGATCACATAAGTGACATCAATGGTCTCCTGTCAAGGCGAAGAGTTCCGTCGCCAGATATTGTATGTGGGAGACGTCTGTCCGAAGTAACAGCTCCTGCATACAATCCATTTGAATCGGGCTCGTCGCTTCTCGAAAGAGTAAGGACGTATGCGTAGTGACCTCAATATCGGGTCCTCATATTATTGGGGCGATATTGGATTGCGCATAGCGAGTTGTATTCCTGTTGACGGTTGGTTCAATTAATGACGGGTCAACATCACCTTAGGGGTGGTGGGCCCGGGTGTTAAAGACCAAATTGGGAGATGCAAGTTGGACTTGCAAGGCGAAATGTGTTCCCGCTTCTTTTTATCCGA
Organism: Ottelia alismoides; assembly: GCA_037367405.1. Classification (NCBI taxonomy): domain Eukaryota; kingdom Viridiplantae; phylum Streptophyta; class Magnoliopsida; order Alismatales; family Hydrocharitaceae; genus Ottelia; species Ottelia alismoides. The sequence continues at coordinate 72,599 of JAZKJV010011486.1, read as the reverse complement.
GTTGTAGGTTCTCATATTATTGGGACTGAAAGAGAGGTTGGCTACTGCGCCTATTCTTGCTCTTTCTTCAGGCACTCAGGACTATGCAGTATACACAGATGCATCTGGAGAAGGTCTAGGAGCAGTGTTGATGCAGAGAGGACAGGTGATTGCTTACGCATCACGGCAGTTGAGACCGCACGAGCGGAATTACCCCACACATGACTTGGAGTTGGCGGCAGTTGTCTTCGCCTTGAAGATCTGGCGCCACTATCTATATGGGGTGAACTTCGAGATTTTCACAGATCACAAGAGCCTAAAGTACATCTTTGATCAGAAGGAGTTGAACATGAGACAGCGCAGATGGCTCGAGCTGCTGAAGGATTATGATTGCACGATCTCTTACCACCCCGGTAAGGGAAACGTGGTGGCTGATGCACTTAGCAGGAGAGCGCATGCTGATGGTACGGCAAACTGGCTATACACGTGGGATACGCTTGCAGCTTTGAGCAATTGGCATCCTCAGGAGAGCGCATCCATTTCTACCGTCGTGCCTCCATGATACAGTAGTCTTTGAGATCGTATTGTAGAGGCACAGAAGACAGATCCTTGGATCCGAGATAGATACATGCGCGCCATCAAAGACGAATTTGATGACTTTGTTGTGATGGAGTCTATTTTATGGAAGGCAGGACGGGTCGTTGTACCCAATGACGAGCAGCTTCGCAGAGACATTCTGGATGAGGTACACAGTTCATGGTTATCTATCCATCCAAGCAGCACGAAGATGTACCGTGATCTGCGTCGACATTTCTGGTGGGATGGAATGAAGCGCGATGTGACGCTACATGTTAGCAGATGCATGACATGTCAGATGGTCAAGGCCCAGCACAGGAGACCAGCAGGATTACTGCAGTCTCTCCCCATTCCTGAGTGGAAATGGGAGAGCATTTCTATGGATTTTGTCACAGGATTGCCGAAGAGACCAGGTGGCCATGATTTCATTTGGGTCGTTGTTGATAGGTTGACCAAGTCAGCCCATTTCATACTTGTCAACACAACTTACACTCCATCCAGATTGGCCAAGCTGTATGTGCAGAACATCATCAGATTACATGGTATACCACGAGAGGTGGTGTCTGACAGGGATTCGAGATTTACATCTCATTATTGGCATCAGTTTATGTCAGCACTACAGACAGAGCTGAAGATGAGTTCTGCATGCCATCCACAGACTGACGGTCAGAGGAGAGATTTAGAGTTTCAGGTAATCTAATTATTTTCTCCTCATCCACTCAATTATGATATATATGGGTTCAATTTAATCTCATACTAATGACATTCCTATAAATTATAGGTTGGAGATTGGGTATTTTTGCGAGTATCTCCCATGAAGGGAGTGCAGAGATTCGGTGTTCGTGGCAAGTTGGCGCCGCGATATGTTGGACCGTTCGAGATTCTTGCTCGTGTGGGGAAGGTTGCATATCGAGTAGCACTTCCTCCACATCTTTCAGCTATTCATGATGTTTTCCACATATCCAATCTGAGGAAGTATGTTCACGACTCTCGACACGTCATCAGTTACGAGAATCTTGACGTAGAGCCAGATCTGACTTATGAGGAGAAGCCAGTTCAGATACTTGACCGTGCTGTGAAGAAGCTTCACAGCAAGGAGATTTCATTGGTCAAGGTTTTGTGGCACCGACACGGCGTCAAGGAAGCGACATGGGAGACTGAAGCCGACATGCGGGCACGATATCCGCAGCTTTTCTGATGTAAGCATCAAAACAAGCTTTTGTAATTAGTTACATGATAAATGTATGGCTTGTTTTCTCTTTGAGGTTTTTATGGGTTCAAAACCCTTTGAGGTTTTTATGACCATATTAAATCCAAACAAGATACCTAATAGCCTTAACTCGAGTCTCGAGGACGAGACTCCCTTTGAGGTTTTTATATTTGTAGCATCTGGTTTCCAATCAAACCCGAAGTCGTCCGATTTTGGGTCTAATGAACCCAAAAACGTTGTCGGTCAATACTAAACAACCTAAAACGATCAATTAATAATGAATCAAAAGTTGTTCGGACGAAATCGACCAAAAATCGGTCGTTTCGTAATGCGTGCCGCGAAAAAGCCGCGACGCAAATTCAGAAACCGCAAAATGAACTGAGACCGTCATTAGATCCGATTCGACGACATGAGACCAACGGAATCGACCGTTCGTCAATCGGAGGTCATATGATATTTTAAATTACAAAAATTTAATCCTAAACAAAAATCGTATCCGAAAATTTCGGGTACTCCAAACCCGATCGGAAGTATATCAATATTATACTCATTTCGATCATCGTTGAAAAACGATCAAATCAAGATATTTCGCATCGAATTCCGACACTCGAGGCCCAAATTCGATTAACTTTAAGTATACCATGTAAGAGGAATTTTGTAAATATATATATATATATATAAAATGATATAAACTTAAATTTTTATTTTTTTAGTAACAGGCACAGCAGCCTGTACTGTTCCAACCGTTGTTAGCATTTTTTCCTATTTTCCAGCCACATGGCATTACTTTCCACCACTTGTCCACATAAAGAGGAATCCTCTTCCTTATTTATACCACCGGCCCTTTCCTTCAATTGGGTTTCAAGTTCCCATCCATCGAGATCCCTTTTCGATTCTTTCTTTTCTATTCCCAGAACTCCTTTTCTCTTATCTTATTTCCAATTTCTCCAACGGGGAGAACTTTCCTCTCCAGCCAATAGCTTGGATTTTGTAATTTCATTACCATTCGAAGGCTTGGAAGCTTTGAAGCAATCAAGATCCATCCTGTTGGAGCTGCTGTCCTCTCTACAATTACAAATATAAAAAGGTACCACCCTATCCCACTCCTCCTTGCTGCCATGCATGTAGTTCTACACATTCTTGATCCCATGTAGGATATTCTCCTCACTCTCGCTACGGATTTCACACATTTTTATCGAAGTTGTCCATTGTTACATTTTGTGTTTCCAGTTGGAGGTACATCAGCTAGCAATGCTTTTGTATACCAGTGCTCGAATTGGAAATGCTGGTAGTGTCAAACACATGTTGGAATTGTGCCTATCAAAACTGAACACATGAACCTCAATGGTTTGATACTTTGGTTTGGTTCTTTTTGAAATATGTGTTATTTGGATATGTATATATATATATATGAGTACTCCGTTGACCTGGAACCACTTTAATCTGCCATACAGATTACAGAAAATAAATAAATTTACAAATGACAACATATTTCAAGTCATGCATATTTTCATATAGTTTGTTAGGGATTTTTTTTGTGCACTATTTTATCCTCTGGAGCAGCATGTGTTTCATCTTCTCCGGGATCTTTGATTCATATCTTTGATTCATAACAATCATCATGTTCATCTTATTGGTTGATTTTTTTTTATCCCCATCTTATGCAAAACCGACAAACAGACTCATGAATCCTAACAATAATAGAGGACTTTTACTTTATTCTAGTTGTAATTAAATTTACAAATTTTTCAAACAGTAATCTTACAGTATAAGACACTTTAACTGCTAAAAAGGCTCCTCCAACAGATCTGATATGTTGAGCCTTTAAAACCTCATAAACAGGATGAATACATACAAAGGTTGTCGTTCTAATCTCACTCCGGATCCCACTGACCTATAGATTTGTAATCAAATATGAAGCCAAAGATTTAAAGTGTCAGATTTTATTCCAGGAGAGAAGACATCACCCGTTTGAAAACCTTTGTAAAGAGTTCCAATTATTAAATTTTTGATTCCCTTAGATACCTATGTGATATTTAAAACTCTAGTAAGTAATTGTATAAGGTGTAGGTGATCATGCAGTCGATGTAAAATTTTGAGATGTCTACGTATTAGATCCAAGCTTAAAATAATGTGATGTCTATATATTTGGCATCACTGAATGTGGGGGAGAAGTTAGAAGTAGATCAAAGTATAACAATTTAAGGTCCATTATGTCATCACTTTTTATATATAATGACCAATGACCCTGTGATATTTTCAATATTGGTGACCTTCAATTGGAACTGAGTGTATAATTAGTTGAGATGAGTTGTAGATTAGAATTATATTTTTGCATGTTCCTGGACATGGTTATAACCAATCAGATGCACAAGTTGTGCAATAGACATAACTAATTTTATAAAGAAACTCCACTATAGTTGCCATGAAAATGCAAAAATATTATAGGCATAATATAGGTTACGAGACACTTAGTAACCTTGGTAGGATCTACTTTGATATCCTAGTAATATTGACCTCATCCAAGACTGTATACTGAGATTACTAGAATCATAGGTTGGATCTTTCATCTATGGCCTCAATATCATTGGGTGGTAAGGAGCAGTACATAATTTACAGGCAACATACACTTTCAAGATATGTTTAGGTGTCTACTTTTACTTGTTCAAATATCGTTTCAAAGAAATAAACCATGCAATCTAGATATATTAATAAATATAATGCGTATTAACACCCTTCTCAGCTGAAGTCTATAAATGAATTCCTATGATAATAAGGTCATTAATAATTTGCTAAGCATAAATCCATTAATATCATATCATTATTGATGAGAGTTATTGATACAAGATCTCGATCTATACGATTAATTCCGGAAAGAATTGAGAAGGAACCAACCAGATAAGCAAATAAAGATGAATGTGAATCAGTGGCGATTACAATTAATATATGCCGATCATGGCGATCTTTACCATGATCGTGCGAGGGGGCGGTGACCCTCACCTGGGCGGAAGAAAGGAAGCCCAGTTTGGGCAGCGGCCGCCAAGTGCGCGGGTCTAGGATTCCAGTCTTTTACACGGTTTTTACGCGAGCTCGCAGTGTTTTTACGCCTCGTTGGGATCCAGACTTTAGACCAGTTCCGCTGACCCTGTTTTAGGATACCCAGGCGGGGGATCCTTGGTTTTCAGTTTTACGTACGAGCTCGGTTGCTCGTTACCGGTCGGGCTGTTTTTCTAGAGCGACTTCCCGGGAAGTCCCTCTCACCCGTCTCAGTGGCGTAGTTGGGGAGTAGACCTATCCCTCTATTGGACCGGCCTTCCAACTAGAGGGCGAGACGGAAGAGCCATTTGCAGGCTTCTTCACCGCTTGAGTTTTCTTTCGCCAACAGACTTGGCGATTCTACATCCAGATCATTCGTATCTACATCTATATCTACATCATTGAGAGTACATCTGAGAGAGTTACAGTGAAGGTTTGGAGGAAATCACAATTAAAATTGAGTTGATTAGAAGTGACTTTATTCTGATTCAAAAACCCTATAAGTTAGTGGACGTGTTGGGAACTTAGTTAGGATGCATTATACAACACCGCATGCCTACGGAGGCACCCCAACCCTAAGGTACCTTTAAATACCTTAGAGTCATAGTGTGAGGTTACACACAGACCAAGACCACAGACTATCCACTAACTTAGAAGGAGTAAATAGAATTAAGGATCAAATTCATCATCATCATATCAGTCCATTATCGAAAACCATGACTTGATCTCAATGATAAGAAAGTAGCCATCAAGTTTCGGAACATGATCTCCAAGACCAAGAATCATGATCTTTATCTATATCATCTGGAGTTATATCTGAAACAATTGAAATTAAGAATTGGATGCCTACCTATTGAACTTGGGAATCAATTAATCTATAAATATTTCATATTCCATCTTTCACATCGACAAATCCATAGATTTGATATCTGGTCTATATAATAATAGAGATATATACTTATATGCATACTCCTATAATTATAATTTAGCAACATTTAATTACAAAATAAATATGTTAAATATGAAAAGTGTTTGGATAATGAGAGTTTATGAGAAATGCTTATAAGCCTGAATACCTTTTTACTCGTGCAAGTAGATGTAAATAGTGCTTATTCCACCTTTCTACTTGCTCTCTTTTGCACATTAAATTACTTGTTAATTATTTTAAACTACGGGTTTGTATTCACAATTGTGACTCCTTTTCTTCCTTGCACGCATGGCAGGAAAGGAGTCTGTTGTTCAGTAACTATACAGGGTTCCAGGAGATAGAGTTTATACTAGAAGGTATGTGTTTTTGTGTCAAGTTTTTGTCCTGTTATTAATGTAATATGCTTATTTTCTCTTCAGTCAGATTTTTGGGATATACTGTATGTACTGTCAGACTTTGTACATGTAAAATATATGAAAGTTAATGAAATGAGATTTTGGTGACATTTATCTTTATTATCTTGTGGTTGTGAATGTGAATGTCGAATGTCACTTGCAAATATATTCATTGCGAAAAAATTTTCCCCATAAATTTATGCTTATAATGCGATGTCAATAAAATGGAATGTTGCGAACTGTGTCGTAAATGGGTACCCGGATCCTGAGGGGTTCACAACATGGCAAGACAACTTTGATATAAAAATTTCTAAATCAAAGTAAATTATATATTTATATAAGTTTATGCAAAAATTTCTTATTTCAGATAATCCTTCATTAATCACACTCAATGTTATACTCAATAATAACCAGTAGAATATCATGGATTGGACACTTGATCCAGATATTGTACTTGCGATTAAACACATAATGTATGTGGTTGCAATGTGCAAGTTTCCTCATAATAATGAGGAATGATAATTGAATAAGACAATAGGACTAAAACCCTAGGGTTCGTATGTCTCTATAAGTCTTGATCTCATCGAATGTACTTTGGAAGTGACATGTCGATGATCGCAATTGTCAAATAATCCTTATAAAATCAATAAAGAAATTCTGGCATACATATGTGCTCTTGACATTTAATCATGAATGACATGGTTCTCTGCATCATGTAGAATGGTAGCTCTATAAGAGATGATGTATTCAAATTCTACTGTCTATGCTCTAGTCATTCATGAAGCTTCATAATATTCATATTGTATGAATTGAATGAAGCATGTATAAATGTCGAAATGCTCTTACATTAAATTCTTTTGAATTTAACATAAGAGGTCCTTATTCTTAAGCATTAGTTGTTTATAGATAAAGGGAGCGCAGTGGAAGCATGGGTTGACCCAAGCAAGAAGTATAATCAAAGAGTTGACTGTACTTCTGTGACTTCCATATGACATCCAAAGAGTTGGATGAATGCCAATACTGCAATATGTTGATGTGTTGATAGTATGACTATCAAATCTATCTAGAATCCTTAGAGAAGGAACCAGATAATACATCAGAATAACCTACATATAATCATTGAAATTGACTTACTTATTTGATAAAGTAAAGTCTAATAATTGTACCTCAATCTTCTAATAACACTTGCAATTGGTTGCATATGTAATAGAATATTAGAAATTTGATCTTAAGGTTTATTGGTCATCCATGTTGAAAGTGATGCAAGTGTTGCAACAATTTCCATTGGATCAATAGACTTCATATTTTCAGTGGGAGCCCTTAGTCTTAGAGAATGTCTTAGTCTTAGAGAATGTCTCTATGACCTAGATATTTGAATACGCTCATTGTTTATTTGTAATTGTTGGATATAAACATGAATTCTGTAATAAATCTATCATAAAGAGTTATGATGGAGATATTTCAGATAGTAATCTAAAATCTAGTGGACTCTACTAAATTAGAAAATTAATGAACGGTTCATTAAGATTTCTAATACTGAAAATTAAACCTTTAAAGATCAATAGGAGGATAAAAGATCATTTGACAATGATCTGGCATTAAGTTTTGGACATATGTCTGTTGATGAGATCAATGGACTAGTAAGACATGAAACTTTAGATTGTCTAAAGATTCAAATCTCACATACTTGTGAATATTGTATTCAAAGTAGAAATGTCCAATACACCCTTCTTTGGGAAAGGTGTAAGATGTTAAGGTATTCAAGATCTCATACATATTGATGTATGTGAATCATCTATATCAGAATAAATATTATGGATATGTGATATCTATTAGTGATTATTTGTGATATGAGATTTCTTCTCTTCACTTAGAAAACTTTGAAATGTTCAAAGATTTCACAATTTTGGTTTAGAACCAAAGTTTGAAGGAAGATGAAATGAATTTGATCTAACCAAGGTAACCTGTACCTATTAGATGAATTCAAGAAATACCTTATGGAGATATGAATATCATTCCTATCTCAATCCTCCTAATGAACCTTAACTCAATGGAGTTGTAGGGAGATACAATGGATCATGTGTGACATGATTTAATCAATGATTAATCCTAGCATAATTATCTCTTAGTTTCCAAGGTATATATATGTAGTAGAGACTACATTATATACTTAATAAGGTTCCATGTGATTAATCTAGAATCTGGCAATGGAAAGTGCTACTTCATTAGGAAAATAAAGGATGGTATTGTATACTTACTTTATGACCTTGAGATTCTTAAAGGATCTCATCTCTGAGAATGTGATTCTTAGAGGATGACTCTCTTAAGAATCAAGATAAAATGAAGTAAAGGAACTCATTTAATCTTGAGAAGATAATGAGGCTCCTGAAATCAGAAACTAAAAGAATAATTGAAGATGAAACATTAATACTTCTTCAAATAAGTTTGAGGATGTATTCCATGTGAAAATGATCGGACTTCATGTGATGAAGCTCCTGAGAATCATGACATGGAAAGATGGATGTTAGCAATAAAAGTCTAATGTAGACTTCATATACAAGTGTTGTATATGGACCCTCGAGGATCCACCTATATGGGTAAGACCCATTAAGGTGTAAATGGATCATCAAGAGAAAGAGGGAACCTGATGAGAAGGTAGAGACCTTCAAAGAACGGTTCATAGCCATGAGCTACACACCGAAAAGAAGACATCGCTAGCGATGAGATTTGCTCTCCGGTGACCTTGCTTTAACCCATCAGAATATTGCTAACTATAGCTACACAACTTGACTATGATATCTTCATGATATGAGTCAAGATTGCATTCCTCTATGAATACCTCTATGAGGATATTCATATGTAGTAGCCCCAGGGCTTCGTGGTTGAGGAAAGCAAAGTGTGCAAGCTAAAGAACTCCATCTTTGGACTCAGATAAGCTTCTTGTAGTTGGAACATAAGATTTGATGAAATTATAAATGTTATGATTTCAGATAAAATCTTGATGAACTATATGAAGCTTAGTAGGAGTGCCATTGTGTTCATCATGCTAAATGTAGATATTATCCTAATCATTTGGAATGATCTAAGGATGATAATAATAAGTGTTTTATATTCTGGTTATCCCATACCTTGAGAAATGATCTCAAGAATACCTCTTAAATCTTAGTTCTGAAGATGTTCAGAAGCAAAGAGAAGAAGGTATTGGGACCAACACATTAGTAGTACACCTTGAACTTATTCCATTTTCTGGAAAAATTCCAAGAAAGGCTTCCTTCCCTTAAGATATGGCGCTGACCTATCTAAAGGGATAGCACCTCAAAGAGTTGAGGAAGTGAATGCTAGAACTGCTTGCACTTGTGCATCAGTTATAAGAAGCAGAGTGTATGCTAAATGTGTACAAGAGCTAGATGTCTGCCATACAGTGGGAGTAGTAAACTGTTACTAATCCTACTATGGAAATAAAACACTTGATTGCAGTAATAACAATATCTTCAAAGATGATGAAACTCAGAGATAGTGATCTCAAAGTTTTTATCTTCAAAAAGTTTAAGACCTTGTAGATAGTGATCTATAAGGATCTTAACTGTAGATACCTTGATAGATAGAGATCTCCATGAATAAAGGCATTCTGATAAGGATTATGGACATACTGGTTATAATAATTATCAAGGTATAGTGTCAAGGACACTATAACAAAATTGAGTATTGGTTGCATAAGATGCAACATTCGCATTGGATGCGAACACTGTTAATAGGGGATATGCAAGTGCCGTAAAAGGACTAGGCGTAGTCTCTTGAGAACAGAGTGACTGATCTGCTTACCTAGCTATTTTCTAAATAGTCTATGATTGTCACATAAGTGTGGGTTTAAATGATTAGCCCATTAATGGCTCTTTGGGCAAGTGGGAGATTATTGGACATGCGAGCCACGGCGAGCCATTATGCAATAAATGTTATTGCGAATATCATTCCCTGATCTGAAATGAAGAATGAATAATTTGCATAATAGGTCCCTTAGTACAATTAGGGTTATGTACCATGGCCATCTTGATTATCATACAGTTGTTGATTCAATTATTGAATCATAGAGGCTGGTGCTTGGATGAATCTTGGCTGAGTAGTCGACCGACTAGTCCGAGTAATCGGCCCGATTATTCAGGCTGACTAGGCCTAGTCGAGTCAGCTACCCCCCCCCCCCCACTCGACTAATCGGGCTGACTAATCGGCCTAGTCGGCAGACTTTTACAACAGTGGATAGGAGAAACCGAAACAGAGATGAGAAGTTGATCCTTCACTCTTTGATGTAGAATGCAATCCAACAAGAAACACGTACACATGCCACTCTGATCATTCTGTAAACTGTTTGACACAACGTGCGAGCTAAAAGATGGCCAACTCCTCAACAGGCTAGTAATATGATGATAGTTATCAATAATATCAGGATCTTCCTAAGAAATGGACCAAATCTGCATGTAAATGTTAGCAAGGCAAGATTTAGTCATCTGTGAGAATAGGCTTAAGCAAGTTCTTCCATATATCCTTAAGTCATCTCCTCGTATAGGAGGTCGGAAGAGATACTTAGGTCAACATTTTTTGCCATCCATATCATGACATGGTAATTATCGCACAACCAGGAAGTATACTCATTATACGTCACCTTACCTACTCATTCTTCAAAATATAGATTTTATTCTCATCGTCAATAAACACATTGAAGGTCTGAGACTAGAATAAATAATTGACTGCGCCATTAAGTTTGATAGAAGTCACATTACCACAATATATGAGATAGATACCATGGGTTTCTTCTTGGTAGAAGTCGTAACCATTGTAAGAAGTCGTAACCATTGTAATCATATAGGAAAGAAGAAAATAGATAAGATAATGATATACTTAAACAAAAAGGAGGCTTATGAGGGTAAGACCTTTCCTCCCAAACCCTAAGGAAGCGATATCGAAGCCAAAAGGAGGCAACAGCAACGAAGCTATGCAGAAGCGATGGCAACATCGAAGGATGTGGTGATGAGGCCTCTAGGTACTGGTGATTGGACAGCTAATAGCTAGCGACAAAAGTGTAGGACAGTGTGCAGAGAGGCTTGGAGGTGGGGTTTTAGGGTCCAAAACTCCAATCTAGGACTGCCATTATGATACCATATGGAATGTAAACAAAATTTATTGAGGGGGTAGGTCATCTTATAAACTGGGAAATCCTAAAACCTAAAAGATGGAAAGTACAAAGAAGGCGTCTTAACGAAACTTCTAAAAATAGACGCTAGAAACAAAAAAACATCAAAAATGTTTATTTCACCCTAAGATAATATCTTTCTAGTTACCTTCGTTAGTGATGTATTTACAATTAGTGATGTATTTACGCTTCATATTTCTCATTGTAACCCCTCTAGGGGTACTTGTGTATTTTCTTGATTTTGAGCTCACTGGGGATCTATCCTATATAAGGACCCCAAGACCTCTTGAATAAACCATCCTTTTGTGCTCTCTCATTATTTTCCACATGGCATGAGAGCAACGGTCCTAGATCGGTGTTCTGACCTAGAACCCGATGCAACCACCAGCCCTAGATCATTGTGTAGCATCTGCGCAAGGCCCATTGGGCCTCTACCTCAAACACCGCATCCCGTTCGTGCACCCACAAGATCTGTGAAACCCTTGGGGGGCTTCTTCGTGTAGCCAACCGCCACCTACAGCATCTGTACCCACTGTTGACCACCGACAGGACCCACCATGGGCCTCCAGCTCACCGCCAGACCACCGACAGTGCCCCGTTGGGCCTCCAATCCACCGCCAGCGCCCCTTTGGGCCTCCAGATCACTGTCCAATGGCCTGAGATACCTCGGAGGGCCACCACCAGCATTTGATGGAGCCCCTAACGGTTGTCATCACCCAATCAGCAGACTTACGACCCCCTACGGGCTCTCTCAAGCCCTTATAGGCGATCGCCAAAAGCTGGCAGGTCCTCCAGAACGTCGACCAGCAACGCTGACCTGCATCTTCTCTGCTCTAATCTCCTAAATGGTGATTTAGGTCACCTATATACTTGATTAAGACAACGAATATTTTCTAGGTCACTTTTTCTTGACCTACGTGATCACCTTGGTATCCACAGAGACCAAGCCCACGTACTGACTTCTTTTGTGATGGTACAGGGCACTTCTATCAAATTGAAAGGCTCCGAGAACTATGTGCTATGGTCTCGATCCTTAAAGGTGTTCATTGGTGGTTAGCACAAGAACTATGTTCTTATCAAGGATCCGTCCAAGGAGACAGACAAGGATTACGATACCCGGTAAATTGACAACTGCCAGGTTATTACTTGGAAGACCAACAACGTCGATCCAAATATTACAATAAATCTCCTATACAAGGAGAATGAAAAGAAGATGTGAGAGAACCTAGAGCATACATACTCCCAGAAGACAACCAAGTCCCGACTCTCAGATAGTTACATGTAGGTCTGATAAGCCACTCAAGGAGATTTCAGTCTTGTTGAGTACTGCAGGATTCTCACGAGCTTGTTTGAGGAGCTCCTCATTTTTCAGCCAACATGTTGTCAGAAACAGATAGGAGAATATCTTAGATGGCAGGTCTATCGCTCTGGACTGCATCCATGATACAAGCATGTGAAGGACCAATTTCTAACGACTAATATAATACCTGTTAGAAAATAGGAATGCGGAAGCGAAAATGATAAACAGAGCCTGAAGAACAAAAAGATAAACATGGAACACCAAGATTTTTATGTGGAACTCTACTCCCTAAGGAGCGGGATGAAATCACGGGAAAACGTCTCAGAGGGCTGATAGTTTATCGCTTTTCTCATCTGGATACAACAGGTGTGGGGGTCTATATATAGCCCCCACTTAGTCTCCACGTCTCCCAACTGTTAAATGTGGGACTAAAGACATGGATGTGGTAAATGGATCCTGGAGTGATCCATTTACCTATCTCCCATATAAATGACGCATAACCAAATACTCCAACACTCCCCCTCAAGCTAGAGTATACAATACTCAATTTGGACAAACAGAAAGAAAACTCAACACATGATACATGACACAACAGACAATATCAACCCAATGCGCACAACTGTCAGCGGTTGTCGAGGACGTTGCTTCTCATGCCGTGCAGGTGAGGAGGACGAAGGGGCTGGAGTGTGAGTCAATTGAATCTCCTCGTCGGAGAGCATGTGCTCGGCACTGCATCTGTCAGAGTCACTGCAATTGAAAATGACTCTCCACCTGGAAAACCCTGGCCCCCCAAAACATGTGGACAACTGCTCCATCTCTGAATAGGGCCGAACTGAAAAGCCGTGGAGTGCAATCTTCGTCGGATTCCACGGTAGCTGGAGAATGGAGTCTGAAATAGTCTCCTCGTCGGATAACTGGATCTCTCCCATCTGGCATAGAGAATAGTACTCTACTCTGGAGTCCCTATGGATCACATGAAAACTATGGTTGAAACAACAAGAATGATGAGGACCACTACAAATGATGGCAAACATGTACACATCTGAAAAGAAGACCGCATACATGTGCGTGTCTGAACTGAGAACTCGAAATCAATCGTCGAGTCTGATCATCTGAAAAACTGTAGAGTCTGGAAATCTGGTTGGCCTGGAATATCTGGATCTGACCTGGAATTTGAAGCATGGCCTGTGACTCTACACAACACTCCCTCTTTCTCCCATACTAGTCGGAATACATGACATCGACTACGTTCGGAGAAGACAATAAAATGAGGAAACAAAAACCAAATAAGCCGATCACACACATTTTTTTCGACTTAAACAATTTCCTTTCGGCTATTTCATTCATCATCATTTTTTTGTTTGTTTTTTTTAAATAGCTGTCACATTTTCCTCAAATAAGCCATTCACATTTTTTTCCGGCTTTTCATTCATCATTCTTTTTCGTACCTGGGCGATGCTCCTGGAGCTGCCTGGGTCGTCGCCGATGCGAAGCTCCTGCTTGGTGATCTGGAAGAGGTTGTTGTAGGGACAAGGGTCACGCCAGGAGCTCGCGCGAGAGATGCAGATTTTGTGCCGCCTTGGAGTAGATCGAGAAGATGCGGTGCGCAATCACATGCACTCTGCATGATAGACTGTTTCCTGTTGATAAAGCACCTCGAGCATGGAGGAAATCCGATGGACAATCTGGATCGTGGACCACAGATATTTCTAGGGCGCCGCCTGTGGCTGCAGGAGCGTTGTTGCACGAGGAAGGATCTCTCCATCGGCATGGATGTTACGGCGGCTATAGAGGATAGATCTGCGAGGGTTTCATGGAGATGCGCACAGAAGATGCGCATAATAAGGATTTTCAGAAAACCCTAGAACGTGATATGTAGCCCTTCTTCAGAACATTGAATCATGAACATGAACTTCAAAATAATCTTGAATCTCGAATAAACCAATAAAAAAATCCTCGAGAATCAACCTGATACCATGTTAGAAAATAGGAATGTGGAAGCGAAAATGATAAACAGAGCATGAAGAACAAAAAGATAAACATGGAACACCAAGATTTTTATGTGGAACCCTACTCCCTAAGGAGCGGGATGAAAACACATTAGAGGGCTGATAGTCTATTGCTTTTCTCATCTGGATACAATGGGTGTGGGGTTCTATATATAGCCCCCACTGAGTCTCCACATCTCCCAACTGGTAGATGTGGGACTAAAGACATGGATGCGGTAAATGAATCTTGGAGTGATCCATTTATCCATCTCCCATATAAATGATGCATAACCAAATACTCCAACAATACCCACCACTAAGACATCTTTCGTCGTCTTCAGGAACTTGAGTCACCTGTTGAGCATCTTCCCACTATTCCATCTACGGAAACTACGGGTCATTATGCATCATTTGGGAAAAGAGGACGGCAGATTTACCAGGGAGGATGAGGACATGACTTTGGTCATGATCGTGGTCGTGAGTCAGAAAATGGTCGTGATTTTAGTCGCAGGCCTGGACGTGATCCTACTACTGCTCGCTATCCATCAAGCATACACTATGGGCGTTGGAATCATCTATCTGAATGTTGTTGGGAGAAGTTTGGCATACAGCCTAATGCCAACAGTGCCTATGAGACAGCTCCGTACGAGGCACCCTATGATACTGCTCATGTATCACATGATCAACCTTCTGGTGGCGCACAAACACCCGTTATGACATTTGAATATGTCCATCGAAGGCAGCTTCTGCAGAACTCTTCCTCTAGTGACAGTACTACTTCTACTCCCACTGCTAGTTTGGCTACTACCTCGGGTACAACTGCCAACTCTATCTCTGCCTCCAGTCCTTCTTGGATTATTACTCAAGAGCATAGAAGGACATATCGCGATATTTCGACGATATATCAGTATTGACAGGTGACCGATATATCGTCGATATGATCGATATTTGGCCTTCCAAGGCTATTTTATTCACAAAAATCAATTTGATATCGGCGATATGGCATCGATATATCGACAATATATAATATCGACATGATACCGCTGTCGATACCGATACCGATATGGCCTTCACTGCTCAGGAGCATCTACACATTTTACGGGTCAAGGTAGTCTACTTATCTTCTCACAGTCGTATTCCTTTGTGAAGACTGTTCGGCTCGCTAATGAGGTCCATTAACCTATTACAGCCATTGGCACTGTGGAGTTTTCCTCCAAACTCCGACTGACTGGAGTTCATTGTGCTCCTACTTTTTTGCTTAGTCTATTATCTGTTCAGAAGCTACATACTAAACTTAACTGTAGGGTTATTTTTGATGAGTTCTGTTGCTATTTTCATGACAACCGGACAAGGCAAATTTTTGCTGGGGGACATGAGAAGAATGTCCCCTATTACCTCAACATCCCATCTGATTCTAGCTTTATTGGTGTGGCTTCTATCTCCGAAGATCATGTTCTCTAACACTTTCGCCTTGGTCATCCTTCTGCCAAAGCATCCTTCATGATGGATCTTCCTCCTTCACGCATAATGAATAAGCGCAAGCATATGTCTACACCAATTGCTCCATTACATATCCCTTTGTTGCAAGATGATATGCCTTCTTCAAGTGTCCCTACCACTAATGTCTCGGATGATCCTCAGGAGCTTCCCATCGCTCTATGCAGAACTAAGATGCAATGTACTTTTCATTCTATGTCTCATTTCACTTCTACTACTAGCTTATCATCCACTGACAGAAGATATGCATATATGCTCTCATAACTATTTCTGTTCCCAGAGACCATCATAGTGCATTCCAGGATTCTGGATGGCGACAGGCAATGAATGAGGAGATGGATGCTCTCACTTCCAGAGGGACATGGGATCTTGTACAGTGTTCCAAGGGGACTAGACCTATGTCTTGAAGATGGATCTTCACAACTAAGCAGTCGCTAGATGAGTCCATTAACAGATTGAAAACTTGGTGTGTGGCTAAAGGATTTACGCAGACATATGGAGTTGATTACTTCGAGACTTCTTTTCATGTTGCACGGATGAGCTCTATATGAACTACTCTTTCAGTGGCAGTATACAAGGCCTGGCCTATCTTTCAGCTTGATGTGAAGAATGCTTTCATGTACAGCGATCTCAAGAAGGAGGTTTACATAATGCAGCCTCCTGGTTAAAAAGTAGAGGGGGAGTGTATGTCGACTTCGCAAGGCAATCTACGATCTGAAGCAGAGCTCAAGGGCATGGTTTGACAAACTTACTATCGAGATCAGCACTCTTGGCTTCCAGAGAACAACCTATGGCTACTCAGTGTTTGTTAGAAGACAACCAACCGGTACTGCCATAGTTGTTGTTTATGTGGATGGCATGGTTGTCAAAGGTGACGATGATAAAGGTGTACTAGAGACCAAGGCTTTCCTTCATAAGGTTTCTGTTACCAAGGACCTCGGTCAACTTCGCTATTTTTTGGGCATAGAAGTATGACGCACTACAGAGAGCCTCCATCTCTCACAGAGGAAGTATTGCCTGGACATTCTTACTGAAGCCGGATTACTTGGATGCAAGCCCTCTAATATTTCTACAGATCCGAAGAAACACTCTACGTCCAGTGATCCCATCTTTGAAGATACTACACAATACAAAAGCCTAGTTGGCAAACTCCTTTACCTCATTGTCACTAGGTCGATATTTCCTATGTCGTGAGTAGAGCTAGACAACACATGGAGCAACCATGTTACAGTCACTGTAGGATGTTCGCCAAATCATGCGCTACTTGAAGGAATCTCCGAGACGTGGCCTCTTCTATGGGGTAGATGGCTTCATTGACGTTATTACCTATGATGATGCTGATTATGCAAGCTCACCCGAGGATCGCCGCTTCACAACAGGATATGTTATGATGATTGGAGGAAACCTTGTGACTTGGAGGAGCAAGAAGCAGGTCGTAGTATCTAGATACAATGTAGAGGCAGAGTACAGGGTGATAACACAAAACCAGTGAGATCATGTGGCAATTAACCTTCCTGCAAAAACTTGATATTGTTGTCACCACTCCTATTCATCTATATTGTGACAACAAATCCTCTACATATATCGCCACAAATCCTTTGTTCCATAACCGAACTAAGCATATGGAGATTGAATGCCACTTTGTTCGTGACGTCGTACGAGAAGGCGAGATTTTATGCAACACATCACGATAGATCTTCAGCTTGCAGATGTATTCACGAAGGCTTTACTTAAGAAGCGCCTCTCATGGATGAAGTTGGGCATGATCGATATATATGCTCCAACTTGAGGGGGAGCGTTAGTGATGTATTTACAATTGGTGATATATTTACGTTTCCTATTTTTCATTGTAACCCCTCTAGGGATACTTATGTATTTTCCCGATTTTGATCTTTCTAGGGTTTTGTCCTATATAAGGACCCCTGGACCTCTTGAATAAAACATCCTTTTGTACTCTCTCATTACTTTCCACAACCCTTACACATATTTGTTTGGAATTCTTTTTTACCATATCTTTCATGCCATCGATAATTTCTTTTATTGTTCTTGAAACCATAAGATATATCACTGACATGATCCGACTGGTGACAGTATTGTATGTCTACAGATGTCACATTCTTCGAGCACACGGATTTCTTTACTAAGCTTATTGGTGGTTTCTTAGCCGGTCTCTTTACTACATGCGTCAACCTTGGGGGTTCTTTCCCCCAAGCCATGGCACCTCTTGCGGTCTTTCCTCATCCCAAGTGAAGGACCCACCGCGCTTGGCCTAGTGTGGTCTCTGTGTCGTCGCTCATACTTCATCACGAACCCGATGGCTAAGTGTTGCGTACCTAACGAGATGCCCAAGTTGGTTTCAGTGCGTGGCACCACGCTTCCTTCCCGTCGCGTCGGCTCGAGGGCGTAGCGGCCAGCCCGCAACGTAAAAGTTAAACCTCGCCTCCGTTCGCCCTTTTGGGGTGGGACATATGTTTGGGTCCGCATACCGAGGGTTGGGGTATGCGTTGGGAGGTAGGGGGGCGAATCGATGCGACAGAAGGAGGTGTTACCAAGGTTAAACCATGATATTTAAACCCTCGACAACTAATCGCTTATGTAGAATCGTATGGGTATCGACTATTATGACAAAAAGTAATGGTATCACGAGGCATTATTGACAAACCCCCTCTGTAGTTGGACATATCCATTGCCATTAACCAATATCGAATATGAGACAGTCGTGATGCACTGCTTCATCTATGTAATCCACGTGTTTGATAACTCCCTCTTATGTAGGATAGACCAAATGAATCTCCAATATATGCTGTCACAAGCATCGGTGAAATTTATCTTCCATAGAATACCCTTCAACTGTTGTCTCTTCCAATCGAAAGTCATCTTTATTGCCATGGACTTCATGCAGGACAACAATGGGGTGGAATTGCTTAATAGAGCTCTTATCTTCACCACATTCCAAAAGGGCATGTCAAAGAAAACAGGAACTCCATCCATGTCTGATAGCCCGTCTTCATTGAGATCCATAATAGCATCCAAATAGGGGTGTTCGGAAAGCTCAGGCTCAATGAGCTTGACCCCGACTCAACTTGATAAGAGCTCGTGAACCAGATTCGAAAAGCTATCGAGTCTAATCCACGTCGGATAAATGACCCATTAAGGTTATCGAGTCAAGTTGGAGTTGAGGTATGCTAAACTCGCTAACTTGACTCGATGGTTACATTTAATTTTTATTAGTTTTTATACATTTTCCATTCCACATGGGCATACAATTTTGTAGAGGAAATGGAGCAACGCCAACAAATTATTTGGAGTTGTGTGGTGTTTTCTTCCAAATTTTCCAATTCCATATGTACAAATAAGATTAAAAAGGTAAAAAACCCACATGTCGTCCCTCTCTCTACATGAATAAATACATTTATATATATAAAGAGGACTTTTCCTATGGGCTCTAAGCTCATTAGGATTGTAATGAGCACACTCATTTTTACTAATGTAATCTATCACTTGGAGAACAATGCTTATCGGTTTACAATAGTTAAGTCGGTTATGTCATATTCTTAATGTTGGAGCATTGTTGTATGTGTCATGAGTTGTAGCAGGGTAAATGGATCCTGGAGGAGATCCATTTACCCCACCCAGTTGTTTAGTCCCACATCGTCTAGTGGTAGGACTTGGAGGCTCTGGAGAGGCTATATAAGGAGCCCCAGACCTCATGTATCCATTGAGAAAGTGCAATGCATAACACGCCCCGTTGAGGGCTTCTCCAGTGGCTTCATCCCGCTCCTCACAGAGTAGGGTTCCACATAAAATCATGGTGTTCCCATGTTCTATCTTTCTTGATTATTGCCCTGTTTATCGTTTCCGCTTCCGCTTCCCATTTTCTAACATGGTATCAGAGCGGGTTCGAATCTCGTGGGATTATGTTGAAGATTTATGATTATATTTTTCTTTCGAGATTCGATTTTTTATGTTCTGGAACTGTTCAAAATTCTGGTTTTTTTTCCATTGAAACCCTAATCCATGCTCCAGCATCGTCAATCAGAGTCACGCAACAAGAAGAAGATTTTGCGGCGCATATTCCAGTCCAGAACATGAGCCCGGGCGCAAAGGCTCCACGCAGGACCCTTCAGCATCATGCCGCGAGATCCAGGCTATAGGCGCCAGGCTACAGGCCATATTCCAACAGGCGTGCCCCAGGCGCAACGATGGGGCTCTTCTTCGAGCTCGAGGTGTTCTCGTCTCCCATCTACAATCCAGTTTGCAGTCCATATCTGAAGAGGCGGCGCACAACTCCTTGCGTGACTCGTCGCACTATCCTACAACAACTTTCAGGCGCAACCTTCCTTCCGCGAGGCTTCCATGTGGCGCTGCCATCCCTTGGCGCTGCTCCTCGCAGCGTAGGCTCGCATCGAGATCTCCTCCGATCTCCAGCAACCCTCGGTGGCGCATCTCCATACTCAACGCGCAGCACACCATCAACACCGAACCCCCTTCCTGTGTGGCGGCGGTGTCGTCATCGACAATCCTCGACACGCGCAGTGACGAGGAAACTCCAGGCATTCCATCGGCAGTGCACCTTCATAAAATCCCCTCCGCAAGAGCTCTTCACTCTTTTCTCTCCAACGGCGGCGGCATAAAAAAAACCCCAAAGGGGCGCATTTCCGAGATCACAGCAAGGTCGCATCCCTAGCAACCGCACAACCCTAGCACGAACGGGTGCACGACTCCCAGGCGCACGAACGTGCATCCCCTTGGCGATTCTCTCGCGTAACAGGCGGCGTGTCCAAGAACATCTCCATCGCGCACACCAGGTTCATCGGCAGGCAGGGCTCCCCTCGACCCCGGGTATGAACCCGCTCTGATACCATTTTTTTGTCTTCTCCCAACTTGTCGACGTCCATGTTTTTCCGACAAGTATGGGAGAAAGGGGGAGTATATGTGTAGAGTCACAAGACTTGTGCTCCAGATTCAGATGCCAGATGCAGATTATCCAGACCAGCCAGATATTCAGACTCTACAGTTGTTCAGACTCGACGTCAGAAGGTTCCGAGTCCAGTTTCAGACATGCACGAGTTTGCGGTCATTTTCAGATGAGCATATGTTGCCATCATCAGTTCGAGGTCCACATCATTCTTGTTGTTGTTCGGCCAGAGTTTTCATGTGAGCCATAGGGACTCCAGAGTAGAGGACCATTCCCTATGCCATTGAGGGCAACGGTTTTCATATGGTATCATAGGTACTCCAGAGTAGAGCACCATTCTCTGAGCCAGATGGGAGAGACCCAGTTCTCCGACGAGGAGACTTCAGGCGCAGTTTCAGACTCAATGGTCAGATTCCGAGTCTTCAGTTGACTCACACTCCAGCCCGTCCGTCCTCCTCACCTGCACGGCATGAGAAGCAACGTCCTCGACTGCAGCAATGTGCGTGTTGGGTTGATATTGTCCGTAGTGTCCTGTAGCGTTGAGTTGAGTTTATTTCTGTTTGTCCAAGCTGAGCATTGCATGTTCCAGCTTGAGGGGGAGTGTTGGGGCATTCGTTGTATGTGTCATGAGTTGTAGCAGGGTAAATGGATCCTGGAGGAGATCCATTTACCCCACCCAGTTGTTTACTCCCACATCGTCTAGTGGTGGGACTTGGAGACTCTGGAGAGGCTATATAAGAAGCAACGTCCTCGACTGCAGCAATGTGCGCGTTGGGTTGATATTGTCCGTAGTGTCCTGTAGCGTTGAGTTGAGTTTATTTCTGTTTGTCCAAGCTGAGCATTGCATGCTCCAGCTTGAGGGGGAGTGTTGGAGCATTCGTTGTATGCGTCATGAGTTGTAGCAGGGTAAATGGATCCTAGAGGAGATCCATTTACCCCACCCAGTTGTTTAATCCCACATCGTCTAGTGGTAGGACTTGGAGGCTCTGGAGAGGCTATATAAGGAGCCCCAGACCTCCTGTATCCATTGAGAAAGTGCAATGCATAACACGCCCCATTGAGGGCTTCTCCCGTGGTTTCATCCCGCTCCTCACGGAGTAGGGTTCCACGTAAAATCATGGTGTTCCCATGTTCTATCTTTCTTGATTATTGCTCTGTTTATCGTTTCCGCTTCCGCTTCCCATTTTCTAACACTTAATATTAGTAATTATTTTCATAAAAAGCAGACATTAAAATAATATGAAATGGTCATTAGTGTGAATAAAAAAGCATCAGTATTACAAATAAAGATACAATCATTTCATATTAATTTAAGATTGAAATAATAATATTCAAATGGAGGTTGAATAATAATGATGGGATGTTCGGAGCGGTCTAAGCGGAGAAGTTGGCAGCGAAGAGAGGCACGACTATGATGGGAGGTTCGGAGCGGTCTACTTGTGTGGGAGAGCCACCAAAAAAGAAGCGGGAGATCAATCTGTCGAATTGCCTCTTCTTCCTGCTCGGCTAATCGCCTCCTCCCCGTCACTTATGCCATTCACTCCTTGACCCTGACTTCTGATCCTCTATCATCAAGAACTGCAGACAGCCACTCCTCCGAGGCAGCTAGATCTTCCCTTCTTTTTTGGGCCATACATACGTAGCGAAAATCCCATCATTGGCTTGGACCTTTCATCTTTCTCGCTCTGTTACTTCCACTCTTCTGCTTCTCATCTTGAGCAAGATCTTTCAGACTTAGTCGTCCCTTTTTGAAAGCAAACCAAGACCAACCTATTGAGATGACCTAAAAATTTTGCTATTTCGATTCTGCTATTCCTTGGGAACATCGGGGAGACAGAGGTATGTTTGTCAGGTCAGAACATGTATACTAACCCCCGCGAGAAAGAGATTGAAATTCGATTTGAACCAGAAAAAGAAAGATGATACTCGGCATGAAAGGCCCACTCTTAGACCTTTTGGAAGAATCTATTGAGTGAGGCTCTTAGTTGCTCCTGTGGAAGACGAGAAATGCATAGGAGGTGATTGTGGTTAACTAACTCTATGTTTGACCTTTCTTAACACAAATGAAAAGCGGGTTGCCTACAACCTCCTCCGCCCAGGCCTCCTCGACAAGCCGCTTTAAGCTATTCCCCTTCACTATCCGCCCAGCTCTATCAGCATGTTGCAGGCTAAGAGGGGTTGTTTCGTCATGCAGGTCAATCATCATGGCAACATGGTCACGTCAAGCTAGGGCACTCTGACAAGTGGTTCCTAGTTGCCGAGTTTGCCTTGGGATTGGCAGGGTGCTTCTGCCTTAAGCAATCGAGGAATGACCATGTTGCCTGCGCAAAAAAGTGCCTTTTTCCTCCACTCAGAAAGCTAAGTGGCTTCTTTCTACTATCTACTAGAAGCACCTTTCCTCAAAATGCTTGGTTAGCAAGAGGCCTTATCTAGTCTCAAAAGGCCTTCAAAGCACGAAAAAGTCCTCTGATTTCTCACTTCTGGGACCATCTCGTGACGTGAAAACCACACTTGACCCACTTTCAGGTGCAGAGCAGAGAAGTTGGTAGACCAAAGCTAGGAAGAGCTAGCTTGCCTATGAATTCTCTCAAAGGCTTGGATGCATATTTCACTCTATTGTTGGCTTCCTTGGTTTAGCATGTGCATCGCCTGGAAAGATCAAGTCAGCTTGCAACCCTTCTTCCTTTTTCTCTTTTCCAAGTTCGGCGAACAACTGCGATTGTTAAATTGATCCCTATGGGGAGATGCCACTTCCGAGTTGTCCATTAGGTTGCTGCTCTTAACTGCTTTGGAATGATTATATTTGTCAGACTGTAGCAGTTGAGTTCCATCGAGTCTTAGCTGTCTCTTTGACTGCTATTTTCATAAGAAGCTGAAGCAGCTACTTTTGAAGTAACAGTAAGAAAAGCAACGACGGAAGTGGGAGAGTCAGAGTCGAAAAGAAAATTCCTCGCTTCTTTTTCTCATTCAAAATTGTACATGAGATTTCCACCTCATATGGCCGCTCGTTCAATTCTTTCCAGGTAATTGGATCATTCTCCTCCTTCGAGAGTCTCCTCCCTTCACCGTCCCGAAGAGTAACTAAGACCAATTTAATCATGTTTTCATGTTACTTTCAAAGAGCAGGGAAGTTCTAGGATTCTTCCTACCCTTGGTAAGTAGGCTAACAGCAATCAAGAGCTTTTTACCATATATCGTCTGGCATGGGGATTGATCCTAGGGCTATGGCTATTGCGCTTAAAAAGGCTACTTCAAAGTAACTTCTATAGTTGATTTGCCCCAATATATAATCTTGTGAGCTGATATGGCATACAATCTAGCACCCGTCTTTAAAGCTCGCCCCAGATATATAGTAGGACTTGGCCTCATAGCTAGGCTCGATACTCGTTGATCTCCGAGAGTAGGCTTCTTTCATGTCTCATTGCGCTTATCAGACTCGTATATGTATTTTCTGACGGGGTCCCATTTTCGCAAGAAACCCAGGGTCCAGGCCCAGCTAAAATGACTTGTTTTTTCGGATTCCCTTATGCCATAAATTTTCTGATTGCCGGCTCATATTATACTATACCAGATCCGGTTATATTTGATTGGAATCCAGAGAAGAAACCCAATGAATTTGCTTTTTCTTTTCGTGCTCCCGAAATCACTCTCATCAACTAGAACTACTTTGTTGTGAACCATTAGGAAGAATTGGTTAGATACATTTACATTTTATTTTTCATATTGATAGCTATATCCATATATACATATATTTACTCAGATATCATGTATCTATATTCATCGAAGTTATTTCATTTGTGTTCGGCGGAAATCACATATCGTACTATACTGCACTAAATGGATGCATATATTATGATCCACTATTGAAATGAAACTAAGAAGGAACTAAACAGTCGGATTACATAGGCCATTGACTAAGGGACGAAGTGACTAGTCAAGTACGCACCCTACGATGAACCTCTATAGGGATAGATTGTGCAAGATGTGGTCTGAAATCATGTTCTTAGTCGGTCACGTTCCGTCATTGGGCTTATGAGCTACCGTGGATTGCGTGTTCTATTTGACGAATAGAATGAATGAGTAAGTTGAGACCACATGCTAGCAAAGAATTCGACACACTGCTAGTTAACACTTCCAGAACAAAAAACGAGTAGGAACAAATACTAATCAAAAGCAGGTGGAAACTTCGCATTTCAAGTGGAAGATCCGCCTCCGTGCGGTTGAAGAACTACGTAGGATACGAAAAGTGAAATGCAGTGACCTCTAATCTGACATCTAATACTATAAGAATTTGAAGCTGCTCTTAAAGTTAGAGAAGGACGTCCGACCCATCGAGGACCGACTTCGCCATTTCGGTCCACACAGGTCATCTCTCGGGCTAGGCAGGCGGAGGATCACCTTTCTTTACTAGAAGAGCAGGAAACAAGCAAGAGACTAACATATGTAATTAGAGAGGTGAACCTGGTTCTGAGAACTAATAGCCCCTTTCCAAAAAGCTCATTTCTTTGAAATTCAACTATCATAAATGCCTATAAAAATGGAAAATGAAAGAGCCAAAGTAATGAGAAAATGACTTGTCACTGTAAAGCTATAGGGTATCATACCCTAGGGATTACGAAATAACGAAAAAGTCAAAGTGACCAAGATGCGAGGGGAAAACTTTTGTTTCACAAAGACCACCTATTTGTTTGTTTACAGGGTTCAGCACGAAATCATGAATAAGACTAGATTTGAATGACTGGAGAGAGGAAGACAGGAGCCCCTACCCCAGTAAATAGATTCGATACCCAAGGGTCACCCACAAAGAAAGAGAGGCAAAGGCTGCGAAAATGGGGAAGCTAGCGTAGCTACACAGAGACATGTTCCTATCGAAAGCCGGCTGATGGAGGTCAGGATGGAGGGCTAAGCGCCGAAGGGTAAGAGTGTGTGAAGGTGGCGAAGTCGTGAGAAAGATAGCAGAAACGAGAGAGACTATCAAGTCAGGTCGATCCAATCAAAGTCTAGTATTGAAGAGTGGAATTCACAGTCAAACAATCAACTCGTACCGCATGGGCTCGACCAAAGTCCGAGTCGGAAGGGAGGCTAGAGAATAAGGGAAGGAAGGTGGCTATTTAGACTAGAGAGAGTGCTCGCTATTGCTCGCCCCTAGCTCTATTTGAACAAGAAAATGGCTTAGTCGACCACAAGCCAGCGGGGAAGAAGTCTGAACCTTTAGTTCGAAGATCAAAGGTGAGGCCAAATTCAGGAAAGAAGAAGAATGCGATAGTGTCAAAGGGTTAGAGCTAGGAGTGAAGAAGGGGAAGGCTATAAATATGAAAGGTAGGGTAAAAGTGCACGGAGTATGAATAGCTATCGACGACTAGACAGCCTTTTCTTGTTATGCTTAAGGTGGACTAACTATAGGAGATTGAAACACGCCTCTGTACATGTAATGTGATGCTCCTTTTGCTTTTTTGCTTTTATCCTCTCATTCTTCGATTTCTTCCTCTATCTTCGGCGCCCTACTTCGCATACCCCCACCTTTCGATTCCGAAAAGAAATGCGAGGAGAAGCCCATGCTTGTCGAGCGCCCAAATAGATTATATAGTAGAGTCTCAACTTGAAGCAGCATTCGAGGCAACGGATTCAGATGAGGAAGGGCCCCCCATGAGCGGGTACAAGAAGAAGGGCGGCAATCTTAATACTAGTTAATAAGGGATGTGTCACGGGACTAGCATTACTCTCCCCTCCTTGTCGAACTAGATATTAGGGTCACATGGATGCTTTATGATCGCAAATCGAGCAGGCTCGTCCTCACAGAATAGAATATGGGTCTGACTGACCATTTTTCTTCATCACCGAGGACTTTGCCTAGCTCTGCTCTGATAGTCTAGTGCATACTCCTGGGTATAGGAAAGCATTAGTAGAGGAAAACAGAAAGGAAAAAGTCACGTCACTTTATATTAGTCGGAGAAAGCTAGATTGAATATAACAAGAAATATTAGAATAGAGAAAAAGCAGGTAGACTACCCAAAAGGGCAGACGGGGAACGTTGATTTCTTGATATAAAAAGGCAGGATCATTTTCTTAGTCTTCCAATTATTTGGAACTTTTATTAGACTTTTTAAAAATATATAAAATCAAGCAGAAATTGGCAATTTTGAGCTACGATGCCCATCCAACTAGATATCATAAGCAAGAACTGGTTGCTGGTGACCTGTGCCGCTATCCTATCCGACTTTCCCCTCCCGACATTGGATTCTTTAGTAAGTCAGCAGGATAGGATTCGTTTTCATTCCTGGCAGCGTGACGGAATGCGCGGGCTCGGGGGAATGAATGGAAGGCAGGCAAGAAGGCATGAAAGGGTGTGCATTGTCTAGAAGGCTGATGGCACCAACTCCGACGTCTGACACCTCTTCCTCTGGGACCCTCTCCCAGATCTCAACCCAAGCATGACATTGATAGGAGGGAGGAAGTATGGACGATGGTTAGTCAACGGCTGGAGGAATTTCTACTTTTGGTGGATTTGTTGCATGATTGCATCATGTTGGGGGGTCGTCTTTGGGCTGTGACTACTGAGTTTGGAGAGGTAACTCCTTTTCAGTCAAGAAGGCCTACGGGGTGATTTGTAGACCCCCCCACCCCCGAGGACAGATGACTTGGTCAGAGACTGTAGATTTATTTGGACGCTTGGCTTACCAAAGAGGATCGGGTTTTTCTTATGCCTTCTCAGGAGAAAGAGACTGATGACGAGAGACCGTTGTGCCAGATTCTTCATAGATATTTCTGACAGATGTATGCTTTGTGGGTCCGAAATTGAATCTATAGAGCATCTTCTCTTCCTCTACCCATGCTCCACTCCTATCTGGGGAGATTGCAACCTTGGATGAGTTTGTACCAACCTTGACGCATTCTGGGCATCTCTACAGGGGCCTCTGCAGCGGCCAAGGATGGATCTGCTAAAGCCTTTGGCACTACTATGGTCTCTTTGAATTGCTAGAAACGCTTTCCTTTTCGCGGGTCAAAGAATCTATTGTGAAAATTTCTGTATCCAGTCCAAGGGGGTTCTTGAGTCATGGCTTATGTAGCAGTCAGTTTTTGTTTCTACTTCTCTTTAATTAATTAATTTACATGGGGCATACATCGTCGCGTGCTAGCCCCTTTTTTAGACTTCAAAAAAAATAAATGAAAGAAAATTGGTTAAAAAAATATTACTGCAATAACAGTAGCAGCAGACTGTGCTCCAGGTCAGCCACTAGTTTAAAAGAAGAAGAAGAATTATGACATCAGCCTGCTGATGTCATGAATGATGTAAATGAGAGAGATATAGGAAGCTTCCTACCTATTTCCTCCACATTTCCCTTCTCCTCTTCTTTCCTATTTAGCATAATTCCAACGAAATTCCCATTTCCCTTTCATCTCTCTCTATTCCTCCCCAATTCCAACGAAAGTGGAGTTCTCTTCTCCCTCTATATTGCTGCTCAACCAACACCAAATCTGTTGCTCGAAGCCCCAATGGTTCTAGATTTAGGCCCCTGGAGCTGCTCCCAATCTGCTGGAACCTCCATTGAAATTCCCCTGCTGCATGCTGCAAAATGGAGTCCAAGTTGTGTCTCAAAACTTGGAATTAGGTACGATCCCTCCCTATCATTTGCTGCTAAGTATGTATAATTCAAACCCCCATCTTATTGACCTCCATGCATGTTGTTTACATATACATTTGATTCCTTCATTGATCAGATCTCCATTCAGAATTGAGGATTTCTGTAAACTGTTCGTTACTTGAATGTATTGGAATATCTTTTAAACTATTTTGATCGACAACAACCTCTAATAAGAGTCTAAGTTTATCACAGAGTCGGTTTTATTGGATCTGGTTATTGTTAGTATAATGGATTTACTTTATACTTCCTGATTCTCATATAAATACCTCGTATTATAATCTTTACTCTCTCGGGGTAAGCTTAAGATGAATTTTATTCGATCAGGAACAATGTGAAATCAATTAAATGGATTCATAGTATGTTGACAGCAGATTCATATTATTGGGTTCTTATGGGGATTTGATCTGCACTAGAAGATTTTTTTTATCTAATGAAATTTGGATATCTCCAAAAATTAATGGATGGGATCGTCTGGAGTCTGTTTTAAAGAATAGCATATTAATATGCAATGTATACCCATTAACATATGCTATGTCACTTTATTGGAGTAATAACATATTCAGGTCTTTATCTATGTTTTCACGTTTCCACGTAAATCTGAAAACCATTACAGACAAAAGATTCACCTGTAATATATATATATATATATATATATATATATATATATATATTCAGTCCTCGTGAGTACAGCAGTTCAATATATATATATATATTAATTTATAATTTACTAGTTATTGTTCCTGTTGAAAAATATATATTTTTTTCAAAAAAATTAAAATTTTTATTTGATTGAAAAGAATTAAAATTTTATTTAATTTGAATTTATGTTCGGAACACTGTTATCATGACTTGGAGAAATTAAATTAAAAGTTGGGAGTTGTTCATCTTTCTTTGAACTTAGAATCAGGTCCAAGTAATAACTCCTACTCTCATGTTTTTATTAATGAAGTTGAAATACAAATATTAGTATATTATTACCCTTTTCTTCTAAAGTCAACAAATGACTT
This sequence comes from Ottelia alismoides, assembly GCA_037367405.1. Lineage (NCBI taxonomy): Eukaryota > Viridiplantae > Streptophyta > Magnoliopsida > Alismatales > Hydrocharitaceae > Ottelia > Ottelia alismoides. The sequence continues at coordinate 42,937 of JAZKJV010011486.1, read as the reverse complement.
CTCGAGGTCATTATAACTACAAATCTTTAAACATGATATCTTCAAGTATACTCTATTATTAGCAAATATATCATTGGAGTTAGGTAGCGATAAATTACCTAAAGTTGTAAAGCTGACCAAGAGAATTAGATCTGTAAAGTTGACCACAGAAAGAATGAAAAAATGAATATTTAAGCAAGTGAAAGTGTTGATGAATTATAACTAATTAATAGTGCCGGTCAAGGTGACCCTTACATCTTACCATGCGAGGGCGCGATGACCGTCAACTGGGCGGGAGATAGGAAGCCTAATTAGGGCAGCGGCCACCAGATGCACGGGTCTAGGATCCCAATCCTTGTTACGATTTCTATGCGAGCTCGTAGTGTTTTTACGTCTCGTTGGGATCTCGATTTGTGACCGTTTTAGATGACCCTATGTTTTAGGATACCCATGCGGAGGTCCTTGATTTTAGATTTTCGTACGAGGTCATCTACCCATACCGGTCGAGTCTGTCTAGAGTGACTTTTTCGGAGACTCTCTCTCTCACCCATCTTAGTAGCGTAGTTTTGGAGTAGACATATCCATCTATTGGACCGCACATCCAATTAGAGGGTGAGACGGAAGAGTCTCTTAGGAGACTTCCTCACCGCTTGAGTTTTGGTTACTTTCCCGCCAATAGGCTTGCGATGCTACATCTGAAACTCTATGGCTACATCTGAATCGTGTAATGTTACACCCGAAACAGTTACAGTTGAATGTTGGAGTTTTAATTGAGCTTGAATGGGTTATAATAGAATTTGACTAGAGTTAAGATCAATTATAGGTTGTGTTGGCTAAAGTTGACTATAATTAAGTTGGATGCAGAATCATTAGTTACCATCAACTATCAATCGTCAATCATCGACAATCGATCGGATCTTAGAGTTACTAATATGAGGGTTAAGATAACTCAGTGGACATGTTGGGGACTTAGCTCGACTACCCATCCCTAAGGTTATATACATGGATGTTGGGAAATCCTGGAGCATTCAAACAAAACAGCTTGAAAATCATTTTCTTATGAAGGTAGTTTTGTTAAATTTAAATATTATTGTCTATTGTCTTGCTTCTTTTGGACACATTAAATTCTGTTATTTATGATATATGATAGATTATACCGACATCTGTTGAAGTCCTTTTGTTCCTTTCATGCTTGGCAGGCAAGAAGCATGCGACTCGGTAGCAGTTTGATGATATCGAGCATACGCACATATACCAGACGGTACAGTTGCAGTTTTTGTTCAGCTTTTGAGGTATATGCTTTCTTTTACTTCTGTATATTTGGAATACGTATTCACTGTCAGCTTGGTTTGTTACATGTTGTATATGTATATGGAAAATAATGAACCAAAAATTTGGTGGCACATCTTGTTGTTATTATGTGGTTATTACATTATTATTAATGTAAATGTCAAATGCAAAAGCGAAAAATTTTCCCTCAAATGTCATTGTCTAATGCGATCACTAATGAATGTTATATTGCGAATGTCGCGTAAACGGGTACCCGGATTTGAGGGGGTTCACAGTTTGGTATCAGAGCCGCGGTAACCCACTACACGCATTCGCAGTATTACAGCTCCGATCGCATTAAATTCTCGGATAGTGACATTCATCTGACTTGTCGCAAGTCCGAGAGGGAAATTTGACATTCATAACCACAGATGTCACCATTTGTCATTAATTTCCATTTAGTATCCCAAGAAGAGAAAAACATGATAACAAACATTAACTGTTATGACTAATGATTTTGGTTCTCATGCAGAACCATGACGACCAGTCTAGACCAGGAGATGGTTGAGCGATTAGAGGGCATTATGACCGCTCTCACCGACCTCCAGCAGCAGCAGACTGCTATGAGAGGTCAGCAGGACCAGATATTAGCTCAGCATACGAAGACCGCTGACAGACAGACAGACATGAAGATGAGATTCGAGGAGTTATCTGATTCCACCTACTATCCATCTCAGGATGGAACACGACATGAGCAGCCACAGTCTGTAGAGATTCAGCAGCCACACTTTGATGACTTATATGAGGAGATGCTAGCACGTGGAGCAGAGGATGGAGATTATGACAGGGAGCAGGACCATATATACTTTGCAAATGAGGACGCACACGAGTACTCCGCTATTCATATAAATCAGTCAGTTTTCACACCATATCAGCGGCCAATGTGCCCATGTTCGAGGGCACCGGAACGTCAGATCAGGCAGAGCAGTGGCTGAAGAGGGTGATGAAGGTATTACGGATGATTCGTGCATCACGAGACTCATGGTTATCTTTCATGGAGTATTCATTGACAATCTTCGCAGAGAGATGGTGAGAGGCAGTAGTTTCTGAGTTGGAGCGCGAGCCCACATGGGATGACTTCGAGACGAGATTCAGATCCCACTTCTTTTCTGCGAAGTGAAGGAGTCTCAGCGTCGTTTGTTTGCAAAGCTTCGACAGGGACGGATGACAGCTAGAGAGTATTTCGTCCGATACACCGAGCTGTCTCACCACACTTCATCAGTTGCCGCATTTCCATATGAGAATCTTGAAATGTTCATCAGAGGGATGCGAGAGGTGCAGAAGAAGCTAGCAGGACTGCGTATCACTTCCATCTCTGAGGCTATTGATGCAATGGAGAAGTATGAGAACATCATAGAGAGACGCTTTGGGAGCTCGTCTGGAGGGACACCTAGGCGACAGAGATCATTTGCACCGATACGTCGACCATTCCAGCAGCAGAGGTCAGCCAGACGATTTCGGCCTACAGGTTCGGCATTTTCAAGCAGTGCTCGCTCGTCTCCAGCGACTACTTTAGGAGAAGCACTAGCCGGACGTGGCACGAGTTCAGCACGACCATCTAGGTCACAGCAAGACCTCCAACAGGATCGACTCGGAGCACATATACGACTATCATGCCTACCAGATATGTGAGATGCTACTTGTGCAATGAGTGGAGACATTACCGAGCTTAATGCCTGAATGCCTCAGGAGAGCCTCGACTACAGCCACAGGCACAGCGTAGAGGGAGTTTCTGTGGCAGGAACTCCAACTTCAGGAGGCCGCAGAGATGCACAGCGTGGCAGGTTCGAGTACAGCACTAGATAGGCAGGGACAGTTGCATGCAGTTACCGAGGAGCAGGCTCATTCAACAACTATTGTGTTGAAAGGTATGGTCTCAGTCTTGGACCGACCTTTCCATATTTTATTTGATTCAGGAGCTACGCATTCTTTCATTGCTTCGGCGCTACTAACTTTACTAGGTAGAGTTGCAGAGACCCTATATCTTCCTTACCACATCCATGGGTCAGGTGGCTAGTTGTTCGTCATTTCACTGATAGTCAGACACTTGCCAGTATTGATTGGCGGTCACGAAATGATAGCAGATTGTTTGCTACTTCAGCTTGATGAGTTTGATTTGATATTAGACAAGGATTGGTTGTCAGCTCATCATGCAGTAGTTGATTGCTTTAGGAAGACAGTTGTCTTCAGGATTCCAGATTTACCCGAGTTCGCTTTTGAGGGTACATTACATGAATCCAAAATGGAGTACATTCAGTGTTGCGAGCTTAGAGACTTGTTGATCAGGGATGTGATTCATATCTAGCATTTGTCTGAGAGATACCCGATCATGAGCCGATGACACAGGACATCAGAGTAGTATCAGACTACCCGGATGTGTTTTCTAATGAGCTACCAGGTTTACCTCCTGAGAGAGAGAGAGAGAGATCGAGTTCGAGATCACATTGTTAACAAATACACAACCAATCTCGATTGCTCCATACCGTATGGCACCAGCTGAGTTGAGAGAGCTGAAGGTGCAGTTGCAAGAGTTACTTGACTTGGGATTTGTGAGGTCGAGCACTTCACCTTAGGGTGCTCCAGTTCTATTTGTCAGAAAGGATGGATCCATGAGATTATGCATTAATTATCGGCAACTGAACAAGAGAATAGTGAACAATCGTTATCCCTTGTCACGCATTGATGACTTGTTTAATGAGCTTCAGGGATCTTCGGTGTTTTTGAAGATCGATCTTCGATCTGGCTATCATCAACTAAGGATTCAAGAGTCCGATATTCCAAAGACAGCTTTCAGAACTTGATATGGACACTATGAATTTGTGGTGATGCCGTTTGGACTCGCTAATGCCCCTGCAGCATTTATGGATATGATGAACAGGATCTTCCGTCCATACTTGGACAAATTTGTGCTAATGTTCATTGATAATATGTTGATATATTCGCGGAATGAATGGGATCATGCGAATGATATGATGATTCAGAGGATTGGTGTTGGACAAAGTGGATGTTGCGTATTTGGAGAGATTCGGAGGATCTGGTGTGCAGGTTGCTTAGAAGGATTTATGCGGTGACAATGCTGCTGGAAGTGGAGTTAGGGCATCTCCCGTCGTCATTATGGAGAAGTGTCACGCAAGTGGTCTATGAGCTGAGATCGAATCTGAGACCCATTTTAGGGAATGGAGGGAGCTTCCATTTCTGGGGGGACGACTGGTCTTGGGAGGGGATCATTGGAGATCGTTATCCTAAACTAATGCAGATGGTGGTGGATAGGAGGGTGCTCGTACAGGAGGTGTGGGGAGGAGGTGTATTCTCACCGATTTTTGTTTCAGAGCTTTCGGACCAGAGATGCAAGTAGTACTTGGAGCTGCAGGTTGCGCTGGCGCAGGGAGAGGTACCTTCGTTGGGTAGGGACCACTATATGTGGGCCGATGGGAAATTCTCGATCAAGAAGGCTTATGATTACTTCACTAAGGAAGGGGAGGAGGTGGTCGTAGGGGTGGTTGCTGATGATGTGAGAATGATCTGGAGGAGCAGGGTTCCCAATCGTGTCAAGGTTTTCCTTTGGTTGTTCAGGTTTGGAAGGATTCTCACGAGGGCACGCAGGGGACGGAATCTTCGAATGGACGATACTCTTTGCAACAGATGTGGCGTCGGGGAGGAGGATGCGGACCACTTGTTTTTTTCGTGCTCTCTTTCTTCTGAAGTGTAGGGCAGAGCTAACATCTCTTGGCTCAATTCTTAGGGCTGTGAGACTTTTTGGAGGGACATCAAAGCGATAAGTGGCAACTGCCACGAGGATAATATGCTTCCGTTTGTGTTGCTATGGACGATCTGGTGCGCGCGGAATGCTGCTTTGTTTAGAGGGGAAAGGTTCCGTTCTGAGAATGTAACTGAGCACTACAGGGAACTTTGTAGAACATGGAGCATGTAGTTAAGTAGTTCCATGTATCTATTTTATATATATAATATATTTTGAGGTGGATCCCATCCTGGCAGGCCGCCCATATTCTTATTCAAAAAAAATGATCTGAAGATTGTTTTGGATACATTGCGAGAGCACAAGCTGTATGACAAGCTGAGCAAGTGCGAGTTTTTGTTATCCCAGGTCTCATTTCTTGGGTGTGTCATTTCTGGAGCAGGTATCGCGGTTGATCTTGCGAAGATAGAGGCAGTCATGTCTTGGAAGCAACCCAAGGCAGTCACACATGTTCGGAGCTTCCTTGGACTAGCAAGCTATTACATACGCTTTGTCAACGGGTTTTCATGCATTGTCCTTCCTCTGACGCGGTTGACACAAAAGGCAGTTCCCTTCATCTGGGATGATTCATGCGAGCAGGCCTTCAAGACACTGAAGAGAGATTGACTACAGCACCCATTCTTGCTCTCCCTTCAGGCACTCAGGACTATGCAGTCTACACAGATGCATATGGAGAAGGTTTAGGAGCGGTGTTGATGCAGAGAGGCCACGTGATTGCTTATGCATCACGTCAGTTAAGACCGCATGAGCGGAATTACCCACACATGACTTGGAGTTGGCGGCAGTTATCTTCGCTTTGAAGATCTGGCTCCACTATCTTTATGGGGTAAATTTCGAGATTTTCACTGATCACAAGAGCCTGAAATACATATTTCATCAGAAGGAGTTGAGCATGAGACAGTGCAAATGGCTTGAGCTATTGAAGGATAACGACTGCACGATCTCTTACCACCCCGTTAAGGGAAATGTGGTGGCAGATGCGCTTAGCAGGAGAACTAATGCTGAGGGTACGACAAACTGGTTATACGCATGGGATACGCTCGCAGCTTTGACCGATTGGTATCCTCAGGAGAGTGCATCCATATCTACTGGCATGCGGCATGCCTCCACGATTCAGCAGTTTGTGGGATCGTATAGTTGAAGGTCAGAAGTCAGATCTTTAGATTCGAGACAGATACATATGTACCGTCAATGATGAGATTGATGATTTTGTTGTGACGGAGTCTATGTTATGGAAAGTTGGTCAGGTCGTTGTACCCAACAACGAGCCTGCGCAAAGACATTCTTGATGAGGCACACAGTTCACGATTATCTATTGATCCTGGCAGCACCAAGATGTATCGTGATATGCGTCGACATTCTAGTGGGATGGAATGAAGCGCGATGTGGCACAGCATGTCAGCAGGTGCATGACCTGTCAGATGGTCGAAGCTGAGCATAGAAGACCACCAGAGCTATTGCAGTCTCTCCCCATTCTCGAGTGGAAGTGGAGAGTATCTCTATGGATTTTATCACAGGATTATCGAAGACATCAGGTGGCCACGATTCTATCCGGGTTGTTGTTGACAGGTTGACCAAATCTGCCCATTCCATACCTGTCAGCATGACCTACAATCCATCCAGATTGGTCGAGCTATATGTGCAGAACATTGTCAGACTTCATGGCATACCATGAGAGGTGGTATCTGACAGGAACTCGAGGTTTACATCTCACTATTGGCATCAGTTCATGTCAGCACTACAGAGCTGAAGATGAGTTTTGCATACCAATCACAGACTGACGGGCAGAGTGAGCGCACCATTCATACGCTCGACGATTTGCTACGTGCATGCACTTTGGAGTGGAAAGGGTCCTGGAAGGACCATCTGCAAGTAGTAGAATTCACGTATAACAACAGCTATCAGCCAGTATTGGCATGGCACCATTCAAAGCCCTGTCGGGCGGAGATGCCTCACACCTCTCAGTTGGCGTGAGGTAAGTGATCATGCTCTCTACTTCGTAGTTCTCCTGGAGGAGACTGCGAGGGCTATTGATTTTGTGATGCGAAGGCTTTTAACGGTGCAGAGCTACCAGAAGAGCTATGCAGATCGTCGGAGAAGAGACTTCTGTTTCATGTAATCCGATCTTCTCTTAATCAATTTGCAAAAAGATACTTATTAAGATTCAACTTAATCTCTCATACTAATGAAGATTCTGTAAATACAGGTGGGAGATTGGGGTTTCCTCCGAGTATCTCCCATGAAGGGAATACAGAGATTCGGTGTTCGTGGCAAGTTGGCGCCACGATACGTTGGACCGTTCGAGGTTCTGGCTCGTGTAGGGAAGGTGGCCTATCGAGTAGCCCTTCCACCACACCAATAAGCCATTCATAACGTTTTTCATATATTCAACCTGAAGAAGTATGTGCATGACACTCGACATGTCATCAACTATGAGAATCTTGACGTGGAGCCAGACTTGACATATGAGGAGAGGCCAGTGCAAATACTAGACAGCGTTGTGAAGAAGCTTCGCAGCAAGGAGATTCCGAAGGACAAGGTGTTGTAACACCGACACGGCATCGAAGAGGCGACGTGGGACACCGAAGTCAATATACAGGCACAATACATGCAACTCCTCTCAGGTAATCATTAAAAAAGCACTTTTAGATATTTACATCATAAAAGAATATGACTTGTTTTCCCTTCGAAGTTTTTATGGGTTCGAAATCCATTGAGGTTTTTATGGCCATAAGAAAATCGAAGACATGTAATGACCTTGACCCGAGTCTCGAGGACGAGACTCCCTTTGAGAATTTTATATTTGTACATACGGATCCAAATAAACTCGATCCCGACCCGATTAGGGTCCGTATAATTTAATAAAGTTGTTAGTAAATAGTAAATAACATAAAAGATCAATTGATCGTGAATCAAAAGTCGTTCGGACGAAATTGATCAAAAATCGATCGCATCGTACTGAGTGTCACGGAAAAGTCGTATCACGAACTCGGAAAACGCGAAACAAACCGAGACACCCTAAAAATCTTATTCGACGAAATAAAACCAATGGAATTGACCGTTCGTCAATCGAAGATCGTTTGATATTTTAAAATCACAAAATTCAAACCCAAATCGAGATCGTATCTCGAAAATTTCGGCGATTCAAATCCGATCCAAAGTATATCAATATTATACTCATATTGATCATCATTTAGAGATGATCAAATAGAGATATTGTGCATCGAAACCCGAGACTCAAAGTGTGCATACAGACAATTTTAACATCTTAAACAAATGAAAGAAAATTGGTTTTAAAAAATTAAAAAATTATTAATACAATAGCGCTTCAGGTCGGCCACTTGTATTAAAAAAACAAGAAGAATTATGACATCAGTGTGCTAATGTCATGAATGACGTAAATGAGAGAGACATATGAAGCTTCCTAACTATTTCCTCCCCATTTCCCTCTCCTCTTCTTTCATATTTAGCACAATTCCAACGAAATTCCCCTTTCCCTTTCATCTCTTTCTATTCCTCCCCAATTTCAACGAAAGTGGAGTTCTCTTCTCCCTCTATATTGCTGCTCAACCAACACCAAATCTGTTGCTCGAAGCCCCAGTGGTTCTAGATTTAGGCCCCTGGAGCTGCTCCCAATCTGCTGGAACCTCCATTGAAATTCCCCTGTTGCATGCTGCAAAATGGAGTCCAAGTTATGTCTCAAAATTTGGAATTAGGTACAATCTCTCCCTATCATTTGCTGCTAAGTATGTATAATTCAAACCCCCATCTTATTGACCTCCATGCATGTTGTTTACATATACATTCTGATTCCTTCATTGATCAGATCTCTATTCAGAATTGAGGATTTCTGTAAACTGTTCGTTACTTGAATGTATTGGAATATCTTTTAAACTATTTTGATCGACCACAACCTCTAATAAGAGTCTAGGTTTATCACAGAGTCGGTTTTATTGGATCTAGTTATTGTTAGTATAATGGATTTACTTTATACTTCCTGAAAGAAATCATGGGTTCTGAAGTTTGATTCTCATATAAATACCTCGTATTATAATCTTTGCTCTCTCGGGGTAAGCTTATGATGAATTTTATTTGATCAGGAACAACGCGAAATTAATTAAATGGAATCCATGGTATGTTGCAGTTGACAGCAGATTCATACTATTGGGTCCTTAGAGGGATTTGATCTGCATTAGAAGATTTTTTTTGATATGATGAAATTGGATATCTCCATAAAATAGCAGATTAATATGCAATGTATACCCACTAACGTATGCTCTAATCATTTTATTGGAGTAATATCATATCTTGGTCTTTATCAGTTGACAGTATGTTTTCACGTTTTCACATAAGTCTGGAAATCATTTGAGACAAAAGATTCACCAGTAATATATATAGATGTATATTCAGTCCTCATGAGCACAGCAGTTCAATATATATATATATATATATATATATAATAATTGATAATTTATTGAAATAATATTTTTTCAAAGAAATTGAACTTTTATTTGATTGAAAATAATTAAAATTTTATTTGTTTTGAATTTAAGTTCCAAATATTGTCATCATGACTTGGAGAAATTGAATTAAGAGTTGGGAGTTGTGCATCTTTCTTTGAACTTCGAATCAGGTCCAAGTAATAACTCCTACTCTCATGTTTTTATTAAAGAAGTTGAAATACAAATATTAGTATATTATTACCCTTTGCGTAGAGAGTCAACAAATGATTTCTCAGGGTCATTATGACTACAAATCTTTAAACATGAGATCTTCACATATACTCTATTATTTACAAATATATCATTGGGGTTAGGTAGCGATAAATTACCTGAACTTGTAAAGCTGACCACGAGATCATTGACCAAGAGAATTAGATCTGTAAAGCTGATCACAGAAAGAATGAAGAAAGGAATATTCAAGCAAGTGAAAGTGTTGATGAATTATAAATAATTAATAGTGCCGGTCATGGTGACCCTTACACATGACCGTGCGAGGGCACAGTGACCCTCAACTGGGCGGGAAATAGGAAGCCCGGTTAGGGCAGCGGCGGCCAGATGCATGGGTCTAGGATCCCAATCCTTGTTACGGTTTCTACGCGAGCTCACAGTGTTTTCACGCATCGTTGGGATCCCGACTTTTGACCTTTTCCGTTGAACCTTTGTTTTAGGAAACCCTTGCGGGGATCCTCGGTTTTAGTTTTTCGTACAAGCTCGCCTACCCGTACCGATTTTCCGAAGAGTCTCTCTCACCCGTCTTAGTGGCGTAGTTTTGGAGTAAACGTATCCATAGAAGGTCATGTCTGCGATATATCGGCGATATATCGTCGATATATCGATTTCGACAAGGTAGAGGTTTCGATATTACCCTATATATCTTTTTACAGAGATATCGACTCATATCGGTCATAAAAATGATTGGAGTCAGTACAAAAAATCCCGGATATCGATCGATATCGTCGATACTCCGCCGATATCTCTATATATCCATGCTATTATTCATGCAAAATTGATTCAACTATTCATCTAGCTACACCGAGTATTAAAACACATATCTAGCTATACCTAGTATTAAAACACACAATGATTTATATATATTTTGTTTCGGATCGGGGGCGCTACCCCCGCAAGGGGGGGCCAACCTGCCCCCCCCCCCCCCCCCGCCCCCCAGGCTCGCTAACCGGGCAGCGAGACCCTTATACTGGTAGAGTATGGCAATGTTGTAAAAGTCACCCGACTAGCTCGACTAGTAGGTCCGACTAGTTTAGTCAGTGGGGTGGCCGACCGAGTACCGACTAATTCCGATTAGGTCCACTAGTTAACCAATTTTTACTTGGAGATACCATGTTTTTTGCTTTTTTAAAAGCAAACTTATTCTAATATGCTTAATGTTTTATTTAAATTCAATTACTTCTTTTGATTCATTATGATAGTAAAAATACATACATCTATATATATATGTGTGTAAATATATAATAATATATGTATAAAAATGATTTATATATTTAAAAAATCAAAATCGATTAATGCCCGACTAAATGCGATTAATCGCCCGACTACTGACTAATCCTTAGTCAGTGACCCAACCGACCGAGTACTGACTATCGACTTTTGTAACCTTGGGGTATGATGCGACAGGATGGTGCATACAATGGTTCTTCAACTTGGTGTATGTTTACAAGTTATTTCCTGTTGTAAGAACTTGAATGAAATGCATTTCCAATATCTATAAGTCAATTCTTCAAAACAAAATATCTATAAGTCAAGAATCAAAACATTAATATCGATATGTTCAAAATGATCGATATATGCGATATAAGCTTCATAGATTGATCAAAATGTGTGATCTAAGAGCATATTTGTAAGTTATTTAGTGATCTAAGAACTTGGATGAACTCCATTTTCAATATATATAGGTCAACAACTAACAGTAACAGCGCTATGTTCGATATGACCGATATGTGCAATATAAGGATCATAGTCTTCACAAATGAACTATGTGTCATCTAAGTGTATATTTGTAAGTTATTTAATGTTATAAGAACTTGAATGGAATCCATTTCTAATATCTAGAGGTCAGGAATAAACATTAGCAGTGATATGTTCGATATGATGACCGATATGTGCGATATATGGGCTATAAATGACTGATATGTGTGGCATAAGTGTGTATTTGTAGGTTATTTGTTGTTTTAATATCTTCGATGATCTTAATTTCTGAAAAAATTGACAAAAAATAGCTTTTTTGAGTCATTTCGGACATTTCCACCGATATCGTCGATATATCGGCGATATATCTCGATATATCCAATTCTGGGTGGACCGAAACGATGTCCATATCGATACAGCCTTCCTTGGGCATATCCCTTTATTGGACCGCACTTGCAATTAGAGGGCGAGATGGAAAAGTCTCTTAGGAGACTTCCTCACCGCTTGAGTTTTGGTTACTTTTCCGCCAATAGGCTTGGCGATGCTACATCTGAATCCTCTATGCATATATCTGAATCATCTAATGTTACATCTGAAACAGTTACAGTTGAGCTTGAATGGGTTATAAGAGAATTTGACTAGAGTTAAGATCAATTATAGGTTATATTGGCTAAAGTTGACTATAATTAAGTTGGATGCAGAATCACTAATTACCATCAACTATCAATCATCAATCATCGACAATCGATCAGATCTTAGAGTTACTATTCCTTGGGTTAGGATAACTCAGTGAACGTGTTGGGAACTTAGCTAGGATGCATTACACTCCACCGCATGCCTACGGAGGCACTCCAACCCTAAGGTACTCTTCACGCCTTAGAGTCATAGTGTGAGGTCACACAAAGACCAACACCACGGACTATCCACTAGACTTGAAAAGTTATGTAGAATCAAGAATCAGTTCAAAACCTCATCATTCCCATCATCAAGAAGTCAAGAATTGGATCGGCAGATTATCATTCCATTACCAAGATCCATACACATGATCTCTAAATAAAGAAATAACATACCCCCATGGACTATTACATAATATATATAAGGTTATATAGATGGATGGGATGATGGGAAATCTTGGGGCATTCAAACAAAACAGCTTGAAAACAATTTTTTTATGCAGGTAGTTTTGTTAAATTTAAATATTATTGCCTCTCTACTTGCTTCTTTTGGAGACATTAAATTCTGTTATTTATGATATATGCTGGATTGTACCGACATTTGTTGAAGTTTTTTGTTCCTTTCATACTTGGTCGACAAGAAGCCTATGACTCAGTAGTAGTTTGATGATACCGAGCATACGCACATATACCAGATGGTACAGTTGCAGTTTTTGTTCAATTTTTGAGGTATACGCTTTCTTTTATCTTCTGTATATTTGGGATACATATACATTGTCAGCTTGGTTTGTTACATGTTGTATGTATATGAAAATTAATGAACTGAAAATTTGGTGCATATCATGCTTTTATTCGTGGTTGTTACATTATTATATTGATGTGAATGTCAAATGCAAAAGCGAAAAATTTTCCCTCAAATTTCATTGTCTAAAGCGATCACTAATGAATGTTATACCGCAAATGCCGCATAAACAAGTACTCGAATTCGAGGGGGTTCACATAGCCTGTGCTTTTACCAGTTGTAGCAGCCTAGCAGGGCAGATATGATAGGGTAGATCATGGACTTTAGTACTTCCCACCATCTATGTGGACACAGAGCGCAGTTCGGTTCATACATATCTATACCTCATGATAGATCGATCATCATTGCGAACAAGGTTGATTTACCTATTACAAGACAATGAGATGTCCATTTGTCTCATCCATGTGCCAACAGAATGTGCAATATGCACCTGATTTTTAGATGAATTTACTTTGTATTAGTTAGATCACTAAGGATATGCATTACCGTGCCAGTTTTGACCCCTCTTCTCTCGTGTTTTAGGACATACTCACGGGCAAGGTGATTGGATGTGGTCGTAGGGGGCTTTACCGAGGTTTGAAAAAAAGAAAAGCGAAACGAAGCACTTATCCTGGAATCGAGGCGAGGTGCAGCCTTGATGCGGTCGAGGCATAAGCCTCAGTTTTTCCCACCCCAAATATGTAATTTAATAACGAATGTTGTAATAATATTAGTAAAACAATATTATCTAATAAGTTTCTAATGTCATAAAGCAATTAAAGTATTTTCAAGTAACTTTTCAATATGAAGAGTAATAAACATCGCTGCTAGACTGCTTGTGTTAATGTAAAAGTCTAAAAATTCAAGACAAAAGATTACAATGACTACAAAACATAATATAAGTTTGAATATTCTACTTCTAATCCATGTCCAATAGTTCAAAGAATCCAAAGAAATACTAAAAGAGGTAGCTTCCTCATATCTTAATCAAGGTTCTAAACCTTACGGCTGCTCATTGACATTACCTCCAACTGCAACATCTTCATCAAGATCGGCATCCGAAGAACTACTACTTATTGGATCATCCAATGAGTCATTCATATACTTCAAGTTTGCTTCATCTTCCCCTTCATCGCTAACTTCGTCGGCACTGTCATGAAACTCCTCATCGACATCCACCACTGCTTTACCTAAATTAGATAATACCAGTGTTACTTAACTTACTTTTGTTGTGTTTAAAATAACCAAATATGTCCAAAAAATAAGAAGTCATTACCTTTGTCCTTCCTCCTCTTCCGTCGTGAATTGTCTTGCTCATCCTCGACTTCTAAAACATCAACTTCGATGGGAGTGTTTGCATCAAGTTCTTGATACGCTTCAAAGTCACAACTTTAGAGCTTCGACACTCATCCATCATTAGAATCCAGGTCATCCAAGCATAAAAGATCCTCAATGGTCTTTCTCCTTCTCTCTATGCTTCAACTTTACGTTAAACATATCGTAGACCAAATCATTCAATTTGGCTTGTGTGAGTCATTTCCTTCTCTTTGTATGGACCTAGTTCCAAATTTCCAATATTATTAAATATGTTAATCATAAATCTTAATAGAATGTAGTTGTCAATATGATAGAAAGATTACATGACTAAAAGAACTCTAGTTGCGCTCACACACTGCAAGTCAAACTCAAAATTCGGATGGCAAATTTTTGCTACTTGGGACATTAATCCTCAAATTGAGATCACTATTTAACTGAAAGTGTTATATTTTACAATCAAGGTTAAAAATAGATAACAATCAATTGAAAAAAATAAGATAATAAACAAAAATAAATACTAACCAAGACTCCTCTTCTTGTATATACTTATAGTGCTTTCTCATCTAAAGAAGCCTTTTGTGATCTTAAAAGCATCAAGTTGTAGATCAATTTTCTCTCTTATTTTTTTATCGTCTTTTAGCATCCCTATGCAATCAAACAAGCCTTTTATTATCTTAAAATGTTTGGAGAATGATAACTCGTATTGACATTGGGGATTGAGAAAGTATGCTACTTCATGCAAATTAGTATGGAGATGATGATCCCTAGTTACCCACAATATCCAACAATATTTGGTACTCTGTCTCATCGTTGCCTGATGTTTTTGTTATTTCTTCCTTAGCCTCATGGGAGAAACCCATTGGTGGATATTTTTCAAAATCCATCATCAGCAAAACCATAACCAACGGTTCGTCGTTCGTATCATGTAGGCAACGTCAGGTCAAAAGGTTTTGCTTCTCAAAATTGTTTGACATACATTTTTCCCTTGAGGCCTAGAAGCATAGGAACTCTTCTTCCATTTGTTGGAAGCAAAAAAGACTCTCGAGGATCCTTCATGCTTAGCAACTTCTGTAACGTGAGAAAAGTCATAGCAAAACGTGTGACTATTGGTTGCATCAAATATCCTCCTAGAAACTTCCTTACCATGGCCGAAACCCAACCATGGGAGTAAATGTAATTAATGATCCTTTTCGTTTTCTTGAACATGGATGCAGGTAGAGACAACTTCAAGATGTCTTCCAACATCAACTATATGCATTGGGATGCACATGGAGTCCAGTAAATGTGCTTCCTTTTCTCCATCAACATATGTCCACCTGTCGTATAATTCGAGGCATTGTTTGTAATAACCTGTATAACATTGTCTTCATCAACCTCCACAATCTTATCCAACATGTTAAAAAGCAAGGTTGCATTCTTCACTTTGTCGGATACATCCACAGACTTCAAGAACCAAATGTTTTTCAAATTGTTTTATTGAAAGAAAACCTTGCAGATTGTTCACCAAGAATTTGATTAAGGAACGACCCTTAAAGTTTGTCCAACGATCTGACATTATGATGCAGTCAGTTTCTGCCCAAGAAACCCATACCTCACTCATTATATCTCTAATGTTTTCACTTCTTTTAAAATCCAAGTTCTTAGCTCATAAGCTGATGGAGGCTTCAATCCCCTCCCAAAGGAGCCGAAATCATGAAGCATGGTCGAAAAGGAAAGGCTACTTGCACAGTTGAACGCCAACTCATTCTCAAAGAAGAACTTGTCGATGGTACGGCATACACCATTTCTCTACTCTTTCTTCCATGTCTTATTCAATGTAGTTTGATGACCACTCGTCCCAATCGTAGGAGGACTCCCAATGGCGATGCGTCAACAATAAAGAAATACATAGGACCTCTTACCCTCTCCATGATTCTAGATCTAGATGGAGTAATTGATTGATTTTCCTTACCATCACGTGAACTTTGCATCTCAAAGCAACTTACTCTACAAAGTTCTTCCATCTCCATAATTTCTCTTCTATTTTCTATTCGTTGGACAATAATATAGCCTTCGTTCATTCAGCACTTCAATAAGAACTTGTGGACAACCTTTCACATTTTTCGATCTTCGCGAGATCATGCTTGAGTCTAGCGACTCCACTACTAATCTTCTTACCACGAAAATTGCATCGGGCATACACATATCCTTTAGCTTTTTAAACCTTGTCCATCTTAATTTGAACAAAATATTTCATGTGGGATCATTCAGACCTCCTATGGAAGTCTTTAGGCCTTTGCTTGACTTGACATCACTATAATTTCAAGTAACAAAAATAAACCATCATATCTATAAACAACGATCATACTTCAACCAATCTCAACCTCCATATTCAAATAAATTTCACAAAAGATTTTATATAATAAAATATATGAAATGTTAGTTGCACAGGAAATGATGATAAACTGTTATATAATAAAATTTGTAAAACCTAACAAATTATTGAATCATCTGAATCTATAGCCGCAAGATACCTAAGAAATAACTGAAGCATACCTAACACAAATTTAAAAAAAACAAATAAATAAGGTACTTACCGGAAACAGTAGGGCGAAGCTGAAAGATAAGGGCTTCTGGAATCTAGAACTTGGTATGCTACAAGGACATGTAAATCCAGTAGTTGCGCGATGCCGGAGAAGAGGAGGAAACAGTTGGGCGATGATGAGGCTTGTGAATCTAACAGGTGGGCGACGACAAGGCTTGAGAGGAAGCAGATGTGATGGGTTTGGGTTTCTACGCAGCAAACAGGAGGGAAGTCAAGACTCACTGCAGGAGGGAATGAGGTTATAAGTGGGTTGTGTGCATCCTCCACCTCGCCTTATGCCTCGCCTCGGCCATCAAGGCGATCATTGAAGGATGATGCAAATATCTCAAGTAATATTGAGGAGCACATCATGAGGAGTTAGTTTCTAGTCATAGCATATTTTTGAGTTGGTTTCTTTTTTTAGTTGTTTGAATCTTTCATGATGTATGTGTATGAGTCAGTGGGTTCTATTTTAGTGCATAATGCATGAGAGAGTGAGATACGAGGGTTGCTTGTGAGGGCTTGTTGGGATCTTTGAATACTCCTTAATTTATTCATGTTGTGTGTGTTGTGTGTTATTTCCATTCAAGAAACAATGAGTCATTTCTTTTTGTGACATCTTTGTATAATTTTTTTTTCTCTCTTCAACATTTGAGTGTCATTCACCATATTATTCACCCTCTACATATTGAATTTATTGTCTACAATCTCCATTTTCCAACAATATTTTTTCTCTCTTCAACATTTGAGTGTCATTCACCATATTATTCACCCTCTACATATTGAATTTATTGTCTACAATCTCCATTTTCCAACAATATTTTGGTATCAGAGCAAGGTTCGATCATATTGGGCGAGCCGATTTTTGAAGATTGTTGTCGAAGTCATATATACAAGTATTGTGAGGTAATCACTTTTGTGATTCATAATGTCGAATGGGAATGGTATTATGAATTAAAATACCATTAATTTATCACATGCATTGGTGTTGAATTCAATGGAGCGAATTATGAATTTTGATGTATCAAAATGAAGATATTATTTGTTTCACATGATCTTTGGGATCTAGTTGAGAATGGATATGCATATGAATCAAAGACAAAAGCAACAAAAAATGTAGTAGATGAATTGAAGGAGCTGAAAAAGAAAGATGCGAAGGTCTTACTTATTCTGCAGCAAGCTGTGACAAATATTATATTCTCACGAATTACAAGAGCTGCTACATCAAATGATGCGTGGAACATACTGAAAAAGGCCTTCCATGGTGATAGTAAGTAAGGTAAATGTCGTTGAATTTCAAACTCTCCGTAGAGAATTTGAAACCTTACTAATGAAAGAAAGCGAGTCGATGCAACATTTTTTCTCTAGAATTTATACTACAATGAATCAAATGAAAACTTTTGGGGAAATCGTGGCAGATAATAAAGTAAAAGAAAAAAGTTTATGGAGCTTACCGTCTAAATTTGATCATGTAGTCACCGCGATAATGGAATCCAAGGATATGGATGACTATTCTGTAAATGATTTGATGGGATCTCTTTTATCACATGAACCAATAATAATAGAGAAAATAAAAAAATGTTGAGCATGCATTCCAGGTGAAGGCAGAGATTTTTGGCAAACAAAAAGTTGATGATGTTAGCATAGATTTGAGGAATGCAGGTAGAGGAAGAGGTGGATATCGTGGTCGGGGCCATGATTGTGAGAGATTTGGTTTCTCCCAACAAAAATCATATGATCAAAAACAGAGCCACAAAGGGAAGCAGTGTTATTTTTGCAAAAAAAATGGTCATACCGAAGCATATTGTTGGGGAAAAGCAAAATGCCAAGCGAATTTCTTTGAAGAAAAGATAGAGGAAGGTAATCTTTTTCTTGCATGCGTAACTCCCACGGGAAATATTGCTAATGTATGGTATTTAGATAGTAGATGTAGCAATCATATGACAGGAAAGAGGCATTTATTCAGCAGTTTGGATGAATCTGTAAGGCTTCAGGTCTGACTCGGTGATGACAAGTGCGTACAAATTGAAGCATGGGAACAATTGCAATTAAATCTAAATCAGGTACGAAAGATCAATCACTATGTTAATTAATATTCCTGGTTTAGCACATAATCTGCTCAGTGTTGATCAACTAATGAAGAAAGGACATTAAATTATATTTAAAGATAGAAAATATGAAATCCGATGTGGAAACTCTAATAGAATATATATGGAAATTTGTGTTGTTGGTAATAATATGTTCCTACTTGATCTTTCAAACCTTGATGATTGTGTATTAATTGCTAATGTAAAAGATGAATCATGGTTATTGTTGGAAGAAATGAGCAACTTGTTATTCAAGGGAACCCTAGGCTCTCTTATATAGGGAGAGACCTCACGGGTAAAATACATAGTAGTCCAGAGAACAATAAGAAACTACTAAAAGGTACATAACAAATAATAATACTCTCTACACTCCCCCTCAAGGTGGAGCATAGATGTCGATCATGCTCAGCTTGGAAGAACATCTCTGGAAGGGTCCTCTGAGCAACGGCTTGGTGAGTATGTCAGCAGTCTAACCCCTGAGCTCACATGAGATGTAGATATCAAGCCTCTCTGGATCAAGTTTCTAGTGTAGTGGCAGTCAACTTCAATATGCTTTGTTCTCTCATGGAATGCTGGATTGTTGGCAATAAACAATGCTGCCTGATTGTCACACTGAAGCTGCATAGGTAAAGGTACGGCTACATGTAGATCCTCTAGCACAGATCGAACCCACATCATCTCCGTGCTTGCTTGCGCCATGGCCCTATATTCAGATTCTGCACTAGACCTTGCCACAATGGTTTGCTTCTTGCTTTTCCAAGAGACCAAAGAGCTCCCAACAAAAACGGCAAGTCCTGAGGTTGACTTTCTATCCTTAGGGCATCCTGCATAATCGGCATCTGCACATGTTGAAATAGATAGATATGTACCCTTTCGGAATAGCAACTCTGAGCCTGGAGAAGACTTTAGATACCTCAGTATCATGTATATGGCATCCATATGAACTTGTCTTGGCTGCTCCATAAATTGACTCACCCGGCTTACTGCAAAGGCAATATCAGGTCGAGTTATGGTAATATAAAGGAGCTTACCCACCATTTCTCTATGTCTCCTCTTGTCTACCTCAGCAGTGTCATCATCACATAGCTTCATGCTTGGATCCATGGGTATACTCGATGGTCTGCATCCAGCCATGCATGTTTCAGTCAAGAAATTTGTAATGTACTTCCTTTGGGTCATCACTAGACCCTGTGCATTCCTGGCAAATTCCAACCCCACAAAGTACCTTAGGGTTCCAAGGCCCTTCATGACGAACTGACGGTCTAGGAACGCTTTTGCCCTCTCTATTCCCTGAACATCATCTCCTGTAACCATAATATCATCAACATAGATCATGATGACAACCGTACCTGTAGAAGACTTCTGAATAAATAATGAGTGGTCTGCATTCGATCTCTTGAACCCCTGTCGTTCAATCAGATGGGAAAGTTTCTGGAACCACGCCCTTAGGCTCTATTTAAGGCCATAAATTGCCTTGTGAAGTCTACACACCATATGCTTCTCCCCCTCAGCAGTAAACCCTAGTGGTAGCTGCATGTAGACTTCTTATTGCAGATCTCCATACAAGAATGCATTCTTGACATCAAGTTGAAATATAGTCCAGTCAAGTACCACTGCAACTGATAGGAGTATGCAAAGGGTAGAATGACGAGCCACCAGAGAAAATGTATCTATATAGTCCACACCATAGGTTTGTGTGAAACCTCGAGCGACCAACCGAGCCTTGTATCGATCTAGACTGCCATCTGCGTGGTATTTAACTGTGACTACCCATTTACAGCTAACAATGGATGCATCAGGAGGAGCAGTAACCAAGCTCCATGTGCCACGAGACTGTAAGGCACGCATCTCGTCTTCCATAGCCATTCGTCAGAGATCAATCTTCATAGCTTCCTGATAGGTCTGTGGTATGTCCACGGACGACAAAGCTGCAGCAAATCTCTGAAAGTCGCCTGTGAGGCGATGAAAAGACACCTGAGAAGCAATGGGATAAGATGCACACGTCCTCTTTTGCTTCCGGATAGCAATAGGAATATCTAGGTCATCGTCCACTGTACTGGATGGTGTAGTCTCCTCCTGCAGTGAAGAATCCTGCACATGTACCATATATGACCCGTCAGTAGTAATGTCATCAAAACATACCTGAGGCGTGCTGGATGTCTGACGTGTAGCCTGAGCAGGACCTGACCGACGTGTATAGAATTTTGGTAAAGGTGGAATAGGAGGTTGTGGAGGTGGTGGTGGCGGAGGTGGTGGTGTTGAAGATGGCGTAGTAACTGGTGCAGGAGTAAACTCAGGTGAACCCCAACTAGGAGGAGGAGGGACATAGACATCATCATTAGTAGTGGATGGTACCAACCTGTCACCTGCAGGTGAAAAATACATAACAGACTCAAAGAACGTGACATCAGCACTGACAAAGTATTTCTTGTTTATGGGGCCATAACAGCGATAGCCTTCTGAGTCCGAGAGTAACCGACAAAGACACACTTGACAGCTCTAGGAGAGAGTTTGTCAAGTCCTGGAGTGAGAAGATGAACAAAGGCAACGGTACCGAAGACACGAAGAGTGAGTGAGAATAATTCCTTATCAGGAAAAAGGATAGACATAGGAATTTTCTCACCTAGGACAGATGACGACATACGATTGACCAGGTAACAAGCTGTAAGAACAGCATCCCCCCAGAAAGAGATAAGGAGCACAACTCTGAATAAGAAGAGTTCGAGTAATGTCAAGAAGGTGACGGTGCTTTCTTTCTGCCACGCCATTCTGCTGAGATGTGTAAGCACAAGTAATTTGGTGAATAATGCCCTTTGACGAGAGAAACTGAGAGAGAGAGCATGTGCAGCATTCCAGAGCATTATCTGTACGAACATATTTGACAGTAGAGGAAAAGACATTCTGCACTTCATTAATCAAATTTTTAATCACATCTCCTGCTTCATATTTATTCTTTAAAAGGAAGACCCAAGATACACGAGAGAAATCATCCACTACCACTAGATAGAACATGTGTCCCTAATGATCGGGAACACGACTCGGACCCCAAATATCAATATGAAACAACTCGAACGGGAAGCAACTGCTCCGACTCTGACGACTACGAAAGCTAGACCTATGATGCTTTCCCAACTGACACGCTTCACAGCGAAAGGAAGAACTGGGAGAGATCTGAGGTAGAAGGTGTCGCATTTTCTGGAGCGGGAGATGACCAAAGCGAAGATGCCAGATGTACGGAGATACTGGTCCGGCGGAATAAGAAGAGATGCCAGCATAAGAATTTCGGACCAGCCGATACAGACCATTCTGCTCAGAGCCACAGCCAATCACCCTGCTCGTTAGTATGTCCTGAAAAATAAGAGAAGAGGGGTCAAATATAGCACGACAGTGCAAATCCTTCGTAATCTGACTAATAGACAACAGATTCATGGAGAACTCGGGAGCATGCATAACATTCTGTAGATGCATGGAAGAAGATAGAACGACCCCCCCTGTCCAATAAGGGGGGAATGGGTACCATCTGCGATCTGTATTAAACGACCATGGGGAATATCCCTGTATGACTCAAGTCTCTCTCGATCTCGGCAGATGTGATGTGTGGCACCAAAATCTATAATCCAATCAGATATATCATGACAAGTCGTAAATGCAGTAGCACTACCTAAGGTACTAGCGACAGCAGAGGAACTGGCAGAGGCAGAGGCAGCAATATCAGAAGGTCCATCAGAGGAATCAACGGAAGATTGTGCATAATATCACGTAGACGTGCCACAAGCTCCTCAAAACGGTTGTCTGCATTGGATGTTGATTGGGGCAGAACATGCTCAGCTACACGCGCCGATGCTGGGAACCCATGCTTAGAGTAGCATGTATCCTCCGAGTGGCCTGTGCGGCGACAGTACGAACAAGGGTGACGAAAGCGACCACCCCTACCGCCTCCACGTCCGCGACCAGAAGACTGACCACCTCTCCCACGCGATATTGCCATCGCCGATGGGGGTGGAGTAGATGAGCTGGAAGACACTGATATGCGACTGAGCCTCCGGTAAACATCCTCCATTGGAGGAATAACTGCATCGGTCAAAATCTGAGAGCGGGCAGCCTCGTACTCAGGGTCTAGGGCTGCAAGTAGAACACCCACCATGGTGGCATTCCGAAACGTCTTCTGCTGCTCATGGGTTGCTGTAAGTGGAATGGTACTGTATAGTTTCTCAAACATCCCTCTCAGGGACGTGTACAAGGAGTGAAGTGGTCTGTCGTTCTGCTTCATCGTGAATATATCATGTTGAAGCTGTAACATCTTGGTCTCATTCCGCACTTGTGAATATGTTGCAGCCAGAATATCCCACATTGCCTTGGCAGTGAGCTGATGGATGACATCATTGGCAATCTCCATCGACAGTGTGCCTGGCAGCCAAACCTTGGCATACGAATCATCAGCCTCCCACGAGGCATATATCCATGTCTTCTCTGTGGGCTCATCCTCGGTAAGAATGTGCTTCTTACCGTTCGACTTCATGAGACTCATGAACTGCATCGCCCAGAGCTCATAGTTCGACCCGTCCATTTTGACTATTGGCGCGGGAACTTTGAACGCGCCTATGGAGGGCATATCAACCTTGGATTCTGACATATCGCCGCTGGAGAAGAACTAGGGTTGGTAGACAGAATGACAGATGTCTACACAAACTGCATAGGATTCGAGTGCATATGTAGACATTACGCACTCAAATCCATAGATCCGGAGAAAGAGTCCTGGAGGTGAGGGCGGCGGCCCCCCGGGCTCGCGGCGGCGACTGGGGCCTGGCGAGGGGCTGGGGGCCGGCGAGGGGCTGGGGAGCACCGGGACCGGGATCCCGAACTGGGCTGGCGGCGGGACCGGCGAACAGGGGCCGACGAGGAGGGATGCGGGGAGGCGCCCGAGAGGAGAGCGGCGAGAAGGAGCCCGCGGGGAGGACGGCGGAGAGAAGCCCGAGAGGGCGGCGGCGGAGGAGGAGGAAAAAGGGGGACGGCGGGTGGAGAGCCCTAGGGTTGATGCTCTGATACCATGTTGGAAGAAATGAGCAACTTGTTATTCAAGGGAACCCTAGGCTCTCTTATATAGGGAGAGACCTCACGGGTAAAATACATAGTAGTCCAGAGAACAATAAGAAACTACTAAAAGGTACATAACAAATAATAATAATACTCTCTACAGTTATGGCACCTACAGTATGGGCATCTACATTTTAATGGTTTGAGATTATTAAGCCAAAAGTAAATGGTACATGGTTTACCTTCTATTACATGCAATGCTGATTTATGTGAAGGTTGTATTTATGGAAAACAACATCGATTATCTTTTTCGGTTGGAAGAGCATGGAGAGCCAAAATGCCCCTTGAATTGGAACATGCCGATATTTGTGGACCCATGAAGACTTTATCGTTGAATAAAAGCAAGTACTTTTCATTATTTACTGATGATTTCTCACGCATGAGTTGGGTATTTTTCCTTGTACAAAATCAGAAGCGTTTAAAAGATGTCAACATTTTAAAACGTTTGCAGAAAAAGAATGTAGCCACTAAATAAAAATATTGCGTACAAACAGAGGTGGAGAATTTTTATCCAATGCATTCGATACCTTTTACAAACAAAATGGAATCCATAAGCAGATGACTGTATGGAAGACACCAGAGCAGAATGGAGTTGCCGAGAGGAAAAATCGCACAGTTGTGGAGATGGTTAGAAGTATATTGAATGAGAGAAGGCTTCCTAATGGTTTTTGGGCAGAGGCAGTGGCAACGGCAGTACATATCCTAAATATATCACCAACAAAGGCAGTGTGAAATATGATCACATATGAAACATGGACAAATCGAAAACCCAATGTAAGTAATTTATGTATTTTTGGCCGTGTTGCCTATGCATTGATTGATTCTAGATCGTTCGAAGATGGATACCAAAAGTGAAAAATGCATTTTTGTGGGCCACGGTGACGAAACAAAAGTTATCGTTTGTATAACCCAATTAGTAAAAAGTTAATTATTCGTTGAGATGTTATTTTTGATGAAGCTAACTTTTGGGTGTGGGAGAAGGAATAAAATCAGCAAATGCTTTTTTTGTACAAGAAAACATAAACAATGGAGGTGTTCCAATGCAAAAATCACCAAGTTTAAACACTCCATTGTTGGTAAAAACTGTGGGTGCATCATCTTCAAAAGTTAATAGTCCAAGCAGCAATATTGACTCCACACATGATGATGATTCTCCACCAAAGAAGGTGAGATCACTACAAGATATTTATGAATCATGCACTTTTGCACTTATGGTTGTAGAGCCTACTTGTTATGAGGAGGCTTGTGGAAAAATAGAATGGAAAAAATCCATGCAAGAAGAATCGGCTGCTATTGAAAGAAATGATGCATGTGATCCTGTAGATCTAGCTGAAGGAAAAGAATCCATTGGTGTAAAATGGGTGTATAAAGTGAAGTATAATGCAGATGGGGGTATTCAAAATATAAAGCCAGGCTAGTTGTGAAGGGATATGCACAAAAACATTGGGTAGATTATTCTGAAACATTTGCTCTTGTTGCTCAATTTGAAACTGTTAGAATAATATTAACACTAGCAACTCATATGAGGTGGAAAGCTTTCCAATTTGATGTTAAATCAACTTTTTTGAATGGCGCCTTAAATGAAGATGTGTATGTTGAGCAACCATTAGGATTCATCATTGATGGGAAAGAAGATAGTCTATAAACTCAAGAAGGCTCTTTATGGGCTTAAACAGATATCACGGGCATGGTATGGCAGGATAGACACTTATCTTCATCAAAAGAATTTTCGAAGGAGTGAGAATGAGCCTACACTATATGTGAAGGTAAAAGATGAACATATCATTTGTGTTTATGTGGACGAAATAATATACACAGGATCTTCCAAGGCTCAAATACAGAAATTCAAGCATGATACGATGCATGAGTTTGATATGTGAGATTCGAGAATATTGTATTATTCCTTGGTCTTCATGTTATATAAACTGATGATGTGATATGTGAGATTTGGGAATATTGTATTATTTCCTTGGTCTTCATGTTATACAAACTGATGATGGTATTTTTATATCACAAGAGAAATATGCATTAGATATACTTGCAAAATTTTAACATGCAATCTTACAAGTTATTTTCTACTCTAATGAATGCTAGTGAAAAGCTCACCTTGGATGATGGGACAACTAAAGCAGATGAAAAGTATGATCGGTGGCTTAATGTATTTAACCAATACTCGTCCAGATATCTTGTTCTCAATCAGCTTAGTGTCAAGATTCATGCAAAATCTATCAATCCATCATCTTGGTACAGCAAGGCGTATTCTTCGCTACATTCGGGAAACAAGCAATTATGGTATTTGGTATAAACCAGTCTCTTACTTTAATATGGTTGGTTTTACCGGCAGTGATTGGGTTGTTCTATACTCAATAGAAAGAGTACAAGTGGCTATATATTTAATTGCGGCTCAGGTGCAATATCATGGAGCTCAAAGAAACAGGCTACAACGGCTCCATCATCTTCTGAAGCAAAATATATTGTGGTATCATCAGCATCTTGTTAAGCTATATGGATGCGAAGGATTATGGAAGATTTGGATCAACCTCAGCCACATGCAACTCAAATTTTATGTGATAATAAAGTATAATTTTGATGACGAAAAATCCAATTTTTCATGGAAGAACGAAGCACATAGAGCTTCGTCACCATTTTATTCGTGATGTTGTTGTCGAAGGTATGATTTTGGCGAAATAATGTTCAACCAATGAACAAATTGCCAATGGTTTTACTAAAGCGCTTCCATATGCGAAATTTGCGAAATTCAGAAGTCTTCTTGGTATTTCGGATTTCACATCAAGGGGGGAATGAAGGATAATGCAAATATGTCAAGTAATATTGAGGAGCACGTCATGAGGAGTTAGTTTCAGGTAATAGCATATAATTTGAGTTAGTTTCCTTTTAGTTGTTTGAATCTTTCATGATGTATGTGTATATGTTAGTGGGTTCTATTTTTAGTGCATAATGCATGACTGGGTGAGATACGAGGTTGCATGTGAGAGCTTGTTGGGGTCTTTAGTTACCCCTTAATTTATTTATGTTGTGTGTGTTTTGTGTTGTTTACATTTGAGAAACAGTGAGGCATTTCTCTTTGAGTGACATCCTTGTACGATTTCTTTTTCTCCCTTCAACATTTGAGTGTCATTCACCATATTATTCACCCTCTGCATATTGAATTTGTTGTCTACAGCTTCCATTTTCCCAACAATCGCATCACAGCTACAGGTTGAGGCACACGCCTCTAAGCGGTATCCTTGCGCCTCGCCTCGAGGCGTATGCCTCAAATTCAAACCATAAAGCCAGTTCATGGAGCAACCTAGACATGCACATATGGATGTAGTCCATATGATTCTGAGGTATCTGAAAACCTATCCTAGCACTTATGTTTTATTTAGCAAAGGAGCATCCCTTGCCGTCGCAGCATGTGCAAATGCAGATTATTCGGGATGTCCCAAGGACAAAAAGTCTACCTCATGCTTTGTGTGCTCATAGGGAGCTTCTTGGTGTCATGGAAGAGCAAGAAGCATACAGTTGTAAACCAGATTGAGTGCAGAGTCAAAGTCCAGAGCCATAGCATAGAGGAGTACAAACATGTAAGCTCCACCTCTCATGTCAACTCAGAAGAAAAGACAGCAGACATGTTCACCAAGGCCCTAGCTACAGGGCGATTCCAGAGATGTTCCTAGCTGAGCATGATTGATATATGCGGTCCAGCTTGAGGGGAGCGTCGAGATATTAGTTATCTTTTCTTTATTCTACAAATTTCATGTTCTTTCATTATATATTACGTAATTTTCCCTAAAAGGTTTCTCCTCTATAAAAAGAAAACCCTAGGATATCATGAATATGCAATTCGTTCTTTTCTCCCCATAATACTACATACCATATTTCTGAATCTTGGGGGTGAGAGGATCATGCATCCAACCAAAAATTGTTCGACGATATGATTTAAGTGAGATTTGATCAATACCTCGTCATTTCAGAGTCGAACTTTTCGATCTAGTAATTATTGAAGTATACAAAAATTATTTCTTTACTTTAATGCAAATATTCAAGAAGCATATATGCAACAATTACTAATTGTAATAGTAGATATGGGATTATATGCATATCCAACAACAATAATTTCAATCTATGCTTACAATTTAAGTTTTAATACATATACAAGAACTATAGTTTCAACATTTGTTTATGTTTTATGTTTCAATGCATATAAGTTGCAATGCATATATTCAAGAAATTACACGCAATGTTTAAAATAGTGATATCTATAACGTATCCATCGGACTGAAAAGGGATCTATCGAGGATTATATCGACGATGTCGGCGGAAACTTCAAAAATGGTGCAAACAACAAAATTTTTCGCAAATTAAGATCATCTTAATTCATAAAACAATAAATAACATATAAATAAACACCTATATACAAGCATTTTTTTGACGCTCCACCTATATACAAGCATAAGGTGTATTTAGCACACCAATACACATTATATCGCACATAGTGTTGCTGTCAATGCTGACTTTTAGTTGTTGATTGTTGATTGTTGAGAGGTATTCGAAAAGAAATGATAAAATTCGATACCAACTTACATACATAATAAGCATGCATCCAGCATATTAGCTTTACATCACATTATGTATTATGTATAAATAAAATGCTAAGTTATTTCAAATTTCAACAAATAAACGAATAAGCGTAATAAAATATAGTTTTGAAGAACATCATTCATAACTTTGAATGAAAGAAGATGAATTAAAATATTTTAAAAACAAATCTTTCTAACTGAACTAAAGAAAACCAATGTCGTCATGTCGATTGGAACAAGGTTTGAAATATCGATGTCATATCGATAGGACTGGAAACGGATATATCAGGATATATCACATATATAATTGGAAATCTTCAAAATGGCCAAAACTTAAAACAATAAGTAATGTATGAATACACTTTTGCAGACACGAAGGAGATGTATTTAGCATATTAACAATATAATGCATTGCTTCAAAAAAGATGTTACAATGTATACTACATATAAACAAAAACCTTAGCAATATCTAAAATGAAATAAACAAATCTTGTACAATAGCATGCATACTATATGGACAACAATTCATGATAACCAGAAATTTGAAAGAAGATGATCCAATATAGATTAGAATCCAACATTTCTCATGTACTAAGATAATCAATACCAAGATCTTGTCATGGAAACATGTTGGTAGACCACTAATACTTACTAATTAGAAATTCGATTACTTAATTGTGTTGGATTTGTATCCACGAGTCAATACATGGAGCGACTATATAAAATCTTGAACCTATAAGCTAGCAAAGTCAGAAACTATCTTCTGAGCTCCTTCCATCATAAAAACAAGTGGTGAAATCAAGCAACAAGTAGATATCAATTATATACTATTGATATCGACATGATATTTGACATTATCAATCAAAATGAAGGAAAATATGCATTAAATACATCAAATTTTATCAATATCGATGTTATAAAATGATATATTCATTGATATATCGCTCAATATCGGTAAATATCGATATCCTGGGTCATATCGATATCATTAACTTGCCAATATGGATATACCATAGATATATCGATATTATATCGAGATATTTCAATCCATTATAGTATCTGAAGTATTACTTTATATACCTAAAAAAACATGAATGATATGATTTATCGGATTACTGAGCACAAGAGGCAATAATGATTACGCAAGAGTGATTAAAAACCCAAACCAACGAGATGTTGACCCACAAAGGAAGTGGAGCATTGTAGGCGAGCAACAACAAGAAATCAAGGCATAATCAAGGCATATGTAAACCGCATATGCAGAGGAACACATAATAGATCAATTCAAGAAATTAATGTGGCCTTCAGGCTGCATGGGCATATATGGCCAATTTCCTGAACATTGTCTGCAAATGTTGGTAGGTGTGACTCTCCAGTGTATAAGGTCGCCTTGTGTAAGAACATTGTCAAGCGAGGTCAA
Organism: Ottelia alismoides; assembly: GCA_037367405.1. Lineage (NCBI taxonomy): Eukaryota > Viridiplantae > Streptophyta > Magnoliopsida > Alismatales > Hydrocharitaceae > Ottelia > Ottelia alismoides. Next base: position 12,925 of record JAZKJV010011486.1, on the reverse strand, counting down.
GGTAGAGGCATTGAGCTGTGAATCTATAGCACTAGTTGCGGGTGTGATGGGGGTTACATGATCATATTTTGGTTTTCTTATAAAATTTATCGTGTGGAATGTGAAGGGTCTGGGAGACCGGATGAAGATGGCTATTGGATCATTGTTGAATCAATGGCATGGAGATGCAGTACTTCTACATAAGACTAAAACTTAGGGTTAGTCTAACAACTTATGGAGATCAATTGGTTATCGTCTCTGACTGAGTGCAAAGTTATTGATGTGATGGAAATCACGGGGGTAGGGGGACCATTATTGCTTGGAAGAGTGACACCTCTCTTTAGTGAAACAAATTCTTAGTATTCATGTGTTATCAGTTATTCTCTAGGTAGTTGCCTTAGAAACTCCCCGTCGTGTGTATATGGCTCCATTGATTCAGCATTGAGGCTAGCTTTGTGGTTGGATCTTCGTGCAGTTAGAGAATTCTTTCCAGACACCTTGGCTCACTGTGAGTGACTTCATGTTACTCTTTTTATAATATGATCACTTAAGGCAACAAGGTGGTCGAGATCCAACTTATATCGACTTTGTTAAGCTTATTGGGGATTCGCAATTGAAGTTAGCATATGAGAACGATACTCGCTTTCCATGGAGGAATTCGAGCTCTCTCTCGATTGGACCAATTCCTTGGTCCATTGAGCTCCTAAAGGCATTTATGTTGGTTTTAGTTTCATCATGCCCAGAAATTCCTTATTTTTTCTTCAGGAAGTCGTGGCTTATTAACAACTTAGGAAGTTGGTTGCAGAGTAATGGAGGTCCATTGAATGGTTAGGTTCGGCATACAAGAGCGATTGAGGCATTCATTGTCACGTAGCCTTGTGAAAGCTCGAGGCCTTGTGATTTTCACAAGCTTGTGACCTTATGAAAGCAGTTGTGCAAATACAAAAGCGAGATGTGACATAGTCGAGGCATCCATCATCGTGTGGCACATGAGGGGGTCTGTAGACTTGAGAGAGAGCTCTTGGGGTTTTGTCAAAGGAGATTGAGAGGACAGGATTCCAACGCTCCATTCAAGAGGATTATAGGAAGATAGCGACAAGATGTAAGCAGAGATCTAATCAAAACAAGTCAAGTAGGGAGATGTCAACACCAAGTTTTTTCATGCGATGATTATAATGGCGAGTGGCACCAGAGTCTTGCCATGTCAATTGTAGTGGACAAAGTTTATGTTGATGGGAACCGTTAGTTGGGTATGGTGCTCACGGAACACACCCGTAGGGTCTCTCGCGGTGTACGTCGCAAGAAGTAGAGATGGTTGAGTGATGGGTGTCTACCATTTATAAGGATCAATGCTCTTGTGTGACATGGTTTTTTGAGAAGGATAAGGTAAAGTCTGCAATGATGGAAATGAATGTTGATAGGTCACCTGCTGGGATTTGGTGGGTAACGATGTTATGGATATGATGGAAGAGTTTGCATAGGGAAATGTTGTGTTTGATAGATTTAATATAGCACTTTTGAATCTGTTATCGAAGGAGGTCTCAGAGCGAGTGGGAGATTTTCGATTCATTGGCTTTGTTTATTGTAACTAACATGTCGGGTAACAGGCCAAGTGCAGTCATGGATGATATCATTCTCCAATGCGTTTACCCGAGGGAGGTAGATGGTGGACAATCCAGTGATTGTGTGATGAATTGGAAATGGCATTAGGACAAACGGGTGCTTTGGAAGGTTGCTTTCTCTAAAGATTACGATAGCGTGGAACTAGCACTTTTTATGGACCATGATGACCAGACAAGGGTTCCTAAATACATGAATCTTGCGGATGAAGAGGCGCATCACCATGGCATCTTATTCAATTCTAGTGAATACATGTCCTGCATGTGACTACTTCAACCTTAGCCGGGTTTTCGTCAAGGTTTCCCTTTAGCTCTGCAACTATTTGTACCGGTAGCAAGTGTTCTTGTGATTTAAATGGACCAAGTGGTGTGCAATGGGATTATTGTGGGATATGTGCTTTGTGACATTTCTATTCACATCATTCAGTAAGCAGATGAGATAATCCTTTTCACTGAAGGGCAATAATGAGACAAGATGGATAGTTATGGTTTTAAATATTTTCGATGAGTTGGTAATTAACCACGACAAATCTTCTTTTGTCTCGTTTGGTTTTTCAAAGGAAGAGATATATGGCACAACTCAGGCAAAGCTCGTGGTTCGATGTCGAATCGGTATTTGGGTTGTTGTCATCTAGCAGACAACTTTGGATGACAGATTGGCTCATGTAATTAATAAGTTGGAGCGAAAGCTATATGGGTGGAAGGCATTGTGCCTCTCCAAGTGAGGCGACCTCATGCTTGTTAAGCGGTTCTTGTGGCTATTCTAACCTTTTATGATTCGTCGACGATCATGAGAAGATTTTTCTCAAGTACTTCCAATAGGAAAACTGGTTGGCTAAAGTGGAGAGGAGCTTCTATAGTTCTATGTGATAAGAAAATCCCTTTGAAAAACAAAGGAAAGTACTCAACGCAGTTGTGAGACTTATTATGCTCTATGGATTTAAATGTTGGCTTGTAAACAATATACATGTATAGAGAATAACGGAAGCATAAATGAAAATGCTACGGTGAATGTGTGGTCATACACGAAAAGATCGTATTCAGAATGATGTGATCAGAAGGAAAGCTGATGTAGCTCCGATAGAATATAAGATGACAGAGAACCACTTATAGTGGTTTGGCCATTTGCAAAGGAGGGCGGATGATGCGCTATGTAGAAGATGCAAGATTTGAAATGTTGAGCATGTTAAGGGAGGGCAAGAAAGGCCCAAGAAGTGTTGAAAGGAGACTATATGAAAGAATCTTCATTTTTTAAGAAAAAAGAGGATATGACGTTGAGAAGATGCCTACCCAAGAAATTCTATATATTCATAGTGAATATAAAGTAATCACAAAGTCAAAAGGACTTTAAGCTATTGGCATGCTCAATTACATTTCCCATTTGCATTCTTTCATCTCGGTGATACAGCCATTCCGAGCAATCCATAAGGACCATAGAATAGCACCTACCCAAACTTTGGTGGGGCTACTCCCATGGCCAAGAGCACCAAGGGACACCTAAAAATCATTCCAATCCCTTGTAGATATCTCTACACATGTGTTGAATCCTAGACCTCCTTAGCAATAGGGCATCCAAATAATGAATGCTCTACGCTCTCCTCTGTCAAGAAACGCTTGTAAGTACCTACACATACAGAAAAGAAATAGGATCTCTCACCTCCAGAAGGAAATCCCTCCTCGGCATCCAAATAAAAAGATGGACCCTTAATGGTACCCTCCAACTCCAAAAGCGTTGAACTAATCAGACGCAAGAATCGAATCCAAAATCTCCAATTGATAGAAAGCTTTACAAGCCTTCCCCATAATAAACCATCCATCAGACCATAACCAGAGGTCAACAACAACATTCATCCCCCTCAGTCAATAATACCTTAAGCTAAAAGCTCTGAGAAATGCCGATATGACAACTCAGTACAAAACGGTGGTATACAACTCTTGCCCTCCCAGCAATCTCTGACGGAATATTCGACACTCGCAGCCAACATAAACAGGCATGCAAGATGATCCCGCAAAGGTCCTTGCCTAGTGCAATCATGACCCCAAAAACGGAATCCACATCCACCACATAAGACAGGCTTCATGAGTGGTACAACATGCAGAAGCATCGAACAAATCCCCTTCCAAAAATTGGAAGGAAAATGTACATCAGCTCCATGTGACAATGGATCCAGAGAGAAACCATATATGGAACGCAATATTCTGCACAGCAAGTCTCAATCTCCACCCCAAATATGTGTCACCCATTTGACAGTAGCGTGTGATTCATCGTCTCCAGGTTGCGGGTCCCCAGCCCATAATCTTCCTTTTAGCATCAACATGCTCCATCCTACCAAAAGCATGCCCCTTGCCTCGCCATGAGAGGCCCAAAAGAAGTGCCTCATGACGGTTTCCAGACTCCCCTTAACCTCGAGGGCGGCAAACACGAAGACAAGAAGAACATCGGTACAGCCAACAAAATCACCCTCAATAGAACAAGGCATCCACCTCTCAAAAGAAGTAGCACTCCAGCTTGCCAACTTCTTATCCATCATCTCAATAACAGAAAGCCACTCTGATTGACGAAGCATGCAACTAAGGGGCAGACCAAGAGAAGTGATCAGGAGGGCCCCTCGTGTCTGTAGTGTATTCTCACAAGATGCCACCTCCTCCACGTCCATCCTAAAAAGGATAAAAGCGGCGGACTTGGCATGATGAATCTTCGGACCCGAAATCAGTCCAAAAAGCTCAAGCACGGCAGCTAGCGCTTCCACGGCCTCAGTCTCAACCTCCAAAAAGAAAATAGTATCATCTGCATACTAAAGAGTGGGGATTGAAAGTCACCCATGCAAAACCCACCAGGAAGCCACCCTCTTCTGCCGAGGACACCATCCTAACCCGAGCATTTGCCACCACAACAAATAGCAGAGGCACTAACAGGTAACCTTGCCTAATTCCGTGTTGTAGCTGAAAGAAGTCACCATCCTACCTTCCATTCACCAACACAGCATAAGACGTGGTCTTCACACATCTCTTCATCCAACCAATCCAAGCACTAGGAAAGCCCCTCAAGTGTAAGGATTCCCATATAAAATGTCAAGTCCACCTTCCAAAGGAACCCCTTGGTATTCTTCTTTCGCCAATCAACAACAATCTCATATGCTACCATGACCTCATCTTGGCGACCCAAGATGAAAGTTATGTGTACCAGATCCACGATAGAACCAAGAACCTCATCAAGTCGGTCGGCCAGCACATTCGCCGCAATCAAGTAAACAATGCTGGACAACGCTATCGAGTGCGCATCTTCCATGCACCTCACAACATCCTTCTTTGGCAGAATGAATAAATTATAAATGAGAATGGATGATCAGGTCGAAACCTCCATTCGCCTCGTGCAACTCCTCCGCTACCTCCAACATCTTATGACCGACCAGGTCCCAAATCTCCCGAAAGAAGAGAACCGGAAAGCCATTTGGTCCCGAAGAGCTATTCACATTCAGATCATGAACCTCCCGCTTGACCTCAGAAAGCAAGAAAGGTCTCATCAACTCCTCAGACTGCAACACAGACATGCGCGGGATACCTCTTCCCAACCACTTAGTACCACTGCTTGGCCTCCGCTTACTGATCTCAAGGAAATGCCTCCTTGGTGCATCCCCAATGGCACGATCTCTAACAACCTCATCATCATCCACCTCGATCGAGTGGATCGGGTTTCACCTCCTGCTTTCCTGGCCATCACATGAAAATACTGTGTTTGCATCATCTTGCCTCGGCCATTTCTACTGCGATCGTTGCCTCCAGTCGATCTCATGCTTCTTGTCTTCTTCCAACAGGATACGATTGTGCTCACACCCTGCGACCATCTCTTCTTCATGTCACTCTGTGAAATTCTCAATCTGATCAAGGTGAACAACCTCAGCATGTGTATGGTCTCTCCTTTGCCTTCGAAGCATCCGAGACTCCATCCCAAACAAGGTCAACATGTTGCGCAAGTCCCTGAGCTTCTCAACCATCCTCCTCGAAGAAGAACCCACAACTATAGCTTACTTCTAGCATCTGGCGACCTCTCGAAAGCCCTCCTCCTGGTTGCCTCCTGCAGCCAAACCCGCTCAAAACAAAAGATGCCATTCGAGCATTGCCCATCCCCCGATTCCCAACAGATTGGTGTCTGGTTGAATGCGACATCGGCAAGGCCAACATAGGCCCCAAGGGAAAGCTCTCCTGCATGCTCACGGAACCAAGAAAACGATCCATGCGAGATCAAGAAGAGGAGTTCCTTCAAGTATACTTCAAGTTCAATGCATCCAAAACCTCCAACTTTTCTACAAACTCAGTAAAGTAGATTTGAACGGAGGCAAAGAGAAACTTAGTTATTTAGATCTAAGTCCGAGAATGGCCCAAAATAGATCTGAATGGAGGCAAAGATTCATGTAGCCGACCCTACCTGATGTGGGAGAAGGCTTTGTTATTGTTGTTATTGTTGTCGTACTTCCAATAGGAGTTCTACGAGTATGCATTAAGTGAATTGGGACAAGATAAAGCTCCCAAAAGAAAGGTGATATGCGTATTCTATGGCACGAGATGATAAATCGCACTCTTGGGGGGAATTAGGGAAGCCTAAAAGACATGGTCTATAGGTTATTATGTGGTATTTACAGAGTATGCACCTAGCGCTCCTTCGCAACTCGACAGTACCACCTCATATCTACCTTTTGAAAGCAATATGTTACGTGTTACATGAACTTACTACTCTGTTGCAGTCCAGTATTCCTAGACAATTGCTCATTTGCCTTTTTTTAAGCAGATGATTAGACTAATAAAGGGCCCCTATCGAAGAGCTTACCACGACGTTTCATTGTGGCATGTTGGTATCAGAAGCATGGGCAAATGGTGCTTACCTACCAACTTTCAATTCTAAGTTTTCAAAGCAAAGTCTCCTCGAGTTTATGGAACTCATAGAGGTACCAGATTCCTTTGGAAGTCGTACAATGGGACAAGACTAGTAGGGGTTTTATGGGAGGTGACGTTTTTGCGAAGTGCACCTATCAGGCTATAGTTGATCGACAAGTACCCATTCCCAGAGAGTTGATACATGATTGTAGGTTCATTAGGGATATATGTGCTCCTATATGAGGTGGTCGAGACTTTTTATAGGTGATAATAGCAGTTGCTCTCTTTGTGAGGTCGAGGAGGAATCGATAGACCACTTTTCGTTACAAATAAATAATCACTTCCTTGAAGTTGCAACTAAGCCCTCCCATGCACAAGATTGAAAAAATGATAAATAAGTAGACATCAAGAAGGTCCAGCTCATCAAAGCATGAAGAATTAATTCAATCTAAATAGCCCAATTCATTTTGTTAATCTATTCCATTTTTATTTTCTAAAAAATGAGAGCTCACAATCTTTCGATGTCTTTTGGATAAACGATTCTTTCTCATGATACATATATGCAGAAAGCAGCCTGTCCCTATGTAATAGAGGTGAAAGAATGCTACTGAGTTCTCTTAATGTTGGTGTTTATTTTAACTGCCACTCGTTGTGGGCAGTCTATGCCTGGACTTCCCTTCCCATCCAACCCCCTTTATTCTCCTTGTATGGCTTGACATGTAATCTCATCACATGCTCCCCTCATTAATTTCGCTAAACTGATTCATATTTCAACCTTTCTCTCCTCATCTCCTATTCTTCCGTTCTCAACCCTAAATTCCTTCATCAATAAATATTTGCAAAGACTCAGATGCCATTTCAAGATTACAACAAAACAAATGCTTCCACTTTTGAATATGAAGGGGATGAACTAACAAAAATACTGCATTAACAGAAGTCAAAGCACACTTTCTTCATATTACGAGTAATTAAACTTTCAAGGCAGAAAAATGAAGCATACAGTTTCTTCAGATTACGAGTATATTTAACTTTCAAGGCAGAAAAACTAAACATACACTAACTAATCAGAAAAGAAGGGATAAGCCGTGAAGCAACTTAAAAAAAATTACAGGAATGAAGAAAAATATGGCAATTGTCCTTAGAACAGAAGGACAAATATGATAAATGGCAGACAAACCAGTCCTCCTCAACTGCCTTAAGGTTTTGACCAAAAGATCAGGATTTCTATGTATTCCCACCCAGCAGCCATTGACAAAAATTTGGTTGCATGAGGAATAACAGCAGGAGATATTTCCTGGCATTCAGAAAAATTGAGTAATTAGAGAACTTTGATGTAAGAAAATAAAGCAATCTACACTTCCTGGCAACATATACCTCAAAATTTTCTGTACTCCACTCTTCTAAAAATTCCAAAATAGGATTCGCCGCTGACCCCACGGTGATTGTAGACCATCAAAACTAAATTCTTAACAAGTCCACATGCCTGAACAGAACCCGCATATATAATAACCAAAAATACCAGAAACAGACCCCTGCAGCAATATCCCCATATGAAACTCACCTGCCCCTCAGGAGTCTCAGCCGGGCACATCATACCCCAATGTGAATTATGCAGCTGTCGCGGTTTTGCGAGTTTCCCTGCCAACAAGGTGTCGTAAATAGTTTTAACTGTCAACCGCAGAAGCTACAAATTTACAATAATTGTTACCTTCACGTCCTATAGGAGAATTCAATCTCCGTAAATGAGATAGTGTGGATGCAAATGTCAACCTGTTCAGCACCTATCCAAGACAGAGCAAGATTATTTCATTAGAAGGTGAGCTTTACCAGCAAGGAAACAATGTACCTACTAATAACAAACATACTGTAAAATCTATTTTAATTTCCAAAAGTTCAATAACTGAACCTGAAAATGCATCATTTAACAACCAATTAACAAACTCGTGACATACCTGAGATACACCAGCTCTAGTGCCAGCTTGATTTGCTTGGCCCCAATTACCAGTAGCAAGAGAATATTTAAGACCACTAGTAATAGTTTTGCTTTTATTTGCAAATTGCAAGTTGACATCCTTTCCATTATCCACACACTGCAATCAAAACACTAATAATCATTTATTTTCTTCAACGATCATCCACAGCAGACACAAATGAAATAAAGCAAACCTTTTGAACGTAAGATTTCACATCCCTCGTCAATTTTCTAAATAACTGCAAGAAATATATGTACCATCAAAAAGACACGTACTTTGACAGTAACAAGCAGAAAAACTATAATCCAAAGACAAGATATGCACCATTCTGAACAGGCCCCCTAGTAAAGGACCAGCAAGATCCAGCCTCTTGTTTCCATAGTGATCCCTGTCATCTTCAGGCCTTCTTCCAAGAGCACAAAGTAGTAGCCGATGGATAATATATCTAAAACAAACAAACAGTGCTCAGCCACTAGAGATATATCATATCTGACATACACGGTATATAAAATTATAAATGCAGGAAATGGAAGTGATAAGAGGAAGGCATGCCCAAAATAGTAAGCCTTCTTTGTCTCGCAGTATTCTCCAACACCGACATGGGGCAGCATCTCCTTCTGAAGAATTTCTTTTGCATATCTATGAGACAATATGGAAAGTTATGACTATACAAGCAAATGAGGACTTCAGATCAGCAGCTAACGAATACAGAAGCCAACTTCAGAGTACCAACAGAAATGCAAAGTATTAGAAAACAAACTTGATTTCTTTTTTCCTTTGTGACACCAACAGTTGCTCCTCTCTTACCAATGTAGGTCCAGTGCCACCTAAGAAAGGGAATTTTTCATTGTAAAAAAGTATAAAAATATCAACCAAATTGACTGGGGAGTTTTTTTAAGCCAAAAAGGGCAACCATCCAACACGAGATGTCGACCAAATTTTGTTAGAACGCTGAATCAAACCAAAATTACAGTTTCAATTTACATCACCTGCCACATATGCAATGGCACCTATAATGCACACAACACATTTGCATTGCGTGCCGCATTCACCACATAAAATCTATCGTGTTTGAATCCCACAGTGATCCTTTTGTTCCAAAGGAACTAGAATAAAATCGTTTAGCCGCTTACTCCGTCGACGTATTTTATATGCCTACTGCCTAGGTAACCCCTATTAGTCCTTTCAAGACTGAAGCGTGTCCAAAAAGCATCTGATCTGCCAACATGATACCCATCGTCCCCTAAAACCGAGGCACCATTTAAATGCAAAAAGAACAAGTACTCCACGTCCTCCTCCCTGCCACCACAAAACCAGATAAGTTCTTTCTAAAGCAACCCATCTGCTCCCAAGCACCATAATGATCAGCCTCTTTCACCTCACTAATTACACGTGCATCCTGACCTTCAGGGACAATTCGACCCTTCAAAACAACAATAATCCAAAGCAAAACTAGGATCAAGGATTGATGTGTGCTCCCTCAGTGTTTCATAGGTCTCCCAAAAAGAAAAGCGCCCCCTTTCCATTCCCAAGTATTAGCAACCTTGTCCACATGCACCAATCCATCAAGCATCGTAAGCATGAAATCCTCTCAACAAAAAGCAGTGCCATGAATAGAGGCGATAGATGAATCTACGATTCATCACTCTAAAAGATTGAAAATAGAGCTTGTACCCGAGTAATTAATTGCATCCAAACATCTAAATTGCATTCTGAGCATTCATGCATGTGTAAATAATAATCATATTTTAGCATGCATAATCGCATTAACAAGAAGCCAAAAATCCTGTGTATATTATCAATTATATTAATACAACTTCCCCTATTTTTTTTTCACTAACTCCAAATAAAGTAAAATCGACTTTGTTGTGTACATATTACCAAATATTAATAAAGGAAAAATTATTAAAAAATATACTAACATGCATATATGCTCAAATAAACCCAACCCCTAGTTTTGAGATGAAAAGTTGTAAAGTCAAATATCTCTTAGTCCCTATGAACCCCTACTCACTTTTGAATTAAAGTACATTCAAATACCTACAAAACAAGAACAAAATTCGAAAGAATCGGAGTCCATATGTGACTTGGGTTTTGGGGACCGTATTGCACATTATATATACTAACTTTGCATCATTATTTTATGTAAATATTTTAACTCTTTTTAATTTATTTCTTTTTTATTTGATTCGTGTTTTAATAAAATGCGCAAAAAAATCATATTTAAAATGAAAATTAAAAATCAAAGAAAATAAATCTTCTTATAGCATGTATATAAGTCCCTCCTCTTTTATTTCTTTATTTTATAAATTATTATAAATACCAACAAATAGATTAATATGTAAATATTTATTTTTATATTTTAGTCGACCTTATTTCAATTTTTATCTTACTTTAAAAAATCAAAAAAGATTGCAAAACCTAAAAATGATGTATTTTATGAACATAGAGTACCACCAAAATATACTTTGTACAGATGATTCCTTTGGTTTTGATTCCTCACGAAAGTTGTAGATCTCGTCGAGACGAACAACTTTCATGAAGTTCATTGTTTGATTTGAGGCTTTTTCTATTGTATTTAGATTTTTTCTTTGAATTTTAAGTTTTGAATTTCATAAGGGTGACATGCTGCAGCTCCTGGAGCCACAACATCCCCTCCACTTAATTCATTTAAGCTCCTCTTTTCCGGGATCGTTGAATGAAGAGTACTTCATCCAACGGTCCAACTCACGTCTTGCAGCTGCTCCAGTAGCTGCCGAGCTCCAGCCAAGACGGGTTGTTGAGCAATAATCGCTAGAGCTCTCAGTTTCAAGCGTCCCCAGGCACGCATCCATCCTCCATCTCCAGGTAATTGTAGTCTTTCTCCTCTTTTTTCGCTGCAACATTGTTTTTTCGAGCACGAGTCCATCTCAGTTTTTCTTCTTGAATCAAAGTTCCTTTGTTTCCTGATCTGAAAACAGACCACTATCAAAATCAAACCCAACATCAACAACTACCTCGCCTCCACTTTCAATCTCACCACATTTCTTGTCCTTCCCCATTATCTATCACTTCCAGTAGTAGTTCCTTGACTATTAGGCTTCTTCCTTCACCTTCTCTCGAAGCTTCACGTCCATATGATTCCAATGTAGTGACCCAACAACCGAGCCCCCTGCTTGAGCTTCAACTCTCACTTGCAGGTACGTTTTTCTCCACGTTGGTACCCCTTTCCAGTCAGCATAGATCGATGGAGGTGGGGTGTAGATTCATACCAGTGGCTCCTCTTTATCAAAGCCTACTGGTGAAGCTCCACAACCACCCAAGTTTGCAGCAAAGGGTTCCTCAGCCCCATTGTGAGCCACTGAATTCCTCCGCCTCATAACGACCGCGCTCTAAGTCATCGTTGGAGAAACGACAGAGAAGACTTCCAGTAGCATGAAGATTCCTTCTCCATGCCACCAGAACCACCGCGAGCCCCAGCCGCATGTGCCTCCGTTCACCACTCTGAAACACTTTCAACGACTCAGCATTCCCGGACACCTTCAACAGAAGCTCCTTCACAGGAGCTACCTACTACAGTGGAGCACCTTCCTCCTGACCATCAAAGATCTCCACCAAGAGCAGTTTTAGCAGCAGATTCCACCTTCGGACCCAACATGAGGAGAGGAGTAGAAACACTATCCAAATCTCACAATCGTGCAGCTCCTCGCCAACCCCCTTCGTGTGTGATGACGACCATAACCCAAATCAAAGGAGACGGAGGTTCCACCCCCGTCATGTGTGGGGTACATACTCTAGCAAAGAAATTACACCTCAACCCCCTACAACTTGTGGTAATTGAAGAAGCGATCCGAGCTAATTTTCTTATAAATTTATTTTATTTAACATATTTGCATACATACCCATGTATTTGAACATGTAACATATGTTTTAGCATTCACTTTTCATAGATTTTAAATTTTGGAATTGCACAATGGATCTTACTTAAATCTAAATAGTGTGGTTATTTGATTTTACTTTTGTAAGCATTGATTAATTCATTGAAATTAAGTTGGTACCAACTTGCATATTTTACCCATCTGAGCATCTATAATTCAGATAAAATTAATATTAGCTCTAAAAATTTTCCAAAAATTGGTGGAGTGTAGGATTAGTTAGTATCTGACACGTGCACAAAAAATCGGGCATTTGCATATTTGATTGCCTTAAAATAAACCTATTTTGTGAATTAAGTAAATGATTTTTAATGGTGTGTAAACTTAGTATTTTTAGAAGTTAGAATTTTTCCTGGATAGATCTTACTGTAAACTTAGTATTTTTAGAAGTTAGAATTCTTCCAGGATAGATCTTAATTAGATAACCTAGGTTATTTTAGTTCTGCAAAATAATTAGGTTTGTCGGTATTAAAATTAATTTACTCTAAGTAATGCATTGTTTAATTCATAAGAAAAATTCATTTTACATTTAAAAATTCCAAATTCCCAAAAAAATACAGTAAGTTTA